>MU105685.1:27954-53092 GCA_012274485.2 Sinapis alba | reverse complement strand
AAATGTAAGTCTTATAATGATTTTCTTTAATCATATTTATAACAATTAGAAAAATATACTTATTATTTAAAATAAATTTATGAAAATAATATATTTCTACCTTGTTTGTGTTATAAGTAACTTTGTTATCAAAAATAACTTACCAATCAAATTTTACCATTGTTTTAAGTGTGGTATATTTTCTGTAAATGTTAATATGCTCCATCATATAATCAAGTATAAATTTTCATATACCAGCTATCTTTATTTTTCTTAGAATTTACTCCAAGAATAAATTAAAATAACTTAAAGATGGCAGGTTTACAAATTAAAAAATATAACTTTATAGAATTGAAATTGGAACAGATGATAAAATTTTGGATTAAACTAATCAATATAATAAATAATCTGCAAAAAAATTAGGAATCTAATCTATTAAAATGATTGAAACAAAATCTACAAGTTTTACAAAATAAAAATAAAAATGCTTAGTGTGTTAAATATTTTATACCAAAAGTTTTGAGATCCATCTAAAATTTAAATCCATATTCTCAAACCTAACATCATTGACTTAAGTTTTTAATATATTTTTACTAGTCATATGATATTGTTATTTCGTATGATTACATTCAGTCTCAATGTTTATTTTATAAATGATCTTATTTACTAAATAGCCTAGAATACGAATAATAAAACAAATATTTTTGTAAAGCAATTATTTTAACATATACTATTAAACACTAAGGTTTCAAATGTGATATATTAGATATTTTTGTTAATTTCATATTCTAATTTGTCAATATAAGTTTTCAGTGTATACAAAATAGTGATTGACATCTTAGATGGAAATATTATTTAAAAATTGAGATATGTCACCCCAAACTCATTAAGCAATATTGTTTGAAATTATTAACATACATCTCGTTAATATTTTAACAACAACCATTTGTGGATAACACATTTTTTTTTCAATTGAGTGTAAGTTAAAAAGATTCATTAGAATGAGATTCAATTGATTGTCCGTTTATATTGCACATATGTTTGATCCATGATTTTTGATTAAAGAAAATTTAACGATAGTTGAATAAATATTTTTTGTTAATCAGAATAATACAAGCATAAAATATTTTAAGCAGTTTGAGAGATTGAGACACAATAAGCCCATAAATCAGCGCTTTTCTTCAAATATTGTGTTTCGTGGGAAACTAAGAGCGGCCTATCAGCAATGTATTTGATAAGAGTATTGTGACACACTTTTCCTTCTTGGACAAGATCATGGCAACATGCATCAGTGATGGTTCCATTTTCAAAGACAACCCCAATAATATCCAACGCACATTTTGGACTGATTTTAAGAAGACATGTATCCCATAACGATATTGCTTCAGCGTCTTCAACAGAGAATGCAGGAACAAATGCACAAACTAAAGCAAAAACAATGAATACAATAGTAGTTTGGGAGGTAGTGTAACCCATTTTTCCAATGTTTAAGAAATAGGTGGCAAATGTTATTAAGTTAATATATAAAAATGTTTGTATTTGGGATTTTAGAATTAAATTTTCTCTCATATTTATAAGGGCTTCAACATTTAAACAAAAAAAACATATTTCGAGTAAACATTACAAATTAATTAATTAATGCTGATTAACGTTAACAAAAATGTAAGTCTTATAATGATTTTCTTTAATCATATTTATAACAATTAGAAAAATATACTTATTATTTAAAATAAATTTATGAAAATAATATATTTCTACCTTGTTTGTGTTATAAGTAACTTTGTTATCAAAAATAACTTATCAATCAAATTTTACCATTGTTTTAAGTGTGGTATATTTTCTGTAAATGTTAATATGCTCCATCATATAATCAAGTATAAATTTTCATATACCAGCTATCTTTATTTTTCTTAGAATTTACTCCAAGAATAAATTCAAATAACTAAAAGATGGCAGGTTTACAAATTAAAAAATATAAATTTATAGAATTGAAATTGGAACAGATGATAAATTTTTGGATTAAACTAATCAATATAATAAATAATCTGCAAAAAATTTTAGGAATCTAATCTATTAAAATGATTGAAACCAAATCTACAAGTTTTACAAAATAAAAATAAAAATGCGTAGTGTTAAATATTTTATGCCAAAAGTTTTGAGATCCATCTAAAAATTAAATCCACATTCTCAAACCTAACATCATTGACTTAAGTTTTTAATATATTTTTACTAGTCATATGATATTGTTATTTCGTATGATTTCATTCAGTCTCAATGTTTATTTTATAAATGATCTTATTTACTAAATAGCCTAGAATACGAATAATAAAACAAATATTTTTGCAAAGCAATTATTTTAACATATACTATTAAACACTAAGGTTTCAAATGTGATATATTAGATATTTTTGTTAATTTCATATTCTAATATGTCAATATAAGTTTTCAGTGTATACAAAATAGTGATTGACATCTTAGATGGAAATATTATTTAAAAATTGAGATATGTCACCCCAAACTCATTAAGCAATATTGTTTGAAATTATTAACATACATCTCGTTAATATTTTAACAACAACCATTTGTGGATAACACATTATTTTTTTTTTTCAATTGAGTGTAAGTTAAAAAGATTCATTAGAATGAGATTCAATTGATTGTCCGTTTATATTGCATATATGTCTGATCCATGATTTTTGATTAAAGAAAATTTAACGATAGTTGAATAAATATTTTTTGTTAATCAGAATAATACAAGCATAAAATATTTTAAGCAGTTTGAGAGATTGAGACACAATGAGCCCATAAATCAGCGCTTTTCTTCAAATATTGTGTTTCGTGGGAAACTAAGAGCGGCCTATCAGCAATGTATTTGATAAGAGTATCGTGACACACTTTTCCTTCTTGGACAAGATCATGGCAACATGCATCAGTGATGGTTCCATTTTCAAAGACAACCCCAATAATATCCAACGCACATTTTGGACTGATTTTAAGAAGACATGTATCCCATAGCGATATTGCTTCAGCGTCTTCAACAGAGAATGCAGGAACAAATGCACAAACTAAAGCAACAACAATGAATACAATAGTAGTTTGGGAGGTAGTGTAACCCATTTTTCCAATGTTTAAGAAATAGGTGGCAAATGTTATTAAGTTAATATATAAAAATGTTTGTATTTGGGATTTTAGAATTAAATTTTCTCTCATATTTATAAGGGCTTCAACATTTAAACAAAAAAACGTATTTCGAGTAAACATTACAAATTAATTAATGCTGATTAACGTTAACACAAATGTAAGTCTTATAATGATTTTCTTTAATCATATTTATAACAATTAGAAAAATATACTTATTATTTAAAATAAATTTATGAAAATAATATATTTCTACCTTGTTTGTGTTATAAGTAACTTTGTTATCAAAAATAACTTATCAATCAAATTTTACCATTGTTTTAAGTGTGGTATATTTTCTGTAAATGTTAATATGCTCCATCATATAATCAAGTATAAATTTTCATATACCAGCTATCTTTATTTTTCTTAGAATTTACTCCAAGAATAAATTCAAATAACTAAAAGATGGCAGGTTTACAAATTAAAAAATATAACTTTATAGAATTGAAATTGGAACAGATGATAAATTTTTGGATTAAACTAATCAATATAATAAATAATCTGCAAAAAAATTAGGAATATAATCTATTAAAATGATTGAAACCAAATCTACAAGTTTTACAAAATAAAAATAAAAATGCTTAGTGTGTTAAATATTTTATACCAAAAGTTTTGAGATCCATCTAAAATTTAAATCCATATTCTCAAACCTAACATCATTGACTTAAGTTTTTAATATATTTTTACTAGTCATATGATATTGTTATTTCGTATGATTACATTCAGTCTCAATGTTTATTTTATAAATGATCTTATTTACTAAATCGCCTAGAATACGAATAATAAAACAAATATTTTTGCAAAGCAATTATTTTAACATATACTATTAAACACTAAGGTTTCAAATGTGATATATTAGATATTTTTGTTAATTTCATATTCTAATATGTCAATATAAGTTTTCAGTGTATACAAAATAGTGATTGACATCTTAGATGGAAATATTATTTAAAAATTGAGATATGTCACCCCAAACTCATTAAGCAATATTGTTTGAAATTATTAACATACATCTCGTTAATATTTTAACAACAACCATTTGTGGATAACACATTATTTTTTTTTTTCAATTGAGTGTAAGTTAAAAAGATTCATTAGAATGAGATTCAATTGATTGTCCGTTTATATTGCATATATGTCTGATCCATGATTTTTGATTAAAGAAAATTTAACGATAGTTGAATAAATATTTTTTGTTAATCAGAATAATACAAGCATAAAATATTTTAAGCAGTTTGAGAGATTGAGACACAATGAGCCCATAAATCAGCGCTTTTCTTCAAATATTGTGTTTCGTGGGAAACTAAGAGCGGCCTATCAGCAATGTATTTGATAAGAGTATCGTGACACACTTTTCCTTCTTGGACAAGATCATGGCAACATGCATCAGTGATGGTTCCATTTTCAAAGACAACCCCAATAATATCCAACGCACATTTTGGACTGATTTTAAGAAGACATGTATCCCATAGCGATATTGCTTCAGCGTCTTCAACAGAGAATGCAGGAACAAATGCACAAACTAAAGCAACAACAATGAATACAATAGTAGTTTGGGAGGTAGTGTAACCCATTTTTCCAATGTTTAAGAAATAGGTGGCAAATGTTATTAAGTTAATATATAAAAATGTTTGTATTTGGGATTTTAGAATTAAATTTTCTCTCATATTTATAAGGGCTTCAACATTTAAACAAAAAAACGTATTTCGAGTAAACATTACAAATTAATTAATGCTGATTAACGTTAACACAAATGTAAGTCTTATAATGATTTTCTTTAATCATATTTATAACAATTAGAAAAATATACTTATTATTTAAAATAAATTTATGAAAATAATATATTTCTACCTTGTTTGTGTTATAAGTAACTTTGTTATCAAAAATAACTTACCAATCAAATTTTACCATTGTTTTAAGTGTGGTATATTTTCTGTAAATGTTAATATGCTCCATCATATAATCAAGTATAAATTTTCATATACCAGCTATCTTTATTTTTCTTAGAATTTACTCCAAGAATAAATTCAAATAACTAAAAGATGGCAGGTTTACAAATTAAAAAATATAACTTTATAGAATTGAAATTGGAACAGATGATAAATTTTTGGATTAAACTAATCAATATAATAAATAATCTGCAAAAAATTTAGGAATATAATCTATTAAAATGATTGAAACCAAATCTACAAGTTTTACAAAATAAAAATAAAAATGCTTAGTGTGTTAAATATTTTATGCCAAAAGTTTTGAGATCCATCTAAAATTTAAATCCACATTCTCAAACCTAACATCATTGACTTAAGTTTTTAATATATTTTTACTAGTCATATGATATTGTTATTTCGTATGATTTCATTCAGTCTCAATGTTTATTTTATAAATGATCTTATTTACTAAATCGCCTAGAATACGAATAATAAAACAAATATTTTTGCAAAGCAATTATTTTAACATATACTATTAAACACTAAGGTTTCAAATATGATATATTAGATATTTTTTGTTAATTTTATATTCTAATTTGTCAAGATAAGTTTTCAGTGTATACAAAAGTCATTGACATCTTAGATGGAAATATTATTTAAAAATTGAGATATGTCACCCCAAACTCATTAAGCAATATTGTTTGAAATTATTAACATACATCTCGTTAATATTTTAACAACAACCATTTGTGGATAACACATTATTTATTTTTTTCAATTGAGTGTAAGTTAAAAAGATTCATTAGAATGAGATTCAATTGATTGTCCGTTTATATTGCATATATGTCTGATCCATGATTTTTGATTAAAGAAAATTTAACGATAGTTGAATAAATATTTTTTGTTAATCAGAATAATACAAGCAAAAAAATTTTAAGCAGTTTGAGAGATTAAGACACAATGAGCCCATAAATCAGCGCTTTTCTTCAAATATTGTGTTTTGTGGGAAACTAAGAGCGGCCTATCAGCAATGTATTTGATAAGAGTATCGTGACACACTTTTCCTTCTTGGACAAGATCATGGCAACATGCATCAGTGATGGTTCCATTTTCAAAGACAACCCCAATAATATCCAACGCACATTTTGGACTGATTTTAAGAAGACATGTATCCCATAGCGATATTGCTTAAGCGTCTTCAACAGAGAATGCAGGAACAAATGCACAAAGTAAAGCAACAACAATGAATACAATAGTAGTTTGGGAGGTAGTGTAACCCATTTTTCCAATGTTTAAGAAATAGGTGGCAAATGTTATTAAGTTAATATATAAAAATGTTTGTATTTGGGATTTTAGAATTAAATTTTCTCTCATATTTATAAGGGCTTCAACATTTAAACAAAAAAACGTATTTCGAGTAAACATTACAAATTAATTAATGCTGATTAACGTTAACACAAATGTAAGTCTTATAATGATTTTCTTTAATCATATTTATAACAATTAGAAAAATATACTTATTATTTAAAATAAATTTATGAAAATAATATATTTCTACCTTGTTTGTGTTATAAGTAACTTTGTTGTCAAAAATAACTTACCAATCAAATTTTACCATTGTTTTAAGTGTGGTATATTTTCTGTAAATGTTAATATGCTCCATCATATAATCAAGTATAAATTTTCATATACCAGCTATCTTTATTTTTCTTAGAATTTACTCCAAGAATAAATTCAAATAACTAAAAGATGGCAGGTTTACAAATTAAAAAATATAACTTTATAGAATTGAAATTGGAACAGATGATAAATTTTTGGATTAAACTAATCAATATAATAAATAATCTGCAAAAAATTTAGGAATATAATCTATTAAAATGATTGAAACCAAATCTACAAGTTTTACAAAATAAAAATAAAAATGCTTAGTGTGTTAAATATTTTATGCCAAAAGTTTTGAGATCCATCTAAAATTTAAATCCACATTCTCAAACCTAACATCATTGACTTAAGTTTTTAATATATTTTTACTAGTCATATGATATTGTTATTTCGTATGATTACATTCAGTCTCAATGTTTATTTTATAAATGATCTTATTTACTAAATCGCCTAGAATACGAATAATAAAACAAATATTTTTGCAAAGCAATTATTTTAACATATACTATTAAACACTAAGGTTTCAAATGTGATATATTAGATATTTTTGTTAATTTCATATTCTAATTTGTCAAGATAAGTTTTCAGTGTATACAAAATAGTGATTGACATCTTAGATGGAAATATTATTTAAAAATTGAGATATGTCACCCCAAACTCATTAAGCAATATTGTTTGAAATTATTAACATACATCTCGTTAATATTTTAACAACAACCATTTGTGGATAACACATTATTTATTTTTTTCAATTGAGTGTAAGTTAAAAAGATTCATTAGAATGAGATTCAATTGATTGTCCGTTTATATTGCATATATGTCTGATCCATGATTTTTGATTAAAGAAAATTTAACGATAGTTGAATAAATATTTTTTGTTAATCAGAATAATACAAGCATAAAATATTTTAAGCAGTTTGAGAGATTGAGACACAATGAGCCCATAAATCAGCGCTTTTCTTCAAATATTGTGTTTCGTGGGAAACTAAGAGCGGCCTATCAGCAATGTATTTGATAAGAGTATCGTGACACACTTTTCCTTCTTGGACAAGATCATGGCAACATGCATCAGTGATGGTTCCATTTTCAAAGACAACCCCAATAATATCCAACGCACATTTTGGACTGATTTTAAGAAGACATGTATCCCATAGCGATATTGCTTCAGCGTCTTCAACAGAGAATGCAGGAACAAATGCACAAACTAAAGCAACAACAATGAATACAATAGTAGTTTGGGAGGTAGTGTAACCCATTTTTCCAATGTTTAAGAAATAGGTGGCAAATGTTATTAAGTTAATATATAAAAATGTTTGTATTTGGGATTTTAGAATTAAATTTTCTCTCATATTTATAAGGGCTTCAACATTTAAACAAAAAAACGTATTTCGAGTAAACATTACAAATTAATTAATGCTGATTAACGTTAACACAAATGTAAGTCTTATAATGATTTTCTTTAATCATATTTATAACAATTAGAAAAATATACTTATTATTTAAAATAAATTTATGAAAATAATATATTTCTACCTTGTTTGTGTTATAAGTAACTTTGTTATCAAAAATAACTTACCAATCAAATTTTACCATTGTTTTAAGTGTGGTATATTTTCTGTAAATGTTAATATGCTCCATCATATAATCAAGTATAAATTTGCATATACCAGCTATCTTTATTTTTCTTAGAATTTACTCCAAGAATAAATTAAAATAACTTAAAGATGGCAGGTTTACAAATTAAAAAATATAACTTTATAGAATTTGAATTGGAACAGATGATAAAATTTTGGATTAAACTAATCAAATTAATAAATAATCTGCAAAAAAATTAGGAATCTAATCTATTAAAATGATTGAAACAAAATCTACAAGTTTTACAAAATAAAAATAAAAATGCTTAGTGTGTTAAATATTTTATACCAAAAGTTTTGAGATCCATCTAAAATTTAAATCCATATTCTCAAACCTAACATCATTGACTTAAGTTTTTAATATATTTTTACTAGTAATATGATATTGTTATTTCGTATGATTACATTCAGTCTCAATGTTTATTTTATAAATGATCTTATTTACTAAATAGCCTAGAATACGAATAATAAAACAAATATTTTTGCAAAGCAATTATTTTAACATATACTATTAAACACTAAGGTTTCAAATGTGATATATTAGATATTTTTGTTAATTTCATATTCTAATATGTCAATATAAGTTTTCAGTGTATACAAAATAGTGATTGACATCTTAGATGGAAATATTATTTAAAAATTGAGATATGTCACCCCAAACTCATTAAGCAATATTGTTTGAAATTATTAACATACATCTCGTTAATATTTTAACAACAACCATTTGTGGATAACACATTTTTTTCAATTGAGTGTAAGTTAAAAAGATTCATTAAAATGAGATTCAATTGATTGTCCGTTTATATTGCACATATGTTTGATCCATGATTTTTGATTAAAGAAAATTTAACGATAGTTGAATAAATATTTTTTGTTAATCAGAATAATACAAGCATAAAATATTTTAAGCAGTTTGAGAGATTGAGACACAATGAGCCCATAAATCAGCGCTTTTCTTCAAATATTGTGTTTCGTGGGAAACTAAGAGCGGCCTATCAGCAATGTATTTGATAAGAGTATCGTGACACACTTTTCCTTCTTGGACAAGATCATGGCAACATGCATCAGTGATGGTTCCATTTTCAAAGACAACCCCAATAATATCCAACGCACATTTTGGACTGATTTTAAGAAGACATGTATCCCATAGCGATATTGCTTCAGCGTCTTCAACAGAGAATGCAGGAACAAATGCACAAACTAAAGCAACAACAATGAATACAATAGTAGTTTGGGAGGTAGTGTAACCCATTTTTCCAATGTTTAAGAAATAGTGGCAAATGTTATTAAGTTAATATATAAAAATGTTTGTATTTGGGATTTTAGAATGAAATTTTCTCTCATATTTATAAGGGCTTCAACATTTAAACAAAAAAACGTATTTCGAGTAAACATTACAAATTAATTAATTAATGCTGATTAACGTTAACAAAAATGTAAGTCTTATAATGATTTTCTTTATTCATATTTATAACAATTAGAAAAATATACTTATTATTTAAAATAAATTTATAAAAATAATATATTTCTACCTTGTTTGTGTTATATGTAACTTTGTTATCAAAAATAACTTACCAATCAAATTTTACCATTGTTTTAAGTGTGGTATATTTTCTGTAAATGTTAATATGCTCCATCATATAATCAAGTATAAATTTTCATATACCAGCTATCTTTATTTTTCTTAGAATTTACTCCAAGAATAAATTCAAATAACTAAAAGATGGCAGGTTTACAAATTAAAAAAATATAATTTTATAGAATTGAAATTGGAACAGATGATAAATTTTGGATTAAACTAATCAATATAATAAATAATCTGCAAAAAATTTAGGAATATAATCTATTAAAATGATTGAAACCAAATCTACAAGTTTTACAAAATAAAAATAAAAATTCTTAGTGTTAAATATTTTATGCCAAAAGTTTTGAGATCCATCTAAAAATTAAATCCACATTCTCAAACCTAACATCATTGACTTAAGTTTTTAATATATTTTTACTAGTCATATGATATTGTTATTTCGTATGATTTCATTCAGTCTCAATGTTTATTTTATAAATGATCTTATTTACTAAATAGCCTAGAATACGAATAATAAAACAAATATTTTTGCAAAGCAATTATTTTAACATATACTATTAAACACTAAGGTTTCAAATGTGATATATTAGATATTTTTGTTAATTTCATATTCTAATTTGTCAAGATAAGTTTTCAGTGTATACAAAATAGTGATTGACATCTTAGATGGAAATATTATTTAAAAATTGAGATAAATCACCCCAAACTCATTAAGCAATATTGTTTGAAATTATTAACATACATCTCGTTAATATTTTAACAACAACCATTTGTGGATAACACATTATTTTTTTTTCAATTGAGTGTAAGTTAAAAAGATTCATTAGAATGAGATTCAATTGATTGTCCGTTTATATTGCATATATGTCTGATCCATGATTTTTGATTAAAGAAAATTTAACGATAGTTGAATAAATATTTTTTGTTAATCAGAATAATACAAGCATAAAATATTTTAAGCAGTTTGAGAGATTGAGACACAATGAGCCCATAAATCAGCGCTTTTCTTCAAATATTGTGTTTCGTGGGAAACTAAGAGCGGCCTATCAGCAATGTATTTGATAAGAGTATCGTGACACACTTTTCCTTCTTGGACAAGATCATGGCAACATGCATCAGTGATGGTTCCATTTTCAAAGACAACCCCAATAATATCCAACGCACATTTTGGACTGATTTTAAGAAGACATGTATCCCATAGCGATATTGCTTCAGCGTCTTCAACAGAGAATGCAGGAACAAATGCACAAACTAAAGCAACAACAATGAATACAATAGTAGTTTGGGAGGTAGTGTAACCCATTTTTCCAATGTTTAAGAAATAGGTGGCAAATGTTATTAAGTTAATATATAAAAATGTTTGTATTTGGGATTTTAGAATTAAATTTTCTCTCATATTTATAAGGGCTTCAACATTTAAACAAAAAAACACGTATTTCGAGTAAACATTACAAATTAATTAATTAATGCTGATTAACGTTAACAAAAATGTAAGTCTTATAATGATTTTCTTTAATCATATTTATAACAATTAGAAAAATTACTTATTATTTAAAATAAATGTATGAAAATAATATATTTCTACCTTGTTTGTGTTATAAGTAACTTTGTTATCAAAAATAACTTACCAATCAAATTTTACCATTGTTTTAAGTGTGGTATATTTTCTGTAAATGTTAATATGCTCCATCATATAATCAAGTATAAATTTTCATATACCAGCTATCTTTATTTTTCTTAGAATTTACTCCAAGAATAAAGTCAAATAACTAAAAGATGGCAGGTTTACAAATTAAAAAATATAACTTTATAGAATTGAAATTGGAACAGATGATAAATTTTTGGATTAAACTAATCAATATAATAAATAATCTGCAAAAAATTTAGGAATATAATCTATTAAAATGATTGAAACCAAATCTACAAGTTTTACAAAATAAAAATAAAAATGCTTAGTGTGTTAAATATTTTATGCCAAAAGTTTTGAGATCCATCTAAAATTTAAATCCACATTCTCAAACCTAACATCATTGACTTAAGTTTTTAATATATTTTTACTAGTCATATGATATTGTTATTTCGTATGATTTCATTCAGTCTCAATGTTTATTTTATAAATGATCTTATTTACTAAATAGCCTAGAATACGAATAATAAAACAAATATTTTTGCAAAGCAATTATTTTAACATATACTATTAAACACTAAGGTTTCAAATGTGATATATTAGATATTTTTGTTAATTTCATATTCTAATTTGTCAAGATAAGTTTTCAGTGTATACAAAATAGTGATTGACATCTTAGATGGAAATATTATTTAAAAATTGAGATATTACACCCCAAACTCATTAAGCAATATTGTTTGAAATTATTAACATACATCTCGTTAATATTTTAACAACAACCATTTGTGGATAACACATTTTTTTTTTTTCAATTGAGTGTAAGTTAAAAAGATTCATTAGAATGAGATTCAATTGATTGTCCGTTTATATTGCATATATGTCTGATCCATGATTTTTGATTAAAGAAAATTTAACGATAGTTGTATAAATATTTTTTGTTAATCAGAATAATACAAGCATAAAATATTTTAAGCAGTTTGAGAGATTGAGACACAATGAGCCCATAAATCAGCGCTTTTCTTCAAATATTGTGTTTCGTGGGAAACTAAGAGCGGCCTATCAGCAATGTATTTGATAAGAGTATCATGACACACTTTTCCTTCTTGGACAAGATCATGGCAACATGCATCAGTGATGGTTCCATTTTCAAAGACAACCCCAATAATATCCAACGCACATTTTGGACTGATTTTAAGAAGACATGTATCCCATAGCGATATTGCTTCAGCGTCTTGAACAGAGAATGCAGGAACAAATGCACAAACTAAAGCAACAACAATGAATACAATAGTAGTTTGGGAGGTAGTGTAACCCATTTTTCCAATGTTTAAGAAATAGGTGGCAAATGTTATTAAGTTAATATATAAAAATGTTTCTATTTGGGATTTTAGAATTAAATTTTCTCTCATATTTATAAGGGCTTCAACATTTAAACAAAAAAACGTATTTCGAGTAAACATTACAAATTAATTAATGCTGATTAACGTTAACACAAATGCAAGTCTTATAATGATTTTCTTTAATCATATTTATAACAATTAGAAAAATATACTTATTATTTAAAATAAATTTATGAAAATAATATATTTCTACCTTGTTTGTGTTATAAGTAACTTTGTTGTCAAAAATAACTCACCAATCAAATTTTACCATTGTTTTAAGTGTGGTATATTTTCTGTAAATGTTAATATGCTCCATCATATAATCAAGTATAAATTTTCATATACCAGCTATCTTTATTTTTCTTAGAATTTACTCCAAGAATAAATTCAAATAACTAAAAGATGGCAGGTTTACAAATTAAAAAATATAACTTTATAGAATCGAAATTGGAACAGATGATAAATTTTTGGATTAAACTAATCAATATAATAAATAATCTGCAAAACATTTAGGAATATAATCTATTAAAATGATTGAAACCAAATCTACAAGTTTTACAAAATAAAAATAAAAATGCTTAGTGTGTTAAATATTTTATGCCAAAAGTTTTGAGATCCATCTAAAATTTAAATCCACATTCTCAAACCTAACATCATTGACTTAAGTTTTTAATATATTTTTACTAGTCATATGATATTGTTATTTCGTATGATTTCATTCAGTCTCAATGTTTATTTTATAAATGATCTTATTTACTAAATCGCCTAGAATACGAATAATAAAAAAAAATATTTTTGCAAAGCAATAATTTTAACATATACTATTAAACACTAAGGTTTCAAATGTGATATATTATATATTTTGTTAATTTCATATTCTAATTTGTCAAGATAAGTTTTCGGTGTATACAAAATAGTGATTGACATCTTAGATGGAAATATTATTTAAAAATTGAGATATGTCACCCCAAACTCATTAAGCAATATTGTTTGAAAT
Organism: Sinapis alba; assembly: GCA_012274485.2. Taxonomy (NCBI): domain Eukaryota; kingdom Viridiplantae; phylum Streptophyta; class Magnoliopsida; order Brassicales; family Brassicaceae; genus Sinapis; species Sinapis alba. Next base: position 39,118 of record MU105685.1, on the reverse strand, counting down.
TATTAACATACATCTCGTTAATATTTTAACAACAACCATTTGTGGATAACACATTATTTTATTTTTTCAATTGAGTGTAAGTTAAAAAGATTCATTAGAATGAGATTCAATTGATTGTCCGTTTATATTGCATATATGTCTGATCCATGATTTTTGATTAAAGAAAATTTAACGATAGTTGAATAAATATTTTTTGTTAATCAGAAGCATAAAATATTTTAAGCAGTTTGAGAGATTGAGACACAATGAGCCCATAAATCAGCGCTTTTCTTCAAAGATTGTGTTTCGTGGGAAACTAAGACCGGCCTATCAGCAATGTATTTGATAAGAGTATCGTGACACACTTTTCCTTCTTGGACAAGATCATGGCAACATGCATCAGTGATGGTTCCATTTTCAAAGACAACCCCAATAATATCCAACGCACATTTTGGACTGATTTTAAGAAGACATGTATCCCATAGCGATATTGCTTCAGCGTCTTCAACAGAGAATGCAGGAACAAATGCACAAGCTAAAGCAACAACAATGAATACAATAGTAGTTTGGGAGGTAGTGTAAACCATTTTTCCAATGTTTAAGAAATAGGTGGCAAATGTTATTAAGTTAATATATAAAAATGTTTGTATTTGGGATTTTAGAATTAAATATTCTCTCATATTTGTAAGGGCTTCAACATTTAAACAAAAAAAAAACGTATTTCGAGTAAACATTACAAATTAATTAATGCTGATTAACGTTAATAAAAATGTAAGTCTTCTAATGATTTTCTTTAATCATATTTATAACAATTAGAAAATATACTTATTATTTAAAATAAATTTATGAAAATAATATATTTCTCCCATGTTTATGTTATAAGTAATTTTGTTATCAAAAATAACTTACCAATCAAATTTTACCATTGTTTTAAGTGTGGTATATTTTCTGTAAATGTTAATATGCTCCATCATATAATCAAGTATAAATTTTCATATACCAGCTATCTTAATTTTTCTTAAAATTTACTCCAAGAATAAATTCAAATAACTAAAAGATGGCAGGTTTACAAATTAAAAAATATAACTTTATAGAATTGAATTTGGAACAGATGATAAATTTTTGGATTAAACTAATCAATATAATAAATAATCTGCAAAAATTTTAGGAATCTAATCTATTAAAATGATTGAAACCAAATCTACAAGTTTTACAAAATAAAAATAAAAATTCTTAGTGTGTTAAATATTTTATACCAAAACTTTTGAGATCCATCAAAATTTAAATCCATATTCTCAAACCTAACATCATTGACTTAAGTGTTTAATATATTTTTACTAGTCATATGATATTGTTATTTCGTATGATTACATTCAGTTTCAATGTTTATTTTATAAATGAACTTATTTACTAAATCGCCTAGAATACGAATAATAAAACAAATATTTTTGCAAAGCAATTATTTTAACATATACTATTAAACACTAAGGTTTCAATTGTGATATATTAGATATTTTTGTTAATTTTATATTCTAATTTGTCAAGATAAGTTTTCAGTATATACAAAATAGTGATTGACATCTTAGATGGAAATATTATTTAAAAATTGAGATATGTCACCCCAAACTCATTAAGCAATATTGTTTGAAATTATAAACATACATCTCGTTAATATTTTAACAACAACCATTTGTGGATAACACATTTTTTTTTCAATTGAGTGTAAGTTAAAAAGATTCATTAGAATGAGATTCAATTGATTGTCCGTTTATATTGCATATATGTCTGATCCATGGTTTTTGATTAAAGAAAATTTAACGATAGTTGAATAAATATTTTTTGTTAATCAGAATAATACAAGCATAAATATTTTAAGCAGTTTGAGAGATTGAGACACAATGAACCCATAAATCAGCGCTTTTCTTCAAATATTGTGTTTCGTGGGAAACTAAGAGCGGCCTATCAGCAATGTATTTGATAAGAGTATCGTGACACACTTTTCCTTCTTGGATAAGATCATGGCAACATGCATCAGTGATGGTTCCATTTTCAAAGACAACCCCAATAATATCCAACGCACATTTTGGACTGATTTTAAGAAGACATGTATCCCATAGCGATATTGCTTCAGCGTCTTCAACAGAGAATGCAGGAACAAATGCACAAACTAAAGCAACAACAATGAATACAATAGTAGTTTGGGAGGTAGTGTAACCTATTTTTCCAATGTTTAAGAAATAGGTGGCAAATGTTATTAAGTTAATATATAAAAATGTTTGTATTTGGGATTTTAGAATTAAATTTTCTCTCATATTTATAAGGGCTTCAACATTTAAACAAAAAAACGTATTTTGAGTAAACATTACAAATTAATTAATGCTGATTAACGTTAACACAAATGTAAGTCTTATAATGATTTTCTTTAATCATATTTATAACAATTAGAAAAATTACTTATTATTTAAAATAAATTTATGAAAATAATATATTTCTACCTTGTTTGTGTTATAAGTAACTTTGTTATCAAAAATAACTTACCAATCAAATTTTACCATTGTTTTAAGTGTGGTATATTTTCTGTAAATGTTAATATGCTCCATCATATAATCAAGTATAAATTTTCATATACCAGCTATCTTTATTTTTCTTAGAATTTACTCCAAGAGTAAATTCAAATAACTAAAAGATGGCAGGTTTACAAATTAAAAAATATAACTTTATAGAATTAAAATTGGAAAGATGATAAATTTTTGGATTAAACTAATCAATATAATAAATAATCTGCAAAAAATTTAGGAATCTAATCTATTAAAATGATTGAAACCAAATCTACAAGTTTTACAAAATAAAAATAAAAATGCTTAGTGTGTTAAATATTTTATGCCAAAAGTTTTGAGATCCATCTAAAAATTAAATCCACATTCTCAAACCTAACATCATTGACTTAAGTTTTTAATATATTTTTACTAGTCATATGATATTGTTATTTCGTATGATTTCATTCAGTCTCAATGTTTATTTTATAAATGATCTTATTTACTAAGTCGCCTAGAATACGAATAATAAAACAAATATTTTTGCAAAGCAATTATTTTAACATATACTATTAAAAACTAAGGTTTTAAATGTGATATATTAGATATTTTTGTTAATTTCATATTCTAATTTGTCAAGATAAGTTTTCAGTGTATACAAAATAGTGATTGACATCTTAGATGGAAATATTATTTAAAAAATGAGATATGTCACCCCAAACTCATTAAGCAATATTGTTTGAAATTATTAACATACATCTCGTTAATATTTTACCAACAACCATTTGTGGATAACACATTATTTTTTTTTTTCAATTGAGTGTAAGTTAAAAAGATTCATTAGAATGAGATTCAATTGATTGTCCGTTTATATTGCATATATGTCTGATGCATGATCTTTGATTAAAGAAAATTTAACGATAGTTGAATAAATATTTTTTGTTAATCAGAATAATACAAGCATAAAATATTTTAAGCAGTTTGAGAGATTGAGACACAGTGAGCCCATAAATCAGCGCTTTTCTTCAAATATTGTGTTTCGTGGGAAACTAAGAGCGGCCTATCAGCAATGTATTTGATAAGAGTATCGTGACACACTTTTCCTTCTTGGACAAGATCATGGCAACATGCATCAGTGATGGTTCCATTTTCAAAGACAACCCCAATAATATCCAACGCACATTTTGGACTGATTTTAAGAAGACATGTATCCCATAGCGATATTGCTTCAGCGTCTTCAACAGAGAATGCAGGAACAAATGCACAAACTAAAGCAACAACAATGAATACAATAGTAGTTTGGGAGGTAGTGTAACCCATTTTTCCAATGTTTAAGAAATAGGTGGCAAATGTTATTAAGTTAATATATAAAAATGTTTGTATTTGGGATTTTAGAATTAAATTTTCTCTCATATTTATAAGGGCTTCAACATTTAAACAAAAAAACGTATTTCGAGTAAACATTACAAATTAATTAATGCTGATTAACGTTAACACAAATGTAAGTCTTATAATGATTTTCTTTAATCATATTTATAACAATTAGAAAAATATACTTATTATTTAAAATAAATTTATGAAAATAATATATTTCTACCTTGTTTGTGTTATAAGTAACTTTGTTATCAAAAATAACTTACCAATCAAATTTTACCATTGTTTTAAGTGTGGTATATTTTCTGTAAATGTTAATATGCTCCATCATATAATCAAGTATAAATTTTCATATACCAGCTATCTTTATTTTTCTTAGAATTTACTCCAAAAATAAATTCAAATAACTAAAAGATGGCAGGTTTACAAATTAAAAAATATAACTTTATAGAATTGAAATTGGAACAGATGATAAATTTTTGGATTAAACTAATCAATATAATAAATAATCTGCAAAAAATTTAGGAATATAATCTATTAAAATGATTGAAACCAAATCTACAAGTTTTACAAAATAAAAATAAAAATGCTTAGTGTGTTAAATATTTTATGCCAAAAGTTTTGAGATCCATCTAAAATTTAAATCCACATTCTCAAACCTAACATCATTGACTTAAGTTTTTAATATATTTTTACTAGTCATATGATATTGTTATTTCGTATGATTACATTCAGTCTCAATGTTTATTTTATAAATGATCTTATTTACTAAATCGCCTAGAATACGAATAATAAAACAAATATTTTTGCAAAGCAATTATTTTAACATATACTATTAAACACTAAGGTTTTAAATGTGATATATTAGATATTTTTGTTAATTTCATATTCTAATTTGTCAAGATAAGTTTTCAGTGTATACAAAATAGTGATTGACATCTTAGATGGAAATATTATTTAAAAATTGAGATATGTCACCCCAAACTCATTAAGCAATATTGTTTGAAATTATTAACATACATCTCGTTAATATTTTAACAACAACCATTTGTGGATAACACATTATTTTTTTTTTTCAATTGAGTGTAAGTTAAAAAGATTCATTAGAATGAGATTCAATTGATTGTCCGTTTATATTGCATATATGTCTGATCCATGATTTTTGATTAAAGAAAATTTAACGATAGTTGAATAAATATTTTTTGTTAATCAGAATAATACAAGCATAAAATATTTTAAGCAGTTTGAGAGATTGAGACACAATGAGCCCATAAATCAGCGCTTTTCTTCAAATATTGTGTTTCGTGGGAAACTAAGAGCGGCCTATCAGCAATGTATTTGATAAGAGTATCGTGACACACTTTTCCTTCTTGGACAAGATCATGGCAACATGCATCAGTGATGGTTCCATTTTCAAAGACAACCCCAATAATATCCAACGCACATTTTGGACTGATTTTAAGAAGACATGTATCCCATAGCGATATTGCTTCAGCGTCTTCAACAGAGAATGCAGGAACAAATGCACAAACTAAAGCAACAACAATGAATACAATAGTAGTTTGGGAGGTAGTGTAACCCATTTTTCCAATGTTTAAGAAATAGGTGGCAAATGTTATTAAGTTAATATATAAAAATGTTTGTATTTGGGATTTTAGAATTAAATATTCTCTCATATTTATAAGGGCTTCAACATTTAAACAAAAAAAAAACGTATTTCGAGTAAACATTACAAATTAATTAATGCTGATTAACGTTAATAAAAATGTAAGTCTTCTAATGATTTTCTTTAATCATATTTATAACAATTAGAAAATATACTTATTATTTAAAATAAATTTATGAAAATAATATATTTCTCCCATGTTTATGTTATAAGTAACTTTGTTATCAAAAATAACTTACCAATCAAATTTTACCATTGTTTTAAGTGTGGTATATTTTCTGTAAATGTTAATATGCTCCATCATATAATCAAGTATAAATTTTCATATACCAGCTATCTTTATTTTTCTTCGAATTTACTCCAAGAATAAATTCAAATAACTAAAAGATGGCAGGTTTACAAATTAAAAATATAACTTTATAGAATTGAATTTGGAACAGATGATAAATTTTTGGATTAAACTAATCAATATAATAAATAATCTGCAAAATTTTTAGGAATCTAATCTATTAAAATGATTGAAACCAAATCTACAAGTTTTACAAAATAAAAATTAAAATGCTTAGTGTGTTAAATATGTTATACCAAAAGTTTTGAGATCTATCTAAAATTTAAATCCATATTCTCAAACCTAACATCATTGACTTAAGTTTTTAATATATTTTTACTAGTCATATGATATTGTTATTTCGTATGATTACATTCAGTTTCAATGTTTATTTTATAAATGATCTTATTTACTAAATCGCCTAGAATACGAATAATAAAACAAATATTTTTGCAAAGCAATTATTTTAACATATATTATTAAAAACTAAGGTTTCAATTGTGATATATTAGATATTTTTGTTAATTTCATATTCTAATTTGTCAAGATAAGTTTTCAGTGTATACAAAATAGTGATTGACATCTTAGATGGAAATATTATTTAAAAATTGAGATATGTCACCCCAGACTCATTAAGCAATATTGTTTGAAATTATAAACATACATCTCGTTAATATTTTAACAACAACCATTTGTGGATAACACATTTTTTTTGTTTCAATTGAGTGTAAGTTAAAAAGATTCATTAGAATGAGATTCAATTGATTGTCTGTTTATATTGCATATATGTCTGATCCATGATTTTTGATTAAAGAAAATTTAACGATAGTTGAATAAATATTTTTTGTTAATCAGAATAATACAAGCATAAAATATTTTAAGCAGTTTGAGAGATTGAGACACAATGAACCCATAAATCAGCGCTTTTCTTCAAATATTGTGTTTCGTGGGAAACTAAGAGCGGCCTATCAGCAATGTATTTGATAAGAGTATCGTGACACACTTTTCCTTCTTGGACAAGATCATGGCAACATGCATCAGTGATGGTTCCATTTTCAAAGACAACCCCAATAATATCCAACGCACATTTTGGACTGATTTTAAGAAGACATGTATCCCATAGCGATATTGCTTCAGCGTCTTCAACAGAGAATGCAGGAACAAATGCACAAACTAAAGCAACAACAATGAATACAATAGTAGTTTGGGAGGTAGTGTAACCCATTTTTCCAATGTTTAAGAAATAGGTGGCAAATGTTATTAAGTTAATATATAAAAATGTTTGTATTTGGGATTTTAGAATTAAATTTTCTCTCATATTTATAAGGGCTTCAACATTTAAACAAAAAAACGTATTTCGAGTAAACATTACAAATTAATTAATGCTGATTAACGTTAACACAAATGTAAGTCTTATAATGATTTTCTTTAATCATATTTATAACAATTAGAAAAATATACTTATTATTTAAAATAAATTTATGAAAATAATATATTTCTACCTTGTTTGTGTTATAAGTAACTTTGTTATCAAAAATAACTTACCAATCAAATTTTACCATTGTTTTAAGTGTGGTATATTTTCTGTAAATGTTAATATGCTCCATCATATAATCAAGTATAAATTTTCATATACCAGCTATCTTTATTTTTCTTAGAATTTACTCCAAGAATAAATTCAAATAACTAAAAGATGGCAGGTTTACAAATTAAAAAATATAACTTTATAGAATTGAAATTGGAACAGATGATAAATTTTTGGATTAAACTAATCAATATAATAAATAATCTGCAAAAAATTTAGGAATATAATCTATTAAAATGATTGAAACCAAATCTACAAGTTTTACAAAATAAAAATAAAAATGCTTAGTGTGTTAAATATTTTATGCCAAAAGTTTTGAGATCCATCTAAAATTTAAATCCACATTCTCAAACCTAACATCATTGACTTACTTTTTTAATATATTTTTACAAGTCATATGATATTGTTATTTCGTATGATTACATTCAGTCTCAATGTTTATTTTATAAATGATCTTATTTATTAAATCGCCTAGAATACGAATAATAAAACAAATATTTTTGCAAAGCAATTATTTTAACATATACTATTAAACACTAAGGTTTCAAATGTGATATATTAGATATTTTTGTTAATTTCATATTCTAATTTGTCAAGATAAGTTTTCAGTGTATACAAAATAGTGATTGACATCTTAGATGGAAATATTATTTAAAAATTGAGATATGTCACCCCAAACTCATTAAGCAATATTGTTTGAAATTATTAACATACATCTCGTTAATATTTTAACAACAACCATTTGTGGATAACACATTATTTATTTTTTTCAATTGAGTGTAAGTTCAAAAGATTCATTAGAATGAGATTCAATTGATTGTCCGTTTATATTGCATATATGTCTGATCCATGATTTTTGATTAAAGAAAATTTAACGATAGTTGAATAAATATTTTTTGTTAATCAGAATAATACAAGCATAAAATATTTTAAGCAGTTTGAGAGATTGAGACACAATGAGCCCATAAATCAGCGCTTTTCTTCAAATATTGTGTTTCGTGGGAAACTAAGAGCGGCCTATCAGCAATGTATTTGATAAGAGTATCGTGACACACTTTTCCTTCTTGGACAAGATCATGGCAACATGCATCAGTGATGGTTCCATTTTCAAAGACAACCCCAATAATATCCAACGCACATTTTGGACTGATTTTAAGAAGACATGTATCCCATAGCGATATTGCTTCAGCGTCTTCAACAGAGAATGCAGGAACAAATGCACAAACTAAAGCAACAACAATGAATACAATAGTAGTTTGGGAGGTAGTGTAACCCATTTTTCCAATGTTTAAGAAATAGGTGGCAAATGTTATTAAGTTAATATATAAAAATGTTTGTATTTGGGATTTTAGAATTAAATTTTCTCTCATATTTATAAGGGCTTCAACATTTAAACAAAAAAACGTATTTCGAGTAAACATTACAAATTAATTAATGCTGATTAACGTTAACAAAAATGTAAGTCTTATAATGATTTTCTTTAATCATATTTATAACAATTAGAAAAATATACTTATTATTTAAAATAAATTTATGAAAATAATATATTTCTACCTTGTTTGTGTTATAAGTAACTTTGTTATCAAAAATAACTTACCAATCAAATTTTACCATTGTTTTAAGTGTGGTATATTTTCTGTAAATGTTAATATGCTCCATCATATAATCAAGTATAAATTTTCATATACCAGCTATCTTAATTTTTCTTAAAATTTACTCCAAGAATAAATTCAAATAACTAAAAGATGGCAGGTTTACAAATTAAAAAATATAACTTTATAGAATTGAATTTGGAACATATGATAAATTTTTGGATTAAACTAATCAATATAATAAATAATCTGCAAAAAATTTAGGAATCTAATCTATTAAAATGATTGAAACCAAATCTACCAGTTTTACAAAATAAAAATAAAAATGCTTTGTGTGTTAAATATTTTATACCAAAAATTTTGAGATCCATCTAAAATTTAAATCCATATTCTCAAACCTAACATCATTGACTTAAGTTTTTAATATATTTTTACTAGTCATATGATATTGTTATTTCGTATGATTACATTCAGTCTCAATGTTTATTTTATAAATGATCTTATTTACTAAATCGCCTAGAATACGAATAATAAAACAAATATTTTTGCAAAGCAATTATTTTAACATATACTATTAAACACTAAGGTTTTAATTGTGATATATTAGATATTTTGGTTAATTTCATATTCTAATTTGTCAAGATAAGTTTTCAATGTATACAAAATAGTGATTGACATCTTAGATGGAAATATTATTTAAAAATTGAGATATGTCACCCCAAACTCATTAAGCAATATTATTTGAAATTATTAACATACATCTCGTTAATATTTTAACAATAATCATTTGTGGATAACACATTTTTTTTTTCAATTGAGTGTAAGTTAAAAAGATTCATTAGAATGAGATTCAATTGATTTTCCGTTTTTATTGCATATATGTCTGATCCATGATTTTTGATTAAAGAAAATTTAACGATAGTTGAATAAATATTTTTTGTTAATCAGAATAATACAAGCATAAAATATTTTAAGCAGTTTGAGAGATTGAGACACAATGAGCCCATAAATCAGTGCTTTTCTTCAAATATTGTGTTTCGTGGGAAACTAAGAGCGGCCTATGAGCAATGTATTTGATAAGAGTATCGTGACACACTTTTCCTTCTTGGACAAGATCATGGCAACATGCATCAGTGATGGTTCCATTTTCAAAGACAACCCCAATAATATCCAACGCACATTTTGGACTGATTTTAAGAAGACATGTATCCCATAGCGATATTGCTTCAGCGTCTTCAACAGAGAATGCAGGAACAATTGCACAAACTAAAGCAACAACAATGAATACAATAGTAGTTTGGGAGGTACTGTAACCCATTTTTCCAATGTTTAAGAAATAGGTGGCAAATGTTTTTAAGTTAATATATAAAAATGTTTGTATTTGAGATTTTAGAATTAATTTTTCTCTCATATTTATAAGGGCTTCAACATTTAAACAAAAAAAAAACGTATTTCGAGTAAACATTACAAATTAATTAATGCTGATTAACGTTAACAAAAATGTAAGTCTTATAATGATTTTCTTTAATCATATTTATTACAATTAGAAAAATATACTTATTATTTAAAATAAATTTATGAAAATAATATATTTCTACCTTGTTTATGTTATAAGTAACTTTGTTATCAAAAATAACTTACCAATCAAATTTTACCATTTTTTTAAGTGTGGTATATTTTCTGTAAATGTTAATATGCTCCATCATATAATCAAGTATAAATTTTCATATACCAGCTATCTTTATTTTTCTTAGAATTTACTCCAAGAATAATTTCAAATAACTAAAGATGGCAGGTTTACAAAATAAAATATATAACTTGATAGAATTGAAATTGGAACAGATAATAAATTTTTGGATTAAACTAACCAATATAATAAATAACCTGCAAAACATTTAGGAATCTAATCTATTAAAATGATTGAAACCAAATCTACAAGTTTTACAAAATAAAAATAAAAATGCTTAGTGTGTTAAATATTTTATATCAAAAGTTTTGAGATCCATCTAAAATTTAAATTCATATTCTCAAACCTAACATCATTGACTTAAGTTTTTAATATATTTTTACTAGTCATATGATATTGTTATTTCGTATGATTACATT
>MU105685.1:0-27474 GCA_012274485.2 Sinapis alba | reverse complement strand
TTTTAAGTGTGGTATATTTTCTGTAAATGTTAATATGCTCCATCATATAATCAAGTATAAATTTTCATATACCAGCTATCTTTATTTTTCTTAGAATTTACTCCAAGAATAATTTCAAATAACTAAAGATGGCAGGTTTACAAAATAAAATATATAACTTGATAGAATTGAAATTGGAACAGATAATAAATTTTTGGATTAAACTAACCAATATAATAAATAACCTGCAAAACATTTAGGAATCTAATCTATTAAAATGATTGAAACCAAATCTACAAGTTTTACAAAATAAAAATAAAAATGCTTAGTGTGTTAAATATTTTATATCAAAAGTTTTGAGATCCATCTAAAATTTAAATTCATATTCTCAAACCTAACATCATTGACTTAAGTTTTTAATATATTCTTACTAGTCATATGATATTGTTATTTCGTATGATTACATTCAGTCTCAATGTTTATTTTATAAATGATCTTATTTACTAAATCGCCTAGAATACAATAAAATAAAACAAATATATTTGCAAAGCAATTATTTTAACATGTACTATTAAACACTAAGATGTCAAATGTGATATATTAGATATTTTTGTTAATTTCATATTCTAATTTGTCAAGATAAGTTTTTCGTGTATACAAAATAGTGATTGACATCTTAGAAGGAAATATTATTTAAAAATTAAGATATGTCACCCCAAACTCATTAAGCAATATTGTTTGAAATTATTAACATACATCTCGTCAATATTTTAACAACAACCATTTGTGGATAACACATTATTTATTTTTCAATTGAGTGTAAGTTAAAAAGATTCATTAGAATGAGATTTCAATTGATTGTCTGTTTATATTGCATATATGTCTGATCCATGATTTTTGATTAAAGAAAATTTAACGATAGTTGAATAAATATTTTTTGTTAATCAGGATAAGACAAGCATAAAATATTTTAAGCAGTTTGAGAGATTGAGACACAATGAGCCCATAAATCAGCGCTTTTCTTCAAATATTGTGTTTCGTGGGAAACTAAGAGCGGCCTATCAGCAATGTATTTGATAAGAGTATCGTGACACACTTTTCCTTCTTGGACAAGATCATGGCAACATGCATCAGTGATGGTTCTATTTTCAAAGACAACCCCAATAATATCCAACGCACATTTTGGACTGATTATAAGAAGACATGTATCCCATAGCGATATTGCTTCAGCGTCTTCAATAGAGAATGCAGGAACAAATGCACAAACTAAAGCAACAACAATGAATACAATAGTAGTTTGGGAGGTAGTGTAACCCATTTTTCCAATGTTTAAGAAATAGGTGGCAAATGTTATTAAGTTAATATATAAACATGTTTGTATTTGGGATTTTAGAATTAAATTTTCTCTCATATTTATAAGGGCTTCAACATTTAGACAAAAAACGTATTTCGAGTAAACATTACAAATTAATTATTGTTGATTAACGTTAACAAAAATGTAAGTCTTATAATGATTTTCTTTAATCATATTTATAACAATTAGAAAAATATACTTATTATTTAAAATAAATTTATGAAAATAATATATTTCTACCTTGTTTATGTTATAAGTAACTTTGTTATCAAAAATAACTTACCAATCAAATTTTACCATTGTTTTAAGCGTGGTATATTTTCTGTAAATGTTAATATGCTCCATCATATAATCAAGTATAAATTTTCATATACCAGCTATCTTTATTTCTCTTAGAATTTACTCCAAGAATAAATTCAAATAACTAAAATATGGCAGGTTTAAAAATTAAAAAAAATATAACTTTATAGAATTGAAATTGGAACATATAATAAATTTCTGGATTAAACTAATCAATATAATAAATAATCTGCAAAAAATAGGAATCTAATCTATTAAAATGATTGAAACCAAATCTACAAGTTTTACAAAATAAAAATAAAAAATGCTTAGCGTGTTAAATATTTTATACCAAAAGTTTTGAGATCCATCTAAAATTTAAATCCATATTCTCAAACCTAACATCATTGACTTAAGTTTTTAATATATTTTTACTAGTCATATGATATTGTTATTTCGTATGATTACATTTAGTCTCAATGTTTATTTTATAAATGATCTTATTTACTAAATCGCCTAGAATACGAATAATAAAACAAATATTTTTGCAAGACAATTAGTTTAACATATACTATTAAACACTAAGGTTTCAAATGTGATATATTGGATATTTTTGTTAATTTCATATTCTAATTTATCAAGATAAGTTTTCAGTGTATACAAAATAGTGATTGACATCTTAGATGGAAATATTATTTAAAAATTGAGATATGTAACCCCAAACTCATTAAGCAATATTGTTTGAAATTATTAACATACATCTCGTTAATATTTTAACAACAACCATTTGTGGATAACACATTATTTATTTTTTTTTCAAATAAGTGTAAGTTAAAAATATTCATTAGAATGAGATTCAATTGATTGTCCGTTTATATTGCATATATGTCTGATCCATGATTTTTGATTAAAGAAAATTTAACGATAGTTGAATAAATATTTTTTGTTAATCAAAATAATACAAGCATAAAATATTTTAAGCAGTTTGAGAGATTGAGACACAATGAGCCCATAAATAAGCACTTTTCTTCAAATATTGTGTTTCGTGGGAAACTAAGAGCGGCCTATCAACAATGTATTTGATAAGAGTATCGTGACACACTTTTCCTTCTTGGACAAGATCATGGCAACATGCATCAGTGATGTTTCCATTTTCAAAGACAACCCCAATAATATCCAACGCACATTTTGGACTGATTTTAAGAAGACATGTATCCCATAGCGATATTGCTTCAGCGTCTTCAACAAAGAATGCAGGAACAAATGCACAAACTAAAGCAACAACAATAAATACAATAGTAGCTTGGGAGGTAGTGTAACCAATTTTTCCAATCTTTAAGAAATAGGTGGCAAATGTTATTAAGTTAATATATTACAATAATTGTATTTGGTATTTAAGAATGAAGTTTTCTCTCATATTTATAAGCGCTTCAACATTCAAACAAAAAAAATATATTTTCAAGTAAACATTATAAATTAATTAATGCTGATTAACGTTAACAAAAATGTAACTCTTATAATGTATTTTCTTAATCATATTTATAACAATTAGAAAAATATACTTATTATTTAAAATAAATTTATGAAAATAATATATTTCTACCTTGTTTATGTTATAAGTAACTTTGTTATCAAAAATAACTTACCAATCAAATTTTACCATTTTTTTAAGTGTGGTATATTTTCTGTAAATGTTAATATGCTCCATCATATAATCAAGTATAAATTTTCATATACCAGCTATCTTTATTTTTCTTAGAATTTACTCCAAGAATAAATTCAAATAACTAAAAGAAGGCAGGTTTACAGATTAAAAAAAAATAACATTATAGAGATGAAATTGGAACATATGATAAATTTTTTCATATTAAAATAATCAATATAATAAATAATCTGCAAAAAAATTAGGAATTTAATCTATTAAAATGATTGAAACCAAATCTACAAGTTTTACAAAATAAAAATTAAAATGCGTAGTGTGTTAAATATTTTATACCAAAATTTTGAGATCCATCTAAAAATTAAATCCATATTCTCAAACCTAACATCATTGACTTAAGTCTTTAATATATTTTTACTAGTCATATGATATTGTTATTTCGTATGATTACATTCAGTCTCAATGTTTATTTTATAAATGATCTTATTTACTAAATCATCTAGAATACGAATAATAAAAAAATTATTTTTGCAAAGCAATTATTTTAACATATACTATTAAACACTAAGGTTTCAAATTTGATATATTAGATATTTTTGTTAATTTCATATTCTAATTTGTCAAGATAAGTTTTCAGTGTATACAAAATAGTGATTGACATCTTAGATAGAAATATTATTTAAAATTTGAGATATGTCACCCCAAACTCATTAAGCAATATTGTTTGAAATTATTAACATACATCTCGTTGATATTTTAACAATAACCATTTGTGGATAACACATTCTTTTTTTTTCAATTGAGTGTAAGTTAAAAAGATTCATTAGAATGAGATTCACTTGATTGTCCGTTTATATTGCATATATGTCTTATCCATAATTTTTGATTAAAGAAAATTTAATGATAGTTGAATAAATATTTTTGTTAATCAGAATAATACAAGCATAAAATATTTTAAGCAGTTTGAGAGATTTAGACACAATAAGCCCATAAATCAGCGCTTTTCTTCAAATATTGTGTTTCGTGGGAAACTAAGAGCGGCCTATAAGCAATATATTTGATAAGAGTATCGTGACACACTTTTCCTTCTTGGACAAGATCNATACAAAATAGTGATTGACATCTTAGATAGAAATATTATTTAAAATTTGAGATATGTCACCCCAAACTCATTAAGCAATATTGTTTGAAATTATTAACATACATCTCGTTGATATTTTAACAATAACCATTTGTGGATAACACATTCTTTTTTTTTCAATTGAGTGTAAGTTAAAAAGATTCATTAGAATGAGATTCACTTGATTGTCCGTTTATATTGCATATATGTCTTATCCATAATTTTTGATTAAAGAAAATTTAACGATAGTTGAATAAATATTTTTGTTAATCAGAATAATACAAGCATAAAATATTTTAAGCAGTTTGAGAGATTTAGACACAATAAGCCCATAAATCAGCGCTTTTCTTCAAATATTGTGTTTCGTGGGAAACTAAGAGCGGCCTATAAGCAATATATTTGATAAGAGTATCGTGACACACTTTTCCTTCTTGGACAAGATCATGGCAACATGCATCAGTGATGTTTCCATTTTCAAAGACAACCCCAATAATATCCAACGCACATTTTGGACGGATTTTAAGAAGACATGTATCCCATAGCGATATTGCTTCAGCGTCTTCAACAAAGAATGCAGGAACAAATGCACAAACTAAAGCAACAACAATAAATATAATAGTAGCTTGGGAGGTAGTGTAACCAATTTTTCCAATCTTTAAAAAATAGGTGGCAAATGTTATTAAGTTAATATATTAAAATAATTGTATTTGGTATTTAAGAATTAAGTTTTCTCTCATATTTATAAGGGCTTCAACATTCAAACAAAAAAAAAAAATTTCAAGTAAACATTATAAATTAATTAATGCTAATTAACGTTAACAAAAATGTAACTCTTATAATGTATTTTCTTAATCATATTTATAACAATTAGAAAAATATACTTATTATTTAAAATAAATTTATGAAAATAATATATTTCTACCTTGTTTATGTTATAAGTAACTTTGTTATCAAAAATAACTTACCAATAAAATTTTACCATTGTTTTAAGTGTGGTATATTTTCTGTAAATGTTAATATGCTCCATCATATAATCAAGTATAAATTTTCATATACCAGCTTTCTTTATTTTTCTTAGAATTTACTCCAAGAATAAATTCAAATAACTAAAAGAAGGCAGGTTTACAGATTAAAAAAATAACATTATAGAGATGAAATTGGAACATATGATAAATTTTTTCCTATTAAACTAATCAATATAATAAATAATCTGCAAAAAATTTAGGAATCTAATCTATTAAAATGATTGAAACCAAATCTACAAGTTTTACAAAATAAAAATTAAAATGCGTAGTGTGTTAAATATTTTATACCAAAATTTTGAGATCCATCTAAAAATTAAATCCATATTCTCAAACCTAACATCATTGACTTAAGTCTTTAATATATTTTTACTAGTCATATGATATTGTTATTTCGTATGATTACATTCAGTCTCAATGTTTATTTTATAAATGATCTTATTTACTAAATCGTCTAGAATACGAATAATAAAACAAATATTTTTGCAAAGCAATTATTTTAACATATACTATTAAACACTAAGGTTTCAAATGTGATATATTAGATATTTTTGTTAATTTCATATTCTAATTTGTCAAGATAAGTTTTCAGTGTATACAAAATAGTGATTGACATCTTAGATGGAAATATTATTTAAAATTTGAGATATGTCACACCAAACTCATTAAGCAATATTGTTTGAAATTATTAACATACATCTCGTTGATATTTTAACAACAACCATTTGTGGATAACACATTGTTTTTTTTTCAATTGAGTGTAAGTTAAAAAGATTCATTAGAATGAGATTCACTTGATTGTTCGTTTATATTGCATATATGTCTTATCCATAATTTTTGATTAAAGAAAATTTAATGATAGTTGAATAAATATTTTTTGTTAATCAGAATAATACAAGCATAAAATATTTTAAGCAGTTTGAGAGATTTAGACACAATAAGCCCATAAATCAACGCTTTTCTTCAAATATTGTGTTTCGTGGGAAACTAAGACCGGCCTATAAGCAATATATTTGATAAGAGTATCGTGACACACTTTTCCTTCTTGGACAAGATCATGGCAACATGCATCAGTGATGTTTCCATTTTCAAAGACAACCCCAATAATATCCAACGCACATTTTGGACTGATTTTAAGAAGACATGTATCCCATAGCGATATTGCTTCAGCGTCTTCAACAAAGAATGCAGGAACAAATGCACAAACTAAAGCAACAACAATAAATATAACAGTAGCTTGGGAGGTAGTGTAACCAATTTTTCCAATCTTTAAGAAATAGGTGGCAAATGTTATTAAGTTAATATATTAAAATAATTGTATTTGGTATTTAAGAATGAAGTTTTCTCTCATATTTATAGGCGCTTCAACATTCAAACAAAAAAAAAATTTCAAGTAAACATTATAAATTAATTAATGCTGATTAACGTTAACAAAAATGTAACTCTTATAATGAATTTTCTTAATCATATTTATAACAATTAGAAAATATACTTATTATTTAAAATAAATTTATGAAAATAATATATTTCTACCTTGTTTATGTTATAAGTAACTTTGTTATTAAAAATAACTTACCAATAAAATTTTACCATTGTTTTAAGTGTGGTATATTTTCTGTAAATGTTAATATGCTCCATCATATAATCAAGTATAAATTTTCATATACCAGCTATCTTTATTTTTCTTAGAATTTACTCCAAGAATAAATTTAAATAACTAAAAGATGGCAGGTTTACAGATTAAAAAAATAACATTATAGAGATGAAATTGGAACATATGATAAATTTTTTTCTATTAAACTAATCAATATAATAAATAATCTGCAAAAAAATTAGGAATCTAATCTATTGAAAATAATTGAAACCAAATCTACAAGTTTAACAAAATAAAAATAAAAATGCGTAGTGTGTTAAATATTTTATACCAAAATTTTGAGATCCATCTAAAAATTAAATCCATATTCTCAAACCTAACATCATTGACTTAAGTCTTTAATATATTTTTACTAGTCATATGATATTGTTATTTCGTATGATTACATTCAGTCTCAATGTTTATTTTATAAATGATCTTNAAGTTTAACAAAATAAAAATAAAAATGCGTAGTGTGTTAAATATTTTATACCAAAATTTTGAGATCCATCTAAAAATTAAATCCATATTCTCAAACCTAACATCATTGACTTAAGTCTTTAATATATTTTTACTAGTCATATGATATTGTTATTTCGTATGATTACATTCAGTCTCAATGTTTATTTTATAAATGATCTTATTTACTAAATCGTCTAGAATACGAATAATAAAACAAATATTTTTGCAAAGCAATTATTTTAACATATACTATTAAACACTAAGGTTTCAAATGTGATATATTAGATATTTTTGTTAATTTCATATTCTAATTTGTCAAGATAAGTTTTCAGTGTATACAAAATAGTGATTGACATCTTAGATGGAAATATTATTTAAAATTTGAGATATGTCACCCCAAACTCATTAAGCAATATTGTTTAAAATTATTAACATACATCTCGTTGATATTTTAATAACAACCATTTGTGGATAACACATTGTTTTTTATTTTCAATTGAGTGTAAGTTAAAAAGATTCATTAGAATGAGATTCACTTGATTGTCCGTTTATATTGCATATATGTCTTATCCATAATTTTTGATTAAAGAAAATTTAACGACAGTTGAATAAATATTTTTTGTTAATCAGAATAATACAAGCATAAAATATTTTAAGCAGTTTGAGAGATTTAGACACAATAAGCCCATAAATCAGCGCATTTCTTCAAATATTGTGTTTTGTGGGAAACTAAGAGCGGCCTATAAGCAATATATTTGATAAGAGTATCGTGACACACTTTTCCTTCTTGGACAAGATCATGGCAACATGCATCAGTGATGTTTCCATTTTCAAAGACAACCCCAATAATATCCAACGCACATTTTGGACTGATTTTAAGAAGACATGTATCCCATAGCGATATTGCTTCAGCGTCTTCAACAAAGAATGCAGGAATAAACGCACAAACTAAAGCAACAACAATAAATACAATAGTAGTTTGGGAGGTAGTGTAACCAATTTTTCCAATCTTTAAGAAATATGTGGCAAATGTTATTAAGTTAATATATTGAAAAATTGTATTTGGTATTTAGAATGAAGTTTTCTCTCATATTTATAAGCGCTTCAACATTCAAACAAAAAAAATGTATTTTCAAGTAAACATTATAAATTAATTAATGCTGATTAACGTTAACAAAAATGTAACTCTTATAACGAATTTACTTAATCATATTTATAACATTTAGAAAAAATATACTTATTATTTAAAATAAATTTAATGAAAATAATATATTTCTACATCGTTATGTTATAAGTAACTTTGTTTTCAAAAATAACTTACCAATCAAATTTTACCATTGTTTTAAGTGTCGTATATATTCGGTAAATGTTAATATGCTCCATCATTTAATCAAGTATAAATTTTCCTATACCAGCTATCTTAATTTTGTTAGAATTTACTCCAAGAAGAAATTTAAATAACTAAAAGATGACAAGTTTACAAATTAAAAAATTATAACTTTATAGAATTGAAATTGGAACAGATGATAATTTTTTTTGGATTAAACTAATCAATATAACAAATAATCTGCAAAAAATTTAGGAATCTAATCTATTAAAATGATTGAAACCAAATCTACAAGTTTTACAAAATAAAAATAAAAAGGCGTAGTGCGTTAAATATTTTATACCAAAAGTTTTGAGATACATCTAAATAATAAATCCATATTCTCAAACCTAACATCATTGACTTAAGTTTTTAATATATTTTTACTAGTCATATGATATTTTTATTTCGTATGATTACATTCAGTTTTATTGTTTATTTTAGAAATGATATTATTTACTAAATCGTCTAGAATACGAATAATAAAACAAATATTTTTGCAAAGCAATTATTTTCACATATACTATTAAACACTAAGGTTTCAAATGTGATATATTAGATATTTTTGTTAATTTCATATTCTAATTTGTCAAGATAAGTTTTCAGTGTATACAAAATAGTGATTGATATCTTAGATGAAAATATTATTTAAAAATTGAGATATGTCACCTCAAACTCATTAAACAATATTGTCTGAAATTATTAACATACATCTCTTTAATATTTTAACAACAACCATTTGTGGATAACACAATTTTTTTTTTTCAATTGAGTGTAAATTAAAAAGATTCATTAGAATGAAATTCACATGACTGTTCGTTTATATTGCATATATGTCTGATCCGTGATTTTTGATTAAAGAAAATTTAATGATAGTTGAATACATATTTTTTGTTAATCAGAATAATACAAGCATAAAATATTTTAAGCAGTTTGAGAGATTGAGACACAATGAGCCCATAAATCAGCGCTTTTCTTCAAATATAGTGTTTCGTGGGAAACTAAGAGCGGCCAATCAGCAATGTATTTGATAAGAATATCGTGATACACTTTTCCTTCTTGGACAAGATAATGGCAACATGCATCAGTGATGGTTCCATTTCCAAAGACAACCCCAATAATATCCAATGCACATTTTGGACTGATTTTAAGAAGACATGATCCCATAGAGATTTTGCTTCAGTGTCTTCAACAGAGAATGCAGGAACAAACGCACAAACCAAAGAAAGAACAATGAGTACAATAGTAGTTTGGGAGGTAGTGTAATCCATTTTGCCAATGTTGTAGAATTAGGTGACAAATGTTATTAAGTTAATATATTAAAATGTTTGTATTTGGTATTTTAGAATGAAGTTTTCTCTCATATTTATAAGCGCTTCAACAATCAAACAAAAAAAGTATTTTCAAGTAAACATTACAAATTAATTTAATGCTGATTAACATTAACAAAAATGTAACTCTTATAATGAATTTTCTTAATCATATTTATAACATTTAGAAAAATATACTTATTATTTAAAATAAATTTAATGAAAATAATATATTTTTACATTTTTTATGTTATAAGTAACTTTGTTATCAAAAATAACTTGCCAATCAAATTTTACCATTGTTTTAAGTGTGGTATATTTTCTGTAAATATTAATATGCTCCATCATTTAATAAAAGTATAAATTTTCATATACCAGCTATCTTTATTTTTCTTACAATTTACTCCAAAAATAAATTCAAATAACTAAGAGATGGCAGATTTAAAAATTAAGAAAAATATATAACTTTATAGAATTGCAATTGGAACAGGTGATAACGTTTTTTGGATTAAACTAATCAATATAATTTATAATCTGCAAAAAAGTTTAGGAATCTAATCTATTAAAATTATTGAAACCAAATCTACAAGTTTTACCAAATAAAATTTAAAAAGCGTAACTTTGTTATCAAAAATAACTTACCAATCAAATTTTACCAATTTTTTAAGTGTTGTCTATTTTCTGTTAATGTTAATATGCTCCATCATTT
Source organism: Sinapis alba (assembly GCA_012274485.2). Taxonomy (NCBI): domain Eukaryota; kingdom Viridiplantae; phylum Streptophyta; class Magnoliopsida; order Brassicales; family Brassicaceae; genus Sinapis; species Sinapis alba. The sequence continues at coordinate 16,580 of MU105685.1, read as the reverse complement.
AATCAAGTATAAATTTTCCTATGCGAGCTATCTTTATTTTGTTTGAATTTACTCCAAGAATAAATTCAAATAACTATAAGATGACAGGTTTACAAATTAAAAAAAATATATAACTTTATAGAATTGAAATTGTAAAAGATGATAACTTTTTTTGATTAAAATAATCAATATAATAAATAATCTGCAAAAAGTTTAGGAATCTAATCTATTAAAATGATAGAAACCAAATCAACAAATTTTACAAAATAAAAATAAAAATGCATAGTTTGTTAAATATTTTATACCAAAAGTTTCGAGATCCATCTAAAAATTAAATCCATCTTCTCAAACCTAACATCATTGACTTAAGTTTTTAATATATTTTTACTAGTCATATGATATTGTTATTTCTTATGGTTACATTCAGTCTCAATTTTTATTTTAAAATGATCTTATTTACTAAATCGCCGAGAATATGGATAATAAAATAAATATTTTTGCCAAGTTATTATTTTAACATGTACTATTAAACAATAAGGTTTCAAATGTGATATATTAGATATTTTTGTTAATTTCATATTCTAATTTTTCAAGATAAGTTTTCAGTGTAAACAAAAAAAGTGATTGACATCTTAGATGAAAATTTTATTTAAAAATTGAGATATGTCACCACAAACTCATTAAGCAATATTGTTTGAAATTATTAACATGCATCTCGTTAATATTTTAACAACAACCATTTATGGATAACACATTGTTTTTTTCAATTGAGTGTAAGTTAAAAAAGGTTCATTTAGAATGAGATGCACTTGATTGTCTGTTTATATTGAATATATGTCTGATCCATGATTTTTGATTAAAGAAAATTTAACGATAGTTGAATAAATATTTTTGTTAATCTTGATAATACAAGCATAAAATATTTTAAGCAGTTTGAGAGATTGAGACACAATGAGCCCATAAATTAGCATTTTTCTTCAAATACTGTGTTTCGTGGGAAATTAAGAGCGGCCTATCAGCAATGTATTTGATAAGTGTATCGTGACACACTTTTCTTTCTTGGACAAGATCATGGCAACATGCATCATTGATGGTTCCAATTTTAAAGACAACCCCAATAATATCCAACGCACATTTTGGATTGATTTTAAGAAGACATGTATCCCATACCAATTTTGCTTTAGCATCTTCAACAAAGAATGCAAGAACAAACTCACAAACCAAAGCAACAACAATTAACTCTACGAACTTTTTTGGATTAAAATAATCAATATAATAAATAGGGTTCGATCCCTAAATACTATAATTTGACCTCTCTTGGCAAGAGTAGTTCGTAGAGTTAATTTGATAGAGTTTTCATTTAAATACATAAAAACCCTCTTGTCAAATTTGGCGCCGTTGCCGGGGAGCAAGGATTCGCCATTAGACTCAATTTGTTTGATTTAGTCTAGGTATTTTTCTATATTAGTTTACTTACTTAAAAAAATTTCTTGTGTTTCAGGTACATACATATTAGTACCAGGAAGCAATGAGGAGAGAATTTTTGGGTTCTTCAAAAAGAAACCTGCTGATCTGCGTACGATCCATAAGTCTACGAGGGCAATCGACACCCTCTAAGCAGTGATCTTTAGCAAAGAGAAGCGAGCATCGATCGACATCAATACTTCACCGTCGATCAATACAAACACCATGACATCGAGGGACACCAACACCTCGCTGTCGACCGACACCAACCGCTCTTCATCGATCAACGCTACCTGAGAGAAGACAAAGAAGGTTGATATACTAATACTGAGTTTTGACAAGAATGGTATTTTACGAGACAAAGAAGGTCGCGCGCGCAACATATCAGGACAATTGATTCATGAACAAGGGACTGCGATCCATGATGCTACTGTTGTTACTGTGAATGCTGGGATTGAACGACAAAAGGCACTTAGAGATTACAACAGACCTTAAGATTTCTACGCTAAAAAGTCTGCTATGCGTCGTTCTGAACTCCAGAGGAATGACATTGGGCTGCCCCCTGCATATATTTCTCTTGTGGGTCAGCATCCTTTTCATGGTCTTCTTCATGAAAATCCCACTGACCACCTCGAATCATTCCATGATTTAGCGTCGACCATTAAGTGTAATGGAGTCTCTGAAGATTACTACTTCTGCAAATTATTCCCATACTCTCTTGCTGGAGAAGCAGCATGTTGGTTCAAGAGGTTACCACCAGGATCTCTCACTACATGGAATGACATCATGAACGCCTTCCTCACCAAATTTCTCTATGATACTGAAGCAAATATGAAGATCGAGATGGAATCTATGCTGAGATATGTGGTAGAGGAAGAAGAAGAAGATGGATATGGAGAGCCGAGAAGAGGAGAAGAAGCTGATTTTAGTGATCTGATTCTAGCATCGATAGACACTAAGACCTCAACATCGATAAACACTAACTCCTCGACATCGATCGACATTAACCCCTTTTGCCGGTCGACACCTCTTGAAATCCCAGATAGTTCGAGTTGTACTCAAGACAATTGCAAACTCGACATTGAAGCATAGCATCGATCGACACCCAAACGAGAGCATCAATCAACAAATGCCACCTGATATCGATCGACACCCATCATTGGACGAAGGAACAAGTTACATGATTGAACCAGAAACGGTTGAGGAGAGAATGCACGAGTCCAAGGGTTCACACCTTGCTGTTCCAAAACATCTACAACCACCTATTTGTGTAGAAGAAGCTGCTGGGATACACAAAAGAGTGAAGTTGATACATGACCCTGTGAAGTTTGTCGTTCCTTGTGCTATATAGGAAGTTGATTTTCCTATCCCACCAGATAGAGTAGCTTCTCACAGAGGGTTGAGATGTAGAGTTGAAGTCGATAAAGGGCTAGTAGAAGCAGCATCGATCGACACTGACCAAATACCATCGATCGATACTGACCAGATACCATCGATCAACACCAGAACTGCAGAATCGATCGACGCCACCATTGGAAAATCGATCGACAACAACACTAGAGAGTCGATCGACACTCATCACGGATCAGAGCAGCAAAAGTTTGATGTGTGTGGAAGTCATTTTGAAAGGGACACCACCACGAAATCAGACAAGTCTGGGGGAAAGAAGAGGAAGAATTGGGATATGAGAAAAAAGACCAAGGATAATCCTCAGTTATCATTGATTCCCCATTTCTTAGATGGTGTCAGGAAGTACAAAGTGCACAGCAGATGCTTCTCGCAGCCATTTGCAAAGTTTCAAGCACTCCTTATTGCTGAGATGATAGACAAAGGAGAAGAGTCTGTGGAGGCTTTCACAAAAAGGGTGATGAAGCTTCAAAGAGTAGACATTGAGAATTGTTTTGGAGCAAGTCCCCAATCTCATCATAACTGAATCAGATCTGCAGAAGTCAAGCTAATGACTAAAAATAAGCGCTGAGTGGGAGGCAACCCACTGTTAGGTTTGTTTTAAATTTGCTTTTATTTTCATTTATTACTGATTTTCGTTTTTATTGATTTGAGGTTAAAAAAAAAAACAGTATTGACACTGTAGCATCGATCGACAATGTAGCAAAGACATCGATCGACACTGTAGCAAAAACATAGATCGACACTGTAATAACCCTCATGAACCAATGAATTTTTGGTCGAGAAAAATTCTGCTAGACCAGTTTGGAGTTGGTCTGATCAGAATTAAAATAAAAACCGACCCGGTGAATTAATATCTCAACGAGACTGTCGTGTGGTCGAAAGACCTTCACTTGATAGATCTGGTCGAGCTTTAATTATTATGGTCGACTTTTTATTAAGCTGGACAAGATTTTCCGAGAGCAGGAAGGGAATTAATGGACGAGAAAGGTTTGGTCGAAAACTGATCGGAAATGTCGACCAACTTCTTAAATAATTTTCCTAACCCGTCATGTGCCATGCACCTTCCTGCCTGCCTGCTTGGTTAATGAGTTAATCATGTGCAAGTCACCAGCTACTTGCTTCAGCTGCTTGCAGCCTTCTTCATGGGAAGGAAAAGTTCAGCTGCTTGTGCTGCTTGGTGTGCTGAAGCATGTCTCCAGCTGTCTAGCCTCAGCTCTGACTTGTGTGGGAGCAAACCCTTGTCTGAAGCAACTCCTCATGTTATAAAACACCATCTTCTCTCTTCTGGTCGTCCATTACTTGCAAGAAAAACCATAGAAAGTTCAGAGAAAATCAGAGAGAGAAGAGAGAAAATTCAGACAGAAAAATCAGAGAAAAATTATGGAAAAATCAGAGAATTAAACTGGAGCATGGCTGACCCTTCTCACCATCTGGTGTCTCCAATCAGTGAAGTGTGGTGTATGTAATCAGTGAAGGTTGGTCGTGACTTCATCTTGNTAATCACCTTGCCTCAGACCTGTTTTGATCAGAGCTTGTTAATGATTAGCTAAGGTGTTGGTCGGATCAATTCTAAGTGATTATATGGTTCAGTTTGTTTAGTTTCGGTTTGAATTAATTTCAGTAAACCGCAAGCTAACTGATGTGAATTGTTTAGACTTAAGCTGAACTGAACTGATCCTGTCTTGAATCAATCTTCTCAGAACCGAGTTGATCTGATCTAGGATGACTAGAACCGAGCTGGAACTGAATTGATTTAAGTTGTTAGCTTGAAGCAAACTGTCGGATTAATGATGTTCTGAACCGAACAGATTCAATCTTGTCTAGTACTGAACTGAGCTGTACTGTCTATGGTCTGAGCTTGTTATATCCTGATATAGTCTGAGTTGATCTGAACTGCTAAGCTTTCCCCTGAACCAAGCTGATCTATCCTTGAACTGAAATATTAAAGCTTGTCCCGAACCAAACTAGTCTGATTTAAGTTACTTCTTCAGAATGGACTTGTTGGATTAATAATCGTCTGTACCGAAATGCTCTGTTTCAGATGGTTGAGGTCAGTTGTAGGATCAGCCGGATCCTTCTGGTTGTCCTGAATCAGGAGTCAAGTGGAGTGTCATTAGCTTGAGCTCAAGTCTACTCTTCCTTAGCCAATCTCATAGATTCAATGGTGAGTCTAGATAGATGATGAATAAGTTATGAATGAGTATGCATAATTGCATACTGAATATGGTTGATTGATAAGCAAAGTATCTTAATCTATAATTGAATGTGAGGTGTTTACTTATATAAACACTTAAGAAATATTATGAATTATTATTTGAGGTTTATCCCGAGCCTTAGTACTTGTTCTCAAGTACTGATATGTAAGTATATTATTAATTATATAAGTATAAATCATGTGAAGTCTTATTGTATACTCACTCTCCCTAAAGTCCCGCATTACCGTGAATTGGTCCTGCGATATGGAACAAGGTCACGAAGACACGATGATGGGGTCGCTCCCTGGAGGCCGTGTTACTGCATGCAGCGTTAGATGTTCAATCTTCGAATATCTGATGGAGATGATGGTTATATTTATTTTCCCGCTAAGCTCGGTTAGCCTTGGTGGTTTTCCGGGTTTAGCAAATATATAAATATTATTATAAGTATGAGTGAATGGCGGGTATCGTGGAGGTGATGTTTAAGATAAGATTCACATTGATAGAATGAAAAGCCTTATAAATATAATTAATAGTTATGGAATATATTTCCACTGCATGCAAATGGAGTTCATTGCTCGGGATATTATTGATATATGTTGGGGTGTGGGATTAGACTCACTGAGTAAACTAGTTACTCATGACTCATTTGTGATGCAGGTTACCAGTAGGCGGGAGACCTTACTCTAGTACGGGAAGGAACATCATTAGCCATCGGTAGATTTATTATCCTTGCAAAGACGTTTTGTATTTAGCTTTTGTATAAAGCTTGTTTTCCGATAATTTCAAGGTCGACCTATAACATTTTTGTAAGATGATTTTGAATGAATAAAGATTTTATAAAGTACGGGTTCCATATGATATTAGTCCTTGTCCGGGACGAACTAACTATCGAGTATTGCTTGGTCGGGTTGAAAAGCCTTAAGTGATATCCGATAGGAGCGTCGATGTTCTCAGATTGCTAGTCCAAGGAACTCGGAAGTATTCGAGAACCTCGGGTCAGCTTTCAGGGAGCATCGACCGTGTCATTTCCGGTCATCTACGATCGGGGGTGTCACAGACACTGTCGCAAAGACACTATTGCACAGGCATCGATCAATGGCTGGCCAGCATAGATCGACAAAGCAACCCCAACATCGATGGATCGCCACTTAACTGTGTCGATCGACGGTCACATCAGCAAGCAGATATACCATTTTCCTTGATTAAATTATGTCCTTATGGTTTATTTTCGCCACTAAACTCGGATTGAATCACACTGGTGATAGTGTTGTTTAAGTATGGGGGAAGTTTACTAAAACTGTGTTGTATTTTGAGTTTTATATATTAAAAAAAAGAGTAGAAACCTACAGGTTTACCATCGATCGAGTTTGAATCATCCATATCGATCGACCATGGATCATCACCATCGGTCGACATCAACATCCTGACATCGATTGACACTCTATTACAGAGTCTGGTATCGAGTTTCTCTCTGAACTATTTACTTATGATTTAATTTTTCTTAACCAATCTGGAGTGAATTACACTGGGGACAATGTAATTTAAGTCTTGGGGAGGTTCGCTAACGCTATTTGATTTGTTTTGAGTTTTATTTGCTATATATATATATATAAGTTTTTCAAAAAGTTTTATTGAGTCAAAAGGGGGATTATGATCAAGATTTATTATTGACTAACCACACTTTAGCACCATTCTTAGAAGGTTGTTTGCAGAGATTACTAGAGATACCAAAGTGGATCATCCTGCCAGTATATCACACTTGCTCAAAAAGTTTGAACGAACCGAAGCTGATTTCCAACACTAATCCTAACATTATTAGCTTGCTTTAGGGTTTGCAATACACCGGATTGGGTTCCTTTCTGCAAGTTTGTAGGTACAAGTCATTGCACCTTTGGTTCTCTTCTCTCTCTCTTCAGCATCTACTTAAAAGCTTAAAAGATTGAGATGATTTCCCGAGATGCAGAGGGGTAGGTACATTACCGATGACACCTTTATTCTAATTCAGAGGAATGATCACACATTGCTGGAAGCGAGGGGTAGGTAAATTACCTATGACCCCATTATTCGCCTATAACTTTGCCCAAAAAGAAAAAGAAAGAAAAAGAAAGAAAAAGAAAAAAGAGAAGAATAACAAGAAGAGATCTAAAAAGATTTAGAGAAGAGAGAAAAAGAGGGAAGAAAGGGATCAAAGAAGACTTTGTACTTAGTTGTTCAAATACTTGCAGAGGTAAGAACCCATGTGTCCTTTGATCGACACTCCAAGGTAAAGCATTTACTTTTATTTTATGCAAAGAAATGAGATCAGTAAAGGGCCGAGTCAAGCTAGTATTTGCTAAGTTGTTGGTAGAATGGATTTGGTTGCTATACTAGGATAGGGTATATAAAGTTTCTCTGTGATTGACTTGATAGGATGTGGTTGCAACAAAGTAAGGTGATAATTATACTTAGATATTATATGACTCCCCAATTTTAGAAACCTCTTTCACAGACTTGTTTGCTTGCGGACAAGCAAAAGGTTAAGTCATGGGGAGTTGATATAGCCTATTTATTACCAGTTTTAGACCATGTTATAGGCTCTATTTAGAGTATATTATGTGTGTTTAGGTTATGTTTTGGAGTATTTACAGGTCCAAGAACGTTTTGGAGATATATGAGATACTTGGAGCTTTTGGAGCATTTAGAAGAGAAGAATTCGTAGCTGATCATCTAGGGAGTCGACAAAGCCATCGATCGATGGAACACACTTGACATCGACCGATGATCGAAGCTATAGAGCGATCGATGTAGCACACTTGCCATCAATCGATGATCAAAGTCCAAGTCAGAAAGACGAAAATACCCTGGACGAGTTTTTGACCTAGACTTAGGGTTTTTATATTTATATTTATGTCTTGAGAGAGAGAGCAGACGGAGAGTTACACATGATCTAGCATATTTACATTTATATTTACATCTAGAATATTTCCATATTTGCATTAGTAACATATTTCCATATTGCATCCTACTTCTTGACAAGGAATATTTCCTTAATCTGGTTATTCATTACTAATATATATATTCACCTAGCTTAGTCTTTAGAAATAATAAATCTATTGTGTGCCTTTGCTCTCTGTAGATTTGATCCCTAAGTACTACACATGATCTCTTTTGACAAGAGTATTATAGAGTGTGTTAAGATTAGGGTTAATTTGACAGTATATTGTTTAGGATATTCATTACCCTGCTAGAACAAAATACACACCAAGTCAGAACACCTTATCCCCAGCAGGACCTATTCCAAAAGGTCTGCAATTCGAATACCAGACAACCATACATGAAGCTCTGAGCTTGATATCGACTTTCTAATTATGGCGCGCAAAAATCAGTTCAGTGGTCTTCCTACTGAACACCCGAACGATAACATCGAGATGCTAGAAGGGCATGGTGAACGACGATTTCAATCTCTGCAAACTTTTTCCTTTTTCCCTTGAAGGTGTTGCCAGGAGGTGGCTGAACCAGCTACCACCAGGGTCCCTGACCTGCTGGGAAGATATTAGAAGCGCTTTCATTAATCACTTCTTTGACAAAGAGAGATACTGGGAAGCAAGGAGAGAAATATCCACATTCATTCAAGGTAGCCGCGAATCCTTCAAAAACGCATGGATGAGATTCAAAAGCTACCAGCTTTCGTGCCCTCACCATGGATTCTCAGAACCCCAACTCATTAACACTTTCTATAAAGGACTAAACCTAGACTATCAAACCATCCTTTATACAGCCAGCAAGGGAAACTTCGGCACCCGAAGTCCCACAAGCGCTAAAAGGCTGATAGAAACATAGCTTTAGGTAGAGCTTACGAAATAAGAGACGCCAAGAGGAATGAACCACCAATGCTCACGGAGGAGAAACACTCAATCCGAGTTAGAAAGACTCTGACATCAGTTGCGACCCTTCTGGACGATGATGTTTCTCCCGACTTCGAAAAACAAGATGAATGCTCAGATGTGATGAGTCTGAACAACCAATGATTTAGGGAGAGCACTGACAACTTCACAAGGAACTACAACACCACTGTGTATAGACACAAAAGAAGTTCAAAGTCAAAGATGAATCAAGTTTTTACAGGAAACTGTAGAATAGCCGCCGATCTCAATGAGAAGTCAGATCTGATATACGCGGAGATGACAAAAAAATTTGAAACTCTAAATGAACACATTAAGAGGATCGACAGCCAAGTGGCGAGTAACGCTATGTCCATCCGGAGAGAGGACGGATTCTTACCTGGTAGAAAAGACGCTAACCCCAACAGCCTTTGCAACGTCGTGGCCTTACGAAGTGTAAAAGACTCACCCCTGGCATTACAGAAAGCATCACCATCGATGAATTTGCGAGAATCGCGACAAAGGAAAAAGAAAAATTGCATCCTGTCCCGCTCGACACTGACGAGCGAATTCCCGAGATTTCGCCAAAAATTTGAGAATTAGACCAAACTGACGACCCTGGGGACTTATTTGATAAACAAAAGGAAAAGAAGACGGAAGTAGGAGACATCGACCAACATTCGTTACCAAGAATCGATCAAAACTCTCAACATAACATCGATCGACGCCCAAAAGCAAGATGCAATCGACATTCGAACCCAGAACCTACCGAAGCGGTTAGAACAAGGGTCTACCAAGCAACCACCCCCTTTCCTTCAAAAACGCTAAGCAGAAAAAGAATAAGAAAGAAAAAGCAATATGCAAGAAAGCGTTTGACAACGTAAACATTGAGATGCCACTAAGCGATGTCATTCACATCTCGCCTGCTATTAAGAAGTACGTGAAAGATGCGGCAATGCGAGGATTCCATGAATCAGAACATTGCGTGATGATGGTATCCAAAGAAGTAAGCGAAATAATTCAAGGAAAATCCCCAGTTAAGCTCCCTGATCGTGGTAGCTTTGTACAGACTGCACTATCAGCGATGAGAGATTCCAAAGATCCCTGTGTGATTTAGGCTCTAGTAAAAACCTGATGCCTTATTCAGTTGCAGTCACCCTCGGGCTAACACAGTTTCAACCTACCAGGGCAACTCTCGTTCTAGCTGATAGATCCACTAGAATTCTAGAAGGCATGCTTGAAGACATTCCTGTACGCATTCATAACTGGGATATACCTGCAGATTTCATAGTGTTTAAATACGAGTAGAACCCAGAAACCCGATTATTTTAGGGAGACCTTTCCTGGCCACGGCCGGAGCGATCATTGATGTCAGAGGAGGGCGCATATGCCTCAACATCGGGAAGATACTGATGGTCTTTGACATGGAAAAATAATTAAACAGCGTTTGATCGACGGTCAACCCTACCATATTGATTATCTCTCCGACCTAGCAGCAGAATCATTCATGGTTGTGTGCTTAAGTGATCCTCTTGGGCGAGCAATCACATCTCTTGAAGATGACATCTTTGTGATGGATGATCGGACTGAAGAATATATGAGATTGATGGATGCCACCAATGAAATCTTCAATGTCGACACCAAAGAACTTGATCTACCTGCCCCCATCGATCGACATCCCAATAGTACTGTCGATCAATATCATGGCGTAACCGATAACTGGAGCAAAGCGAAAGCACCTAAAATCAAGTTTAAACCACTTCCCTCTGGTCTTAAATACGCTTTTCTTTACGAAAACTCCTTCCTGTCATCATCAATGCCAACCTGAACAGTAGATAGCAAGCATTATTACTGAATAAACTGCGAAAGCACCTCAAGGCTCTCAGATATTCATTAGATGACATCACGTGAATCTCTCCTGATTTATGCATGCATAGGATACACCTTGATGATGAATCCAAATCATCCGTTGAGCATAAGAGGAGATTGAATCTCAACCTGAAGGAAGTAGTCAAAAAGGAATCATGAAACTTCTAGAAGTAGGCGTTATTTACCCGATCTCAGACAGCAACTGGGTTAGTCCGGTTCATGTTGTTCCAAAGAAAGGAGGAATTACAGTAGTAAAGATATCAAATCAGCGCACGTATCTGCCCCTGTTGTCCAAGCACAAGACTGGGATATACCATTCAAAATTATGTGCGACGCCAGCGATTTTGCTATAGGCGCAATGCTTAGGCAAAAGAAGGACAAAAAGTTGCATGCTATATACTATGCCAGTAGAACTCTGGACGATTCGCAACGCAACTATGTGACAATATAAAAAGAGTTACTAGTCGTGGTATTCACTTTTGAAAAATTCCGATCCTATCTGGTTTGTTCGAAAGTAGTTATTCACACTGACCACGCGGCATTGAAATACTTAATGAACAAAAAGGAAGCCAAGCCAAGACTCCTACGATGGATTCTAATTCTCCAAGAATTTGATATAGAAGTAAAAGGCAAGAAATGAGTGAAAAATGGAGTCGCAGATCACTTATCACGCATAAGAGTAGACGACAATGTTCCTATAGATGATTTCTTACCCACGGAAAATGTTTTCTTAGTAGAATCAACTTTCGTTGGCAAATTCAGTTCGGCACATGAAGAGGAATCGACCGATAACACGCTAAGCTCATCAAATAACTATAATCACAATGCATCGATCGACCTCGTCCGGGCACCATCGATTGATGATGCATTCAAGACGGACGATACCATAATCACCCCAATTGATATCAACGGCAGTTGTAATCCTTCGTTCCCAAATAATGACTCTCCCGGGGGTAGAAGTTTAAGTCGGGGGGGGGGGGGGNGGGGGGGTGAGTGCACTGAACACCACCGTTAGACCTAGGTATGCAGATATAGTAAACTATCTTGAGGCCAAAGTAGAACCCGAACCCTTCACAATATATCATAAAAAGAATTTTTTAAGAGAACCCGGAGATATCACTGGGATGAACCCTATCTTTATAAACACTTCTCTAACGGTATATACAGACGATGCGTTGCTGAAAGCAAAACACATGAAATTTTGTATCATTGTCATGGGTCCGATTACCCCGGACCTTCCGCTAGTTTTAGTACAGTGTCAAAAATTCTACAAGCAGGGTTTTGGTGGCCAACTATGTTTCGGGATGCTCAAGCCTACATAGCAAAATGCGATCCTTTCCAAAGAATAGGAAAAATCACAAAGAGAAACAAAATGGAACAAAATTTCATACTCGAAGTTGAAGTGTATGATTGCTGGGACATCGATTTCATGGGCCCTTTCCCTTCTTTGCATGGAAATAAATGCATATTAGTTGCCGTAGACTACATATCCAAATGGGTTGATGCAATAGCAACCTTGAAAAATGGCGCTTCCGTAGTCATTAAGCTCTTTAAGAGCATCAGCTTTTCTAGATTTGGAGTCCTTCGAGTAGTTATAAGCTACGGAGGTACCCACTTTATAAACAGAGTGTTCGAAAAACTACTTAAGAAACATGGAGTTCACCATCGGGTAGCCACAACCTATCATCTTCAAACGAGCGGACAAGTAGAAGTATCCAACTGCCAAATCAAAGAAATCTTTGAAAAGACGGTAGGTTCATCCCGAAAAGATTGGTCTCTAAACCTAGATGATGCGCATTGGGATACCAAAAAGCGTATAAAACACCATAAGGGACTACCCCATTCCACCTGCTCTATGGAAAAGCATGCCATCTCCCAGTAGAATTAACACACAAAGCTGAATGGGCCATCAAAAAGACAAATTTCGATGCTAAACCCGCAGCAGAAAAGAGATTAATCCAGCTAAATGAGCTAGACGAAATTAGACACCACGCCTACGAAAACTCAAGGTTATACAAAGAAAGAACGAAAGCCTATCACGACAAGAAAACTATTTCTAGGCATTTCGAACCAAACGACCAAGTACTCCTGTATAACTCGTGGTTGACTTTGTTTCCCAGAAAACTACGTTCTCGTTGGTCCGGACCCTTCACCATTAAAGAAGTTGCGCGTTACGGGACAATTGTCCTATTTAATCCTAAAGGAGAGGATTTCATGGTGAATTGGCAAAGAGTGAAACATTACTGGGCCGAAGCTGAAATTCTGCATACTCAGACCATGTGTCTCGAGATGCCTAACCCCGAATGATAAGCCCATGTCTCGTCAAGCTAATAACTCTAAATAAGCGCTGAGTGTGAGGCAATCCACTAATTTAATATTCAAAAATATTAATAATAATAATAATAAACGAATAAAATAATAACATATATCTAATAACAATAATTAATTAATTAACAATAATTATATAATTAATTTTATTACTTACGCATTTACAAATTTCTTAAGGGAAAAAGGAGTCACATAAATGACCGTCGATCGACGCCCCTATAGGAACGTTGATCGACGGCGAGCGTCGAGTAGGTTAACTTGACACAACCCCGATTCATAAAAACACTTTTCTCCGAACCACCAAAAACCCCTACGAGTAAACACTCGATTTCTCTCTCATATTTCGGCCGATTTTGCTCGTTCTAGAGCCTTAATTACTCGATTTTCAACTCTCATACTTGTTTAGTTCACTAAACCACTCGATCATCAAGGTATGTTTTATAAATCTCTTAGTTTAGGAATCTTTTTAGTGTTTGAAGAAAAATCAAATCTTTTGTGGTTTAGCTCGGATTTTAGGACGATCTAAAGGAGTGGAGTGCTAGATTAGGAACCATCTACGTTATTTACATATGTTTTGCATGATTTTAGTTTGTTCTTTGGATTTCGTTTCCCTTGGTTCGCGATGAACCATCGATCGATGCCCATGAGGCGCCGTCGATCGATAGTCGTGAGATGTTGTCGATCGATACCCATGAGGTGCCATCGATCGATGGTTGCTTATTCAACATCAATTCTGATTATTGGTTTTCTTTCTTATATGCAGATGGACGAACAAAAAACCAAAGCACGATACGAGATTGGTGTTTCCAGTGCTCCGCCACGAGGTCCTCAATTCCGAGACCCTTGGCCCAAGGAGGAAGAGGCTTTACTGGTCATGTTCGAGGACTTTCCCAACCCTCGAAAGGCTGTAGCATCGAGGGAATGCACACATCGTCCTGTTAGCGAGGATTGGGACAATTTTGACAGTCTCTACTACAACGCTTGGCAAAGCGTTTCTATCGAGCCCACACGGTTCATCGACAGACGTACCTTGAAGAAGCTGGGGCTACTGACTAACTTCAGACAGATGGTACAGGAGCTAGGACTTGGCATGATGCCTACTAAGTCATACCCTCTCTACCCCGACTTGGTCCGTCGGTGCATCACTACTGCTCAGGTTCTCTACAAAAGCCCTCGGGTGAAAGTCGTCGGTGCATCACTACCGGATCACCATCCCACAGCTCTGCAAGATTCACGGGTTCGATGCTGACCCTCTCGCCTGCACAGTTGCTACAGGCCCTTTTGACTCGGGCTAGACTACTCAGACGGACATCCGTCACCCTACCCTTTGCTACTTCATGAAGGTCCTTGCCAACACTTTGTTGTGCAAGATGGAACCCAACAAGGTTAGGGTTCAGGAGCTCACACTGCTGTATTACTCCATCAGAGACTTGGTGGAGCTCGACTACACTACAAGAAATATGTTCATTGTTAGCGCGGGTTATATGCTATGTTTGATTTGTCATAGCGAATTTGTAAATGCTATGTATACGGCAGCCATCATAGGTACCCCCCCTAAGACAGCATTTTTTTGTGATGCTACAAAATGTGGGCTCACGATAGCAATAAGTAGGTGATGTTATTAATGATTCTATGACACGGTTATTTTTTGTTACAAATTGATTACGATATGTATTTCGTGCCATGGTAGGTACTTCTACAATAGCAATAGCTTATTTTGGTACTGCAATTATTAAGTGCTATACTAAATTTTGTAATAGCTATGTAATATATTATGATAGTTTAATTATATGAGCTTTTAAATGCTATGATTTAAAATTATAACTGTTTATTTTTAGCTATTGTTTTTGTGTCTAGTAGCTATGATTTCTTATTTTCGAAAATTTGTATTCAAAATAGAAACTGCAAATAAAACAAACTCATCCATAAAAGCAAGTTTGAAATACATAAGTCATTACACATAAGTGTCACTGATGCAGTCTGAACAAACAAACCAAAGTCATAAGAAATAATATCATACATCAAACCTAGCTTAAAACTAGCTAAGTCTAAACCTAAGTTCTTCATTCCCCTGCAGGCTGCAACAATTAAAACTCTGATCAGTTAAGCACTTACATATGCAGATTTAAACATACAAAGCAGAACACTTACATGAGCTTAAAATATGACCAATTTATCAATTGGCCATGCAATTGATGAACCATGTGCATCTTTCAAACACTCTATTTCATCTGTTTTCCTCCAAACGTCTGCATCATCTACGATCACTGCATCTACCCAGACTCTAGCTGCTTTCGGACCCAAACGTACAAAGTGTACCATTTGAGCTGGGTCTGTTGAATGCACACGACCTTCAGCAACAACTTGTTTTCTCTCACCAATGTCCATCAGCTTGCATTTCTGATTATGTTTCATTGCTTGAGATCCAAGCTTAAGCAGAGACTTTACAAAAGACATGTACACAATTTAAAACACAGATTAATATAACCAGATGATTGAAAATATAAGTTAAAAAATTATCTGATCAGTTGGTGGAGACTCCTCAGTAGGAGTTGATGTTGTTGCTGCTGATATTGCACCTTTTATAACACTTTTACCAGTAGGAGACTTAGAAGCAACAAATGTAACTTTCTTTCTTGTTTCTTTTCCATATCCTACTGAAGACACAATGGTTGGAGTAGGAGATTATTGTCTTGTTGCTTCTGGTGGATTCTCGAAGACAACTTTGCGATCAGGCCATGATATAAAAGAGTGTAAGCAGTCTTCAAGGTATGCCAGATCCATCGTATGCCTCCATAAATATGTTCCGTGCTCATGTACAACATCTTCGAAGACTTTAACTGCTTTAGGTCCGAGAGGAAGTCCATTAACCAATGCTTTTGCTTCTTTTGTCTGCCAACGCCCTTCACCGACCACTACATTATCATCAGACAAATCTAGTAGTTTCCATTTGTTGAGAGAATTTGCTCTCGATCCCTGTCAAACACATTCACAAAACAAACTCATCATAGGTGAAATCATGACCTTAATTAGAACGTGAGTGCAAGAGAAAAACATTTACCAGTGGTGCAATGTCTTCTGGTTCAAGCCCCAGACCTAGTTCGACACATTTATTCTTCGGCCATGCAATAATATGACCAACAACTTCCTTAATTTTGCACATGTTACTCGCAGGTCTCCAAAGGAATGCTTCAGGTTCAGTAGCAGCTTCAACCAAGACTTTAACATCCTTAGGGCCTAATCGACTTTCATTCACTATGTCATCTGGGTCAAAAGAAAGGATACGTCCCTCACCAACGTTACCATCTTCATCAGCCCAATCAATCAGAAGACACCTCTTTTGTGATCTCTTGTTCACACTCTGTTAAATGGTCAGTATTAAAAATGTGTGAGTGTAAAATAGCAAATAATCATAAATCTCATATATATTGCTTACTCTTGCAGCCGAGTTTTCCCCAACTTCATTGTCTTC
>MU105684.1:89437-385763 GCA_012274485.2 Sinapis alba | reverse complement strand
AGATACTTGATTGGTTGGGGAGCCTCAGTTTCATCCACAACACTCAACAAAGCAAACGATCTTGATACATCGCGTATAGTGTCATTCCTCGAGCAAGAAGACTTCACTGGCCATTTCATCGGCACAACTAAATTTCTGCATCAAAATAATAATCATAAATGTTCCTCAGGTTTCTGCCTAACCAAAGCCACAAATATTATAAGCTATACTCACCCTTGAGAGCATATGTATCTGCACCTTTCTATCTTGACTTTCGTGTATCTCTTGTAATGTTTCTCAAGACATTTTTCGGCGCAAGAAACATCAGAAGATTGTATAACATGCCAGATCTTTATAACTTGGACATGGTGATTCTCTTTCTTAATTATGTCTATTGCCCAAATGAGGCTAAGTCCATCATCGATCTCTTGTACTCTAAACAGATTATCACTCTCAGTCTCCGAGTCTTTGTTTTGAAACTCTCCTTTTGATAACTTCTCCAAATAACTCATAAGTTTTTTGTTAAAATCAGAGTCTGTTATCGTCTCCAGAGATTTTGAGAACTCGTCGCTAAGCCAAACCTGTAGTGGGGAAAAACAGAAAAGAGTCAAGAATAGTAGGATAAGAAGAACAATGAAGATTGAAGAAAATATAATACAATGGTCACAATAGAACATACTCCCTCCCCTTCGATTTAATTGTTGTTGTAAAAAAAAATTGTTTCAAAATAAATGTTGTTTTAGAGTTTTTATGCAAAATTTATTAATAAGATTTTTCACTTTATTTTTTTATTGGTTTGAAATATGATTAAGTGTATAGGTAATTGTGTTTTTGTTTTGGAAATATACAAAATTATATATTTTCTTAATATGTGTACATAAATCTATAATGACAATTAAAATGAAGCGGAATGAGTATAAATTAAATTTATTTGCTTAGACTCATAAAAAAGGTGAAAGAAGAGAGTATAATTTATACCTTCCAAATAGAACTTTCGAAGGAAATAAGCTTCTTGTTTTGAAGCTTATCAAGATCATCAAGAGCTGTTGTTGATCTTTCAATACACTGAGCTAATGATTCATCATCTTCGGCATCATGGAAACAGTCTCTTGCTTTCGCATCATCTACTAACTGCCTCCATACTGATTTATCGTTCGTTAAGGTCGCCTCATTTCCAAGAATCCATAGGCAGTATCTACAAACAAAGGTAAATGGACTAAGAACCAACACAAAACGTCTTAACTCAAGGAATTGAGAAAGTATATTTGATATTTTACCTGGCGCGTGTGAGTGCGACATTGGTTCTTTGTTGGTTAGATAAAAAACCAATTGCCCCTTTACCATTTGATCTAACAGTGGAGATTATGATAATATCTTCTTCACCGCCTTGAAACCCATCTACAGACCTAACACTCACTGTGAATTGCTCACTGCTATTGTACTTGTGGCCTATCTTTTCTTGGATTGCAAACACTTGAGCCTTGTAAGGTGAAATCACACCAACACTGATCGTTCTTCGTGCCTTTTTTGATACTGCAGATTACATTACAAACACACAAGAATTAATCAACAACAGATTCAAGTTATCCAAGAATCATGATTGGTTTACCTGAGTATAGCTTTGAGACTATCTGAGACACAACAGAGACTTCCACAACGTTTTTCAGACTGTGCCCTTCTCCAAATTTCTCTCTTCCATGTGCTATGTTGATGAAAGAGTAAGGTCCATACATTTTCTCAGGAAGAAACATTTTCTCATAACTTCTCACTCTCACAGAAGGAGCATCCAAAATCTTCATACCATAAAACTCTCTGTTTGGAAAAATACTAATGGAAGGATGCATCCGGTATTGAATGTTCAGCAACTGTTTCTTTTGTCCCAAGAACACCAATCTTTCAAACAGACTCCTCCCAAGATCAGCCTCCGAAGCAATCTTGCTTTGTACCATTGCAGGCAATTGCTTCTCATCGCCGATCAAAACAGCATGTTGAAGTCCTGGAAGCTGCAAAGGAATAGCTGATTCACATTCTTTTAACTGAGCAGCTTCGTCGACGACAAGAAGCTGTACTGGACTGCTCATGTGTAACTTGGCAGAGCTTGATGCTGTGCAGAAGAGCAGATATGCGTTTGCTAAGCAGAATTTTTTAAGTCCAAACTTTCCTATGAAATCTGGAAGCAAAATACTTCCGGAAATTGATGTTAGCATCTTCAGACAATCTTGCTTTCTTGTATCCTCGACATATTTATTCAATCTTCCATGACGAAACTTACCATATAACACCACATCAGAAACCTTCATATATCGAAGGAGATCAACAGTCTGATTCATTTTCTCAGCCACTTTAAAAGAAAGCGCATTAGTTGGTAAATGCCGACACAAAGTCGAGAACTGAAACTGCAGGTCAATTCTGAGTTTTGTAAACCTCTTCTCTACAAACTGCTTAAACGAGGGACGTTTATTCTCATGACATTCCTCCTTCTTCTTGATGAATGACTTATCATACACTTTTTTTGCATCAGTGAGCAAAGAGATCATGTGGTTTACATTTGCTCTCCATCCAGTCTCAGCCTGGAAGCAATGATAAAGCTCATTCACTCGGTAATCAAGAAAAACATCGAAAAGGTCCTCCCGGTCATCGATCTTCATCCTTTCTTTATTACCAAACAACACAATATCTCCAAGACCATATCCACCAAACCTCAATGACTCTGAGACCAAACTCATAACCCTTGAAGCAACTTCCAATACAGCAATGTTTGTTGGTGCGCAAGTCAGTGTCCTACATCTCATTTTCAGAAGGTTCAGAAGCAGAACACTTGTTGTCTTTGTCTTCCCTGTGCCTGGTGGTCCCCATATGAGTTTGATATTGTTGCGATGGTAGCAATCTTTAGCTTCTAGACAACGCAAAATTGCATCTTCCTGAGATGAATTCAGTTTGAATGAACGTACCATTCCCTCTAAGTGGCGTGACACCACACTCTCACCTGTTTCTTGGCAAGAAGCACAAATGTCACCACCGACCTACACAAGAAACAGAGTTCTAAGAAGATATGACTTTCTCATTATATTAAAGTGAAGTCATCTTTGTTTACCTGATCATTGTTGATTTGAAGTACTCTAGAGATAAGCTTTGTGTTTCCTCCTTCTGGGTTTGGATGCAACGCAGTCCATATACGAATATTAGTCATCATGTTGATCAAGTAAACACCAAAGAGGCTGCTTAGGCTTTTCTTCACACCCTTTCCTTTCTTTCTCGTTTCCATGTTATCAATGGGTTTGGAAGCCATGATAGTTATCAAGTGTGGATTATCTTCGTTCACTCCACAAACAAGAGCAAGCAAGTAAGGCTCATTTGAACATCTCAAGTCATCGATTCTAATAGGCTTCTTATACGTCACTGCAATGAGATCATTGAACTCTAACAGTTTCCGATCCCCATTGGTCATATTAATATCAGGCATTGTCTGCAAAGTAACCTCATAATAAAGATTCTTTGGAGGTTTAAAATCTTTGGCTGGCCTTATTTCCCAAAATGTGAAACATGGTGCTCGTCTAAGAGTCTCCATACTTGACAACAAAGCAGCATGCGTCTCTTCTATAATCGGATTAACAAATGAGTTAAAATACTCTGTGGTTGATGAGAATGTTTTAGGAATCTTATCCACCTATTTTTTTACAACCAAAACAACACATCCACAAAGCAAGTAAGAGGTAATGATAAAGTGTATATATATACACATATGTTAATATGAGACCGAAAGAAGAACAGAACCTTTCCTTTGTAAAGATTTGAGTTTAGTGCATCACGAACAGACCATGAGAAGACAACATCAACTAGATTTTTTCCTTTCACGATTCTTTCCTGCTTTTTTTTTTCCTTCACTTGCCACAATTGCTGCATCTTTAAATACTATCTTCTTGCAATCCAAAGATCTCTCAGTTTGAAGGTGTGTTACATCCAACTTTATGCAAACATTTCTCTTCTTATAAAAGAAGATGAAGAAATATTGTAAGGAGTGAGACGACTGGTTGAGTGTTGGAAGACCAAAAGATTTGTTCTTTTTTCTTCTCTCCCTCCTCGGAAAGGAAAAGAAAAATCAATGCTTTTGCTTTTAAATTTTGAGAAAACATACAACTTTTATGATTTCTGCCTAGCTACGTTTACTCAATCTCAATTTATGCAAATATTATTTCAGATTTTTCTTTCTATATTCATGCACAAACCAATTAACATTTATATATAGCCGTAAAATAGGCTGTAGATGTAAGTCAATATATTCAAACAATTCTACATAAAATAATAACTGAATTTTGTAAGATGTGAAACCCTGAAAAATCTTATTATGAGATCAACTTTTAAATTAAAATATTTAAAACATATTTATAGTACAATGTCTACAACTTTATTCAGCTTTGTGTCGACCTCATTACTAAAGTAATTAGAGCATAAAAAGTAACTAGAGCATCGTTAGAGTACCTCCAACAGAGGGTTTTAATACAAGTTTTCAAAATTAAAAATAATCAAAAAATACAAAAAAATAGAAAATGTGTCAGAAAAAGTTCTAAACTCTTATGTTTTAGGAACCTTGTAAAAACCCACAGACCCATGTGTCACTTTTATATTAGTTCCAATTTTAAAAGGCAAATACAAATTAATTACTTAAATTAATTATAATAAAATATTAATAATTTATATTTTTAGATACCTCATGGAGGTCTCAACTGTTGTGGGTTCTCTTATAGTTTGGTTTTTCAAACAGGTTCTAAACTATAAGATCACATTAATGCTTTAGGAGAAATTTGTTACCTAAATTTCAATATAAATGCAAAGTAAACTTTTATTTAATCAAATGAAGAAACCTAAATAGTTAATAAAGTTATTATTTATTTTTATGACCAAACAAAAAATAAAAAAGTCATTTTATGATTATATTTTTCTAGAATTTATATTTAACAGAAAATCTAATATATGGAAATTCTCAAGAGGTATACTTCGTAATTTGATTTAACAGTTTTATTTTTAAAATGTACAAAATATTTTTTTTTAAATTTACTACAAATATCAATATATGAACTAATATGAGATATATAAATTAAAATTTAATACAACTAAACAATTTGAAAGAATATATATTGATTTTCTAACCATATTTGTACAATAAATATGGTTCAACAGTTAGTTCAAAGATGTATATATTTATAGAGCTAGAATTTAGATTATATATTTTTTGTTTTACTGATATATTTAGATTTACATATAAATGATGAGTTGTGTATATTTACAAGATTTTCATATTTGATACCATGATTAATTAAAAGTCTTTGGTTATCAAGTGGTCATTTAAAGTTTAGGACTTAGTAGATTTGAAATGAAATTTACTTGATTTTAGGGTATATCAGACTTTTTATGCAGTTTACTAAAATTTGAGATTACAAAGATTAAAATATTTTAAATTAATTTTAGTTTATGTATGAATAAGTTAAAATGATAGGCTTCAAAGTAATATTACAAATTATGACATCATAAATTATTAAAAAATAATAATATTAAAATTATCATAGTAGATTCCTATAAAAACATATTAGGTAGACTTCAAATGAAGTTTATTCTATAATTTTTAGTTTAATAAACTTTAACATAATTTTGGGGTAAATTGTCAAAAATGACTCACAATTTAATTTTGAATACTAAAGTATACCATAAATTTAATAAAATACAAAAGTAATTTAAAAAATTAGAGAAATTGCTCCGCCCTAGAGCGGGGTAGATGGTCAAAGTTTGCTCTACCCTAAAGTGAGGTGGATGGTCAAAGCTCGTCCCGTCCTAAGATGGGGTGAATTTACAGATAGTGATAACTCATTTCTCTCGTTCGCGGCCAAAATAAACAGACTTTTTTTTTTAATAAACAGACTTTTGTATAAACAATACCCTATATTCTTAGTATTATATATTGTCTTTAAATCGGATGCTTCTTCTACATCTTAAATAGATTATATATTTTTTTATTTTTTTTGAAAGTAGATTAGATTAGATATTTATTGTTACAAGAATATATATATAGTGTAATGCGTTCTGATCAAGGCATTGAGATATGAATAAGAAAATAATGCAACATGAAAAACAAACTTGTCTTCTATTTCTGTGATGTTAGGTGTTGAGACATTCACACACTGTTGTGTATGTTTCACTATCTACGTTTAATTCCTTTTTGACTAAAAGATACAAATTAGTCTTTGTTGACCTAGCTAGCTAGTTCTTTGGAGAACTGGTTTCTTCTAATAGCAAAGGATCTAGTAAATATATTTCAGAAGTTGCAAGGAAGTAGGTAACACTAATTAAAATGACAGGGAAAGAAAAAATGGCAGAAGAAAAAGAAACCGATTCAAGTGTATCACATTAATCTTCAAGAGTGACCTCTAACGAGGGTAATTCTAAAATCAATTATTGGCCTTGAACATCCATGTATTGGTAAAAGATTATACTCAACGACATCTTCTCTTGAATGCAATATAATTTCTACTTTAGCTAAAAAAATTGTATTGCTCTAGAACGATGAGTTAGTTTTTTCTCAAATTGGTATGTCCT
Source organism: Sinapis alba (assembly GCA_012274485.2). Classification (NCBI taxonomy): domain Eukaryota; kingdom Viridiplantae; phylum Streptophyta; class Magnoliopsida; order Brassicales; family Brassicaceae; genus Sinapis; species Sinapis alba. The sequence goes on along the minus strand of MU105684.1, from coordinate 379,196 downwards.
ACGAAAAAACTTTACTACTACAACATTTGATCTAGCAATACACAAAAATAACTTTATTTGTTTGCGACAGATGGATGTAAGCACAGGTGTGTGCTGAGCTAGCAATTTCCTGACAACAGTGTAGCAGCAGAGTTTACATAAGACCATCGTGTTGAAAATTAGCCAATGAATGTAGAGAACAAATTCAAAGAACTTTTTCTTTAATTCAAAGAAAATTCCTTTTAGAAAAAAACATATATACAACTCATGGATCATCAGCATTCAAGATTAAAAATCCACCATATCGCCAAAATAGTCCAATCTAGCTTGATGATATTAATAATAAAAGAATAAGATATATTTAACCATTGTTTGTTTGCAATAGAAGTAAAAGAAAATTACTAAATAAATAGTTCACTTGGCAAACACAACTAGAAAATGACAAATTTAATAAAACAAACAGTATTCAAATTTCCAAGTGCATGATGCTTTCACACTTATCCATCACCATGACACACACTTCCGGCCACTGGTCCGGCGTTGTTGTTGCTATGTTGATATCAACCTTTCTCAAATCATTCTTTATCAGATCATAATAGAGAAGGTAACAATGAAAAGGCAACGCCAAGATAACCTCATTGTTCTGACCCGTACCATGCACAATCAACTTCAAAAAGTTACGCTCATCCACTAAATGTCTCTGACAAGGCTTCAAAACCAGAGACTTCCTCGACCATTCTCCACCATCTTCTAGAACCCACAACTCCGACACACCCGTTTCTCTAATATGTGTATAATGAAACAGGGCTGGTTTTCCACCATGATTTATAATATCCACGGACTCACCAAACTCAGACACCTCATGTGGTGGTTGGATCTTACTGAACTTTTCAGACCTAACATCAAAACAGTAAACGTTACGGCGATATGTAGAAGTGAGAGCCAGGTAATATAAAACACCGTTGATGCAGAGTCCTTGTCTTCTAGGAAAGTGAGGTTGTTGATCATCATACTCAATTCTTTTCCAAAAACCTCCGGGTTCCAGTACGAAGACCCAATACTCGGAGGTTATCGTCTCACCATCTTCCCAAAATATCACAGCACTGCAGAGTATTTTGTATTGATCATGAACAGGATCGTACCCGAAAAAGTAGTAGACATACTTGTTAGGTTCTTGTTGAGCAAAGATGACGGTGGGTAATGTTAAGCTTTGTCTAGTGGCTGGATTATAGATACATGCGTTTTTGCAAACAGTGTATAAAAACAAACCGCGAAGAGATACCATCATGTATCCTCCCATCCCTGGGAAAGTCAAATCTGGTTCTAGTGATGATGATTCAGCACTAATATTAGACGAAGATGATAAGGTTAATGATAGCAGTTCAGATTTTCCAGGGTTGTTGCAGACTTCCATTGAATCGCACTCTTGGTGTGTCACATAATTCAAACTCATGTATAGACCGAGTTGTCGCAGTCGTGATGGAGATGATGCGACCATGTTGCTAAAATATCGAGAACGGATCAGACAAGACCAAAGCTTTGAGACAGACTTGAACCTCATAAGCGATTTAGCAGGCAAACTACTAAGGATTTCAATCATGAGATCAAAAGGAATATCTGGTGCCACGAAATTGTCTCCTCTTCTCGAAAGATACTTAACCATAGCTATGTCTAATTCACAGGGGCTCTTTTTCAAGTATAAGTAGGAAAGACAAAACAGAGACAGAATTAAGGTTTAAAAGTTAGGGTTTGAAGATCTTTGTCGAATTGGAAATTTTCTAGTTTTAACTGCTCCAGCGAAACGACGTCGCAATGGTTGATGCTGTAATTTAACATATATTGAAGCTGGGCCTATTGATTTGTCATGTGTTTGCTCCCTGCTGGGCTCACATTGAAACATTAGCTGATCTAAAATACCAGTACCGGGCCCTGAGTAAAACTGTAGAAGCTTTGCTTCCGGCTCTTAACAAAATATTACAAATTGTATCTCCACTAGTTGGTAAAATAATCACATTAAGAAGTTGTAGGTTAAGTGTTCGGGCCTCACTCAAACAAATTTGAACATTTTCATTTCCATTAAAATTATTTAATAAATTAGGTTGGCTTTAAGCATAAATTTTAAAGGACCGAACCAATTTACCAAACGAAGACTGACGGCGCACATTTAATTGGGCCAAAGAATATAAGAATGCACGTAATAGGTTGGCTTTCGTTTATGTTATTCAAATCTATATCAGACACTAAAAAGTCAAATATTTTTATATTAAAAGGCCAGATTACAATTTAACCGACAAAAAGAGTAAAAACTAATATCCACGCACAAAGTGCAAACTCTCAGAGACTGAAAGTAAAATTAGTGAAAACTAATATCCGTGACTCCAGAGACTGAAGTAAAATTTTTATAACATTATTAAAAACCATAAAAACCATAACATAGATAGAGTGGAATTTTAACAGTTCTAAGCAAACTCTATTCCATGTCCACTCGAAACTGTAATGACACATCCAGATGGAGCATGATAAGGGAGTTGACGATGAGGAACAGTGATAACACCTCCATTCCCAACAACCACTCTACCAGCACCATGGAAGAAGACTTCACAAGGAAAACAAAGTGGAAGAGGGCTATCATCATCGAACGAAACATGATGCGCACCATAAACCCGAATAGAACTTGCACGTGTACGAACAATATGATTGTTTGGAAAGGTAATGACAAAACCTTTTAAAAAAAAAACAGGAAGAGAGAAAATCATTAGAACAACAAAGCATCACATCTAAAGAACGATCAAGCGAAGAGTTCAAGAAAACAACTGACAAACGATCAAGCGAAGAGTTCAAGAAAACAACTGACAAGACAGATATAGAGAATAAAGTTAGAAACCTTGTCTCTGAGGTAGAATCTCTCCAACAAGAGGGTTTGGAGTGACAGGGCGAGCGGGATCCTGGGCTGGAGGGGCGGGGGAACGGGACCCTGGCCTAGAGCGTGAGAGAGAGATGGATCCGAAGCTGGGGCGGCGGGAAGAAAGATCATGGCCTCGAGTGGCGGAGAGAGAAGGAATCTGGGCTCGAGCGGCGAGAAAAAACGGAATCTGGGTTGGAGCGGCGGGGAAAGACGGATTCGGGGCTAGAGCGGCGGGGAGAGACGGATTCCGGGCTGGAGCGACGGGGAGAGACGGATTCCGGGCTGGAGCGACGGGGAGAGACGGTAAATGGGCTGGAGCGACGGGGAGAGACGGAATATGGGCTGGGGAGACGGGGAGAGACGGAATCTGGGCTGGGGAGACAGGGATAGACGGAATCTGGGTTGGAGAGACGGGGAGAGACGGATTCTGTGTTGGAGCGGTGGAGAGAGACGGATACTGGGCTGGAGAGGCGGGAAGAGACGGAATCTGGAATGGAGAGACAGGGAGAGACGAATTCTGGGCTGGAGCGGTGGAGAGAGACAGATTCTGGGATGGATCGGCGGGGGCAGGTTCACTGAACAGAGTGAGGGCGGGAGAGGGATCCTGGAAAAGAGCGGTGGGGGTAGAGGGATTCGGGACCAAGGAACAGTCACCGGATTCAGTGGTATCGGAAACAGCTTTAGAAAAATCCATTTTGTTAATTTGTAAAGTTAAAAAACCAAAGGACACTGACTGAGATTTATTGCAAGCTTTTTATAAATCCGGCTGCAAAATAAAGACTTGGCTATCAAGTTTTGGGCGCCAAGTTAAGAGCGCCAAGTTTTGGGCGCCAAGTTATGGGCGCCAAGTTAAGAGCGCCAAGTTAAGAGCGCCAAGTTAAGAGCGCCAAGTTAAGAGCGCCAAGTTAAGATGATCTGGAGCCAAGGTAAGCTGATTTGGCGGCAAAACGCTATGGTTAAGCGGGAAGCTGATAAGATGGAGCGCCAACTTAACATGATTGGAACCCAATATGAAAAGGATTGAGCCTAATAAGATAAATTCGGCCCAAAACGTATACAATAATATGCCTCCATAGATTCACACATGATGAAAACTCATGGGAAGAACAACAATGTTCTATTGATATCATCATCAACAGAGGCAAACTGTATACAACGGATCTATTTGATAGACTAATTCCAAGTGAAATAGAAACCAAAAGATCTGGATTTTGGAAAACAGAAAAACAGAAAAAAAACGATAAGATTTGAAGATATTGATATGCCTCCTTAGATACAAGCATCAAACAAAAAAATATTCTACTAAAATCATCATCGGAGGCATTTTTCCACATAAATAATTTGAAGTGAGATAGAGAGCCAAAGATCTGGTTTCTAAAGACAAAAACAAAAGATATATAATATCAAATCAAAAACATTCAACTAGGAATCATCTACGACGGAAAAAAGAGCAAAACCTTGATTTTTCAGAACTAATAACAACAGATCTGACAAGAAAAATATAGTTACAACTGGAAAAACAAAACAAAGATCTGGTTTTCGAAGGCATCAACAAAGGCTAAAAGATTTGAAATGTTTATTTCAGTATATACCTCCATAGAAATACTGGATGATTAATCTCATGGAAGAACATTGATGTTCTATGGAGATAATCATCGCAGTCAGAGAGGGAGGCGAAGTAGTGAGTTAACTCATGTTCTGTCGGAACAGATAACGCAATTTATAGAGGAACCCTAGTTCTGACTCAGGGTCTTATGGGCGTTATATGGGCTTTATATGGGGTTGAACAATGTCAAGCCCAGCTCATGATTTTCTTTGTAGTCCAGCCCAGCTATTAGAACCAACTGTTTTTTTTCTTTTTACTCGGGTTTGACCCATTAATTAAAAGTAACAAAATCAATAAAAATTAAAACGTCAATAATTTTTTGTATATGGAGGAATTATTACATTTACTCCTCTACCTTAACACAACGCGACATGAGAGTCATGAGACAGAGCATTGCCAATTAATTCGGTTTCTTGTACTCGGTCGGAGTGAAACCGAAATTGAAATAATTTGAATTTCTCCCGGTCTAATCCGGTTCCATATTTTAATCTTCTCGATTTCTCTTTACTTTCGTCTCGCCCCGAGCGATTTCGAGAAGCACGAAGATGGTATCGACAAATCGCTCTCCTCTGCTTCGGCGAACTGGATCCTCAGGCCGCTGAATCTTTCAATGTCAGCCTCATCCAGGTTCGTCCTCTTCCATCATCCCTCTCCCCGTGAACTTCCCAGATGTTTCGATTTTCCCGAGAAACTTAAAGATTTTTTTTGTATGTGTGTGTGAAATTTTTGCTCGAGGATTGCAGAAATTGAGGACTAGTTGTGCTTACACAGTGATCATTTGGACGAGCTGTTCGTCATCGAGGTACACGCGCGATCAAATCAAAATCGTTTCGGCGATGCATACTGAAACCAGGTTTGATGCACGCTGGATCAGACTTTGATTGCTTCAGGACATTTGGTTTTAATCTGGTAAAGATTTGGTTGATCAATTAGGGTTTATTGTTGCATTTTGAATGTTTCACACAATTGCTTGAAGCTTGCATCTGATGAGAGCTTACACAATTGCTTGACGCTTGCATCTTTGGTGTCGTTAGAAGCATGGCCAAGTCAGTTCTTGATGCTATTCATCTATAGAATACGCATATAGCAGTTTCACTTGTATACAAGAGTCTGAGAAGAGCAAGAGCAGCAAGAAGGGGAAGCTGAGTGTTGAAGATGCCAAAGTCGACAACCCTAACGCCGTCTCCAAGTTTCGTACCTCGGATCCGTTGAGGGAGAAGGGTATCGAAGCTCTTTTCCCGATGGTGCTGATTTGGTCGGAAGGGCTCGTACTGGTCAGCTATTGGTCGATTTGATGGCCAAGTTTGAGGCTTTGAGCTGAATGTATGATACTTTTTATATCATTAGTAGTTGAGTCTTATGCTTGTTTGGAGTGAAGAGTTTCAAAGTTTGTGGCTGGCTTGGTGCAGGGTAAAACATTAGCTTTCATGTTACCTATATTGGAGTCATTGATGCATGGGCCTGGGAAGAGCAAGAGGATGAATGGTTACGGTAGTGCACCAAGTGTTTTAGTACTTTTACCAATCAGAGAATTGGCCAAGCAGGTAATGATCTTGAGCAAGTTTGTTTTGTTTCTCTTCTTGAAGTTTTGTTGATGGTGTGGTGTTTGCTGACTTTGATGCATATGTTGGAGCTGTTGGGTTAGCTTCTTGCTGTGTATATGTAGGTGATCCCTACCAGCCTCAGGCATATAAACTCAAGAGAGGTGTTGACATTGTAATTGGGACACCTTGTCGTATCAACGTATGTCTTAAACCTAATAATCGTTTTTTGTTTGTTTGTTTGTGTGCTCTCTTGACATTGTATTGACATTCATTGTAGGTTCATACTGAAAGGCTAAACCTTGACTTTGACGTATCTACAATTCAGTGTTCTTGATGAAGCTGATGAGATGTTGAGAATGGGATTCGTTGATGATATTAGGTATGTAATTGGGTTTTTGTTTCTCTTGATATGATCATATGAAGCAACCAACTCTTGGTATATTGATATTTTTGGTCTAATCTTCAGGGAAAGTAGAGGGCCCTAAGAAAGTTCAGACGCTTCTCTTCAGTGCCGCCTTGCGACCATTGGTGAAAGACGTATGTTCCCTTTCAAACCTTTCGTTTTACTATTTTTCTATCAATGTATGCCTGAGATGAGATCTCTTTTTGCTGCTACCAGATCGCTGCTAAGTTTCTTAAACCATAAAAAGGGACGATTGATCTCGTTGGTAATGATAAAATGAAGGCTAGTAATAGTGTTAGACACATTGCTCTTCCCTGTAATAAACAAGCTATGTCTCGGTTGATTCCTGATAATCATCTCTCCAGAGTTTTAATTATTTAGTCTCTTATCTAATTCTTTTTTCTTTCACAATATCAGTGGGGGTAGTACCATCATTTTCACTGAGACTAAAGACCAAGCTTCTGAGCTTTCTGGTTTGTTGTCTGGTGCAAGAGCATTGCATGGCAATCACAGGGTGAGGTAGGTTATTCATTCTCAGTTTAAGCTTGGCTCTTAGGAAATGTAAAGTGGGGAGAATGTGAAAAAAAAAATTCTTATCCTTTGCTAACTATGAGTTCTGTGATTGTAGATAACTCTTACTGGATTTAGAAAGGGAAAGTTCTCAACATTGGTTGCTACAAACGTTGCTGCCCGTGGTCTAGATATCAATGACGTGCAGCTAATTATCCAGGTCAGTGGCAGCCAGCAAACTCTAATCATTCTTGTTTAACGCTACGTTAGTGTTCTACATGACGCTTTATTCTATTTTAGTGTGAGCCTCCACGTGATGTTGAAGATTATATTCATCGTTCAGGCCGAATAGGAAGAGCTGGTAAAGCACATACACTACTTGGTCGTCATGATCTGGATTTGCAGTTATGCTTAGTAGATCTATTTCATCAATACTATTAAAACAATAAACCTTTTTTTTGAGGTTTCCTTCATTTGAGGTCTCCTTCCTTTATTTAGTTAATCATTTTTGTGTGTCATTGTTATCTATTTATAGTACAGTAATTTTATTAAATTTATATTACATTCCATAATCATTATCACATCTCCATTAATAATATGTTCTTCAGTCAAACCAACCATGTTTTGAGCAACTATATAACAAACTATAAAAATCGAACAAACATTTTAACTTTACCAAAGTCGTACTTAAATGTTATCAAACAACTAATAAGTAAATTTATATCTTTTCTCCTTTCAGTTTTTTCTTGAATGGTTTTGAGAGGTGTAGTTTATGTTATGTGTATATATTCAATCTATATTACTAAATATGATCATTTTTATATTTTTTTTTACCTTTACATTAGCTTTACATATTACTATTGTATTATTATGTTTTCAAAAGATTTTTTACCTTTCATTAACAGTAAAATCGTCCTATAAAATTAGCTCAACCATATCATTTATGAGCCATCTAATAAATCACAAAAATATTAACAGTTATTACCTATAATCTATCTTATATCGTTTCCTTTTCATTTTCAATAGTCACAAAGTAACATGTATTCTTAATATTTTCATATTGTCTCTCAATAGTCAATATACATTTGTCATTTATTATATATTTATCTATACTATTATTTGATAAATGAATTTGCTTATTTATTATATTTTCATAATTTTAGTTTTTTTTATCTTTCATTAACAATACAATCGTCCTACAAAATTTGCTCAAACATATCATTTATAAGCCATCTAATAAATCACAAAATATTAACAGTTATTACCTATAATCTGTCTCATATCATTTCTTTTTTTTAATAATAGTCTTTATGTATTCTTAATATTTTCCTATTGTCTCTCAATAGTCAATATACATTTGTCATCTACTATATATTTATACTATTATTTGAGAAGTAAATTTGCTTATTTGTCATATTTTTCATGATTTTATGTAATTTTTTTATTTATTATATATTCTATGATTTTAGATAATTTTGATTATTTATCATATTCTCCAAATTTTAGATAATTTTTTTGTTTATTGTCATGTTCTTATGATTTAACTGAGGAATTATCAATTTAAATTTATCTTATTATTTGAACTTAATTAAATAATTAGATTTGGTGATTTTTTCATATTTTTATAATTGTAGATAATTTTGTTTTGTTGTCATGTTCGTGTGATTTTGAGTGAGTAAGTCATAAATTTAAATTTATCATATTGTTAAAATTTAATTAAATAAATAAAAATAAGAATTATGATATTAATCTAAATATTTTTCTCTATTTAATATTTAAAATCATATTTGTTATAGAATATGTATCATAACATATATCAATCAATTTGTAAGATGATTTAATTAATAGAAATTCTATCATGTGTAAATACTATATAATATTCGTAATTTAATTACTGTGGTTCAATCTTTTTCAAAGAAAAATTATATATACATAAGAATTGAACGTCACTTTATTAATTAAAACTTTAAAGTTTTTATAATTCTCAAACGAACTAAGTTTCATATGTATGTACCATTAGGTTAAGGTTTTTTTTCTCAAAAATAACCTAAAATTTCTAGTCAATCTGAAAACCAATCTCTTTTTTTTGTTATTACTATTCACCCTTGAAAGTTCTAACTTATCATTAAGTTTATAAATTTCTTATAAAAATTATCATTATTAATTAATTATTTAATTATTTTGAAAATTGTACAAAATCTATTACACCCTAAACATTTCTTCTTATTTACAACAATGTCATTATCATCAATTTCTCAATCACCATGAACCACTATTTTTAGCACTTAAAAGCTCAAGAACTCCAATTGCAACCACCTTTCCTCTTTCTAAACCAACAAATCTTAATTTTCTCTTATTTCTTCTCAATTTTCTTCCTAAAAACTCTCATAACTTTTATTTTTATAAGTTTAACTTTCATATTTTCAAGTTTATTCACTTGTGAGTCGATAAAGGTGGTTATTTTGCACACATTTGGAGCTTGGACGGTGGTAAAGAGTAGAACTGAGCATTACATTAGAAAAAGGTAATTATTTACATCGTTTTCGTCATTTTTATATATGTGTCGCGATAGTAGACTGATTAGTATGTCTACACATAAGTGTAGACTTACGAGTCAGTCTACTTTTCAGCGCACATTTTACTTTTGTAATTGACCAAAATATTTTTTTTGTAAAGAAGACTTCCATTGAAGTATGCGTCTTAACTTTTGAAAACAAAAATAAAAAGTATGTAGACTTACTAAGAAATCTACATAAAAGAGGTTAGTTTTTGCATTTGACCAAACTTTAAGCAATTTTTGGCTTTTTATAGTAGATTTCATCAAAATTCTATATTTTGTCGACTGCTCGAGAAGTTCACAAAAGGTCTGTTTTGCATTTGACCAAAACTTTGACCGCGTTGAAAAGGTTAGTTTTGTGTTTGACAAAAATATTTCAAAGTTGACAAAAAAAAAATGTAAACTTCATATTCAATTTACTAATCTCAGAAAAAGTAGACTACATATGAAGTCTACTATTTTATTTTGGTCAAATGCAAAACTAATCTGTCGGATTTGGGAGTAAACTTCAGGTGAAGTTTATACATGTGTAGACGTTCATGTCAGTCTCTATATAGAAAGTCAAACTTGGTCAATTGATAAAAGTAAATTGTTCTAAAAAATTTTTAAAAATGCAGACATTCATGTCAGTCTACTTTTGAAAGTCAAATCATGGTTGAATTCTGGTCAATTGAAAAAACTAACATTTTCGTGAAGCAAACTGAATACACATATAAAATCACAATTTTTTAAAATACAAATAATAACCCGTAGATTTTTCAATTGCAAAAACTAACCCAAATTGTAGACCTACTTGAAAGTCTACAAACGTAGACTGAAAAGGAAATCTACTACATTTATATAGACTGAATGTGCACTCTACATAGAAAAATCTATAAAAAGTGGATTTGTGTATTATTCACAATGTATTTTCAAGATTTTTTAGTTTGACAGTGTGTGTTAGTTATAATTATGAAACCATCAATTTTTTTTGTTTGACTATGTAATTAGCTAATAACTGTAGACGTCTTTGTAAGTCTACTTTTATGATATTTTAAAAATTTTGTTCTCTAATTTGGTAAAATGTATTCTTCTTTTTGCAGGTAATGATTCAATTACATGTTGTATATGGAGAATGAGTGTTGAAAGGTTCTTTGTGGGAGTTTGTGGTTGATAATTAAAAAATGGGAAATGTTCTTTGTGCATGATGATTGTACCCATGGTGAACATCTGGAAATGGCACAAGAAGATTATGAGCTGGACAAGAAAACCGAGATGGTGAAGCTAACATATTCCTTACCTGGCGTAATTTTAGAGCAAAATGATTTGAATACTCCTCTTATGTCTAATGTCTTGTCTTATGTGTTGAACTTATGTTGAATTTGTGGGTCATTAGTCAATGTTAAACTTATGTCTTATATCTTATGTGTTAAACTTATTGTTGCTTTGAGTCTGTAGGTCTTTAGTCAGGTTTATTACTTTGTTGTGTAGACTTACGTTTTAAATACGAAAATGAGACTAATATGTTAGTCTCTGTAATATTTGTTGATTTTGTGCTCCAAAATGTATAATTAAAATGTAAATTCTTATACAAAAGAAGGATAATCTATGATTTTCTAGTAGCAGACTTATGTAGAAGTCTTCTCTTTATAAGTCTTTTCTGTAGAAGTCTTCAGTAAAAAAAGACTAATATTTCAGTCTGTTGCAAACAAAATATAATTATTTTGTTACAAGCAAAAGTTTGGTACAAAATCTTATTACATCAGTTTAATACATCAATCTACTACTCACAACACAATACATAAATCCGTTCATGAAAGTCACCAAAATTTTTTCACACTTTCTTCTAATTCTACCCAAAAGTATCTTTACTCTAGTTACTGTTTTGACAAAGAAAAATACGCACTTATTTTTACCCCAAGTTTTCCTAGAGTAACACCAATTACTCCATTTTTATTTTCTCTTCCATCTTTTCAATCATATTATTTTCATCTGTTTTTCAACATTTTCTTTTACTCACTTCACTCACACTAATCAATCATAGTCTTAATTGTTTAATTAAAATAAAATATTTTTAATAATTTTTTTTGAGAATTAATATTTAAAGAGTTGAGTCATCAGTAAACTAGCACATGTATGTAATGTAATAACAAATTGAAAGAATATATATTTAAAAACTCCTTGAGTATCTCCACATGTGCCTACGCTCTGGCGGATGTATAGAAAATGTTAAATTGATGATTTTGATTTTGGACAAAGCAATACCAAGATCTGATATTTTATAAAAATAAAATAAATCAAATTGCCGACTGACGTTGACTGCACCTTATAGTAGATCTGATGCGGGTGTTATAAGCTACTATCCATGTATGAGGGACTGATATATGAATTTTTTTGGGGCCAATCTTGTGCCCCTGGTGTGTACGTTATTTTCATGTCGTTGTGTTCGTTTCAAACCATATAGGGTGTGAATGTACAACAAGAGAAAGACAGGAGAGAAGCAGTACAAATAATGATGCTGAATGAACTGCAGCTTTTATCCATTCACAAATAAAAAAGCATAACTAAAAAAACTAATAAAAATTAATGTACTGCATACAGATTAAAAATATGTTACTTTTTTGAACTACATGGTGAAAGAGGGGGAAGGAAGCTGTCGATGGGCAGATAGCCAATAGGAAGTGTATATATTTTTGTCTCGTCAAAAGCAAGTGTAGTTTATTGCAACCTATTTTTTTTGTAAAACAACTTATTATCTACAAGTTTTGATTAAAAATAAGTTAAAAATTTTCATTTATTCTCCAAAAATATATTATAGCATATACATGCATTTCATATTTTATTTTATCAATTATATATATAAAGTACTGTACGAGAAGACTTACAAAGAAGTCTTCTCATGTGGAGGGTTATAATGGTAAAACTTAATATGTTTGGTCATAAAGAGGTTGTTGTAATTTTACTAGCCTTTTGTGTTACTTTTGCATTTGATTGAATTTGGAATATATTTTTGTATTTAAAATTAAGTTTTGAGTCATTTTTGGCAATTTTTCCATGTAATTATTGCATATGTAAAATGGGCAGCCTATTGGATCTTAAATTAAACTAGATCCAGACCCGCGCGCCAGCGCGAATATTAAGTTTGCATTTTTTTAATTAAATAATGTAATTAAAATGTTTCATGGTTTTAAAAATAATGTGTTTGTGTGTTAAAACATATATCTTATGTCCAATAATGTATATTATGTATACAAATTTAAAATCTTCATTTGATAGAAATTTTTATAATATATATTAAAAAATGTTTTTGAATTTTAAATATTAATAAATACAGAAGTGTGACTTAATATGCAATCTAAATACTCATCATATTCATATATTTATGTAGAAAGTATTTTTATGCGTTAACATAAATGTAAATATATATGGTGAACATTTTACCCGATATCCGAACTCGTATTGAACTCGATTCCAAAAACCCAAACTGAAATCCGAATTGAAGTAGCAAAATACCCGAACGAATATTGAATTATGAGAGATTGGATATTCAAACCCAAACGGGTAATATCCGAACCCGAATAGATATCCGAAGATAACCGAACTTATGCATATTTAACGTTATATTTCTAGTTTAATTCTCTAATTTTATTTAAAATATTTATATTAATATTATTCATACTTTAAGATAATATAATATACATAAGTAAAAGCATTAAAACATAATAAAGAAACTGAAAAAGACAAGCACTAAAATAGGAAACTTAAGGAAAAAACATTAATTTAAGTGGAAAAGACAAGCATTTAGATAAGTAGTTTATTTAATTTTCAATGGCATGGAAATGTAAATAAGTGCGAAAAATTATGGATATTTTTTATTGGGTACTTCTCTTTTAATAAGATAGATGGGTCAAAACGGGTGCATGATTTGTTTTCATTAACATGTGAGTCGGATATATGGAGGGTCCCGAATTAATCTCTAAAAGGTGGTATAATTCACATAGATAAATTTTTCTCTAAGTATTTAAATGAGTCATGAAACATGATCTCATATCCGCGTGACCACGTGGATGTAGTGTATAAGAGTTGCTTCGTATCCAAATTGCTTAGCTCCCCAAAAAGAGTTCATGATTTTAATGGAGTCTGATCAAACATGTTCAAATGGGACAGATTTACCTATTTTAATATCTCTAATAAAAGGATGACCTATGAGGTGTTTCTTATTAAATTTCCATAATAAATACTCCACGTTTTTAAAGCGCGAATCAAAAACTATTTAATAACTAATATTCTAACAAATATTTTTCCTATCGTTTTAGGCATTCATTTAAGTATTTTATATTTTTTTTGAATTTAAATACTATACTAATATCTCTATAACAAACAAATTATATTTCTTTACAAATATATCTTATTTTCAGATTCAAAGAATACATATATAGAATACAACACAATCATTCAAGTAAAATTATATATACCAGAAAATACATTTATAACTATAAATAACTGGTTGAATCTTAAATTGTAACACACTCATTCAAGTTGCTTCGATTTTTTTTGGTAAAAGTTGTTTCATATATATGAACCATATATGTTTAGTTAAAAAAAAAAAATCAATTTCAGGAGTTCCAATCAAATCAGACTGGGTTTAACTATGGATAACAAAACTTTCGTTAAGTACTAATTATTAACATACTAGCTTACTGACACTGATAAAATCACATATATGGCAACACCATCCTAAATAATGGAAAATATAATATAATAGTTTAACTTTTATAATATTTTTTTTTTACAATTTTGTAAACAAAAAAAAAACTCACGTTAAAAGTTTTAGCGCAGGTCAAACTCTATTTATACGATAGGGTTATACGATAAATGTGACTCAATTTTTATCGTTATGTTCATCTAAAAACATCTTTGTTTGTTTTTATTTTTTTGTCAACATCTTCATTTCTTAAATCACTAAAGTAGAAGTTTTTTTAAAAAAAAGTAGTATCTAACTGTTTTTTTTTGTCGACCTTAATTCATTGATTAAGGCATAAGAACACCTCCAATGGGTAGAACCCCCCATTGGAGGTGCTCTAAGCCATTACATCTTATAAGATGGTAACATCGAAAGGCCAATACAAACCCCATTAAAAGCTGATCATGTTCTCTAAGCATACAACACATGTCCACATGCTTTATCACAGGTTTTTGAGAAAAAGCGGTGACAAGACACGCGTCTCCAATTATTTTATTTTGTGTTTAATTATTATTTTTATTTAATTTTTAAAATTTTCTTGTATTTATTAAAATAATAGAAACAACTGATAAAAAAATAAAATAAAAAGATACTGAAATCATGCTAAGGACCAATCACATACATGAAAATCTGATTTTTTCTAAATTAATTACTTCTATAAATTTTTACTAAAAACTTATTTCATTTCCATCCAAACTAAACACCAATTCTTTTATCATTATAGTTCAATATTTTATTTTATTTATGTTTTTATATACTAATTTACTTACATATTTATTAAAAATGATATATAAATATATGTTATTTACATATATATATATATATTAATGTATATAAAACTGACAATACTAGTTTTATATAAGCTGGGGTGTTTGAGTAATCGGATCGGATCGGATCAGTTTTTTTGGGGTCCGGGTTCTTCTTATCCTCAACATGTGAATCCAATATGTATTTGTATTTTTTTGGTTCAGATTCGGATCGGTTCTTATCGGGTCAGGGTCAGCTTGGATTTATATTTAAAATACTTTTAAAATATCCGTAATTTTTGGGCTCATGTTGGGTAAGTGTCGGGTTTGGATATTTAAGATTTGAAAAGGACACGAAATACACAAACCCCTTCAAATTTAGTCAAAATTTTACATTTAATAGATACTTGTAGATTTTTTATTCGGTTCGGATCAATATTTTTGGATCGATTCTAGTTCGAGGTTTTTGGATATGGGTTAAATGCCCAAGCTAAATTTTATAGTTTAACCAAGTGGTAAAAAAAATTAATAAAACAAGAATACTTTTTATAATTTTTGTAAGCGTGATGAATTTTCATATAATTTTTAATTTCACTACTAAATGATGAAATTTATTTTTATTTTTGTCAACATGATATTTACTACTTATTTATAATAAACTGTATTTTTTACATATTTAATTTTTATTAAAATTTTATAAACATTTATTTAAATACAATAATTTATAAAATTACTCTGATCTGCATTTATTCTGCATGGTCTGCATTTATTTTGCATGGTCTGCATTTATTCTGCATGGTCTGCATTTGTTCTGCTTAATCTGCATTTCTGTTTGATCTGCGTTTTATGATCTGTGTTACCCATTTGAAGCATATAGTTTGGTTTTGGGTAGTGTACGTATACTTTAGTTATATGTTGGTTTTGACCCGTAAATGACTGGTGGAGTCCGAAAAATGTAGACATGATTAATTAACTAGTAGTGTAGAAAATATTAAGTAGAATGAAAATGGCTATATGAATTAAAAATGGCTAACTATGAGAATAAAACGGATTGATAAATTGCTATGATGAATTTTATGGGTTGACTTGATTGTTATGTCAGGTGAAATGGACTTTTCAAAGGTCCAAGTATCAAAGTAGTATAAGAGATTGTCAATCCAATCCTAAGTTTCTAGATCAATGAGAATGCAAATCGAGTTCAAGCTAAGCAGATGCAGTGTTTCAGATTGTAACAGGACTATCAAGCAAACAGTATAAATGGATGTAAATAAGAACCCAGGGGTGAGGATATAGATTTCAGGTGATTTAGATCCAACTAAGAGTGGCAAAATAATGATCAACAGGCTCTATGAGTCTAGACAAGTAATTAGGCTAATCCTTTCCCAAGACAATAGCCCCTTTGAAGTCAAAGATTAGACACAAATCTCTTTGGTCTAATCTTATCAACAAGCAATAAAGCACATGTCTTTCAACTATCTAAGAAGTTTAGCATCAAATGCCTTTGGCTAAACTATCTAAGAACTCATTATCTTTGGCTCAGACATTTTATCGAACACATTCCGGGTGATAAATATCCAACATCAAGATTTGAGATGATCAGGCTAAACCCATCATTAAAAACAAGATAATAAGTACAGAACCCTAATGATCTAACCCTAAACACTCTTAATCATCACCAAACCACCCTAATCACCCAAACCCACAGGTTCAAAAGGAGTCTACTCACTAATCATCATGATCACCCTTAAACCCATGGTTGATCTGAGGTTAATCACGATGAAGAACAAGTTTAATCAATCAACACACAGAAAATAGATGAAAAGGGAACTAAAGATTAGATCTTTCACCAAAATACCAATGTGTTTCTAGAGAAAACAAGATAGATCCTTGTTTTAGGTTTCAGAAAATATTTATACTCTCTAAAAAAACAGGTGGGCCCAGTTAACAAGTCTGGGAAAACCCACAAAACATCATAAATTCGACCAAGTGAAAAATCCACAATGGGTGCCTTGAGCCGCTGTGATCACCCGCTCCAGCTCCACAGCGGCCTCTCTTCCCCGCTCCAAGGGCCCGCTCCGTGATGCTCGACATTAGGTGAAAATGCCGAGCGGTTGACACCAGTCAGTGCGCTTGCCCGCTCCAGTCGTCTGGTCTCCTCGAATAAATGCTGAGCGGTCTCCTTCAGTCGGTGCAACTGCCCGCTCCAGTGTGTTGCTTCTGAATGAAATGCCGAGCGGTCTCCCTCGGTCGGTGCAACAGCCCGCTCCAGTCGTCTGGTCTTGGTTCTGATCACCTTTTGCCCCTTTTTGAACCATAATGCCTCCCAATACCTCCACTAACTCCAATTGGTGCTCCAATACCTGATGAATGCAGATGCATGCAGAATGGAGACTAAAATGACTAAACTCTAGCCTAAATGATTAATATGCACTAGAACAAGTGACCTAAACAATGCAAATAATGCAAAACATCAACTCCCCCACACTAGTCCTTTACTTGTCCTCAAGGAAAGCTTGGGAAACCAAATGTTAATGATCCTAAAGCCTTAAGGAACCCTTCATAGCCACCAATATGCCATCTTTACAAAATTATAACAAGTAGCATGAGCAAAACATCTCAACAAACTCTAACTTCTCTAGGCCTATCTTAACTCCTTAACCTTTACACTTGGGTTCATGAATCCACAAGCAAACCAATCACCAAACTCTCACATTCATTAGACAATACAAGATGAGTTCTCGCACATGGATATTTGATCTCAGTCATTTAGCTTGGTATCCAAAAAGAAAATAGTGTGAAAAGAGAGGGGTTTCAAATGCTTCAATACACTGTGGCAACACTCAAGAAAAAGGAGCTAGATCATTATGCAAAATTTATCTAAGAAAGGAAGCAATTCATGCATACATAGGCCAGTTCTCATCATTCTACCCTTCCTAAGCAAATGCCAACTTCTACCCTTCTTGAATCACACCTCCAGAATCACACTCACTCTCATCTCACACCCAACGATCACTATTTTTCTTTCATTTCCATAACTAACTAGGAACTTTTCTTTTACATACATAGCTCTCTACCCATCTCTTCATTCCCCACTACTTATTACTTCTTTTTCTTTTTCTTTTCTTTTCTTTTCTTTTCTTTTCTTTTCTTTTCTTTTCTCTTTTTTTTATTCAATGTGGGGAAATACACTTAGGTACTAGAACACTTTTCATTTCCTTTTAAGTTCCTAGAAGTTAGTCTTTTTGAGTCAAATTTCACTCACCAAAACATTAAAGCTCATAAACCCACTCATTCTCCTAAATGCTAGCTCTAAAGAGGTCCTAATGCTAGCCAAAGATGAGAACAAACCCATGTCGCTCCCAATACTCTCAAGATTTTGCACATGAAAAGCTATCAAATAAAAGACCTCACTCAAGCAAATCAATGATGGCTGCAATGAATGGTAAGGGTTTAAGGGTATGGGAGTGCCATTTGGGTTAACAAGAGGGTGGTGAAATGGATGAGATAACCCAAATGTGTATGAAATCCATGACTAAGTATGCAAATGCCCATATGCAAGAGAGATTAAGTTCATTCAGTTCAAGTTCAGACTGAAGTTTGTTTCAAGGCAAGCAAGCTTCATCAATCAAACAAGTTTCAAGAGGAGTTTTCAAGGCTCGAAGTTTGCAAGCTATTAGGAGAATGCTCAAGCTACTTATTATGATTGAGAAAGACAGCACATTGGGTTCTTTGCATGGGCTTTTAAGGCTTCTGAAAATGTGAATGATGCAAACTACTTGTTCTAGAGACTCAATCCTAAGATGGAAATGATGCAACTAGATACATTTTTTTTTTTATCTTTTTCAATTTTTTTTTTGGTTTTTCTATGCAAATAAGTATGCAATGCATGATATCGAGTAAACACTCAAAGAAAATATGATTAGTACACTGGCACCTCCCCCACACTTAGATCACACAGTCTCTGTGTTGGTAAGTGAGAGAAGGCACCACAAAGAAATACTAAATGCAATGGTATGTACAATGGAAGTGAAGGAGTACCTTTTTATGGGTTTTGGTTGGAGGCAAATGCCTCATTCTCTTCGGGGAAGGTAGCATGATAGTTCCAGTGTGGGTTGCTTTCGAGGTCTTCTCCATTCCCGTCGGAGGAAGAGGCTAGAGAGGGGGAGCAATTTCCAGAGTTGGATGTAGGGGCAATGGGATTACGCTTCAGACGCTGGAGCTGTCGTTCCGAGAGTGGAAAACCTAGCTCTAGTGAGGGATCTCCATGTGGGTGGTGAGGTTGCGGTTGTGGTGCTGAAGTAGCCGGTAGGATGAAATCGGCGGAACTGCAACCTCCTACTCCTCCTTTGACCAGTAGATCACCCACTTTCTTCATGAACTGAGTAGATGCCTTGGCTTGCTGCTTGACAGTCTTTTTAAGCTCCTTGTACTTTGTTTTCAGCTTGAAAATTGTTATGTCCTGAACTTTGTTCCATCTTTGGAGCTTCCAATCTGCTCGTGGGCATCCCGGAGGGGGCCTTGAGGTATGGCTCCCATGTGCTGATCGAAATAGTACCGAGGGGGACCATAAACAGGACTGGAAGAGGGTTCAGGAGAGTCGTCCCACGAAGAATGAGCTGGTACACCTGCTCTTTTCTTCTTTGGGTTGGAGATGGGGTCAAGAGGTCCATGGGGTCCCGAAAAATTGGCTTCCGGGATGTCAAAACTGATGATACCAGGGTTGTCTAGACTTGTAAGCTCTTCATTTGGAAGTAGGAGTTCCACTGCCTTGCCATATAACTGGTAGGTGTAGACAAGGTTCCCCTGGTGCCATCCCTTTAGGTACCCGACATTCCTTAGGTAAGGGGCATCAATGTAAAGCGGTCCTGCTGCATCATACCCCAAATCAACACCCTTAGCAGTGAGTAACGGTGTTATCATGCCTCCAATTCCCATTTGGGGGCTGAGATCAGCAGTTGTCCACACCCAATCTTTATAGTGCATCAGCCTCGCCACCAAGAACCCCACCATTCCGAAATATCTGAATATGTCAGTGCTGGGAAGTGATAGCTTTGAAGGCGGTGCATACACGCGAATGGTCTGACATAGTAACCTTAGCTCTTCTTCATTCACTGTCCCTGGTTCTTTCCTTGGGTACAGGGTATGGACAATTATCCTGTGGAGATAACGTATTGCTGGGTGTCTTATTGCGGAGTTTTTGTCCTTGCCCGTAGAGTGCTTGTTCCCGCTGATCAACTTCCAAACTGATGAAGGTACATCTTGGTACTTCGGGATGTCGGGATCTTCGTTGTCTTGAAGTTGCAGTGCTTCTCCAATCTCTCTGAAGGTCATTCAGTGGGTCTTGCTATTGACCTTAAACTTCATCCTTCCGCAACCTTCATGTAGGTGTTCAGCACCATGATGAAATATAGCCTCCAAGGTGGATAGGAACTGACAAGAGACTTCTTTATAAGTTGGGTAAGCCATGGACCCAAAGCTTTCCATGTTCATGTGGAACAGCATTGTCCTCACATCAGATTCAATCCCTAATCCTCCCATCGTCCTGGGATCAGCAAACCTTGTTAGAGACCAAGAGACTCCATTCATCAAGTGGTTGTATAGTTGGGTCACATTTGGTGTTGAGGTCTTTTCCTTCTCCACAACAACTCCATTTCCTTTAGATGTAGAAGTTCGAGCTCGCTTCAGGGGAGCTGGTTCATCATCACCACTGTCAACCACAGGACCTGATGAGGCAGCCTTGCCCTTCCCCTTGTCTTGACCTTTCTTGCTTGCTAGTGTTTTCTGCCTGGTTGTTCGTTCTGTCTCAGATGTGCCGAGTTCCGGTGCTAAAGCTTTCCCCCGAAGCCCAGTCTCTTTTCTTGCAGCCTTTTCTGCTTCATCTCTGATCTTTTCTTGATTTTTCTTCCCCATTGGTACCTACAAAAACGTAGACCTTGTCTTTTGTATCAGTAGATGAAAAGAGAAGAATGGTTAAGAGAAACTAGCAATCAATCCTTCTAACACATCAAGCTAGCTAGCTAGTTCATGAAAGAATGTTAAGAAAATGATTGCATGAAAGATTTCAGTTTCATTTCTGAGAGAACACTGCTAGCTAGCTTCCAATCATCCTAGCACATCAAGCTAAACATAACCAAACTCAATTGTGAACAATTTCGAAAAATCCCCAAATCTCAAGAACCCTAATTTTTCAAAGTTCATGCTCTCACTCTAATCATTCATAATTGAATCAACCCATCATAATATACAAGCATCCCTAGTCTATTTCACAAGAAACAAGCAAGAATTTGATCAAAATCCCACTTTGAATTTTTAGGGTTCTTGGACCCACGAAATTCATCTTTGAATCCTCATACCTTGCTTGGAAAGTGGATAAATGGTGAAAGGGTAGACTACTGGGATGAAGCATTTGATTATGGAAGAAGGATGAGATGATTTGGTGAAGGAAGAGGAGAGTTTATGGGTTTAGAGATGGGGGAAGTTGCAGGTTATGAGAGAGAGAGAGCAAAGGAAATGGGGTGAGAGGGAGGAGAAATCGAGGGAGAAATAGGAGGGAGCGGGCGGGTCGGGTCGTTTTAGAGTTAGGATACTTACCTGAGCGAAGGCTGGAGCGACCTCTTGGAGCCGATATGGTAGACCGCTCACGACTCGTACATTTGGAGCGACAGACGCGAGCGGTCTTCATAGATCGCTGCGTCAAGCCGCTCTTGGGTGAAAGTAGATGGCCAAACACGCGTGCGGTTTTCCTGACCCGCTGCGATCACCCGCTCCGGATTTAGCGATTTTCGGCGTTTTAAGCACGCGGTTGCCCCAGGTCGCTGTGATTGGTCGCTCCAAGAATGGAGCGACCCCCTTTACCCGCTTCGTTGCCCCGCTCTGGAGCCTCCCTTTTGTCGCGAAAACCCGAGCGGCCAATATCACCCGCTGTAAACTCCCGCTGGTATGTCGTCGAAAGCTGGAGCGGCTCATGTAGCCCGGTGCAGACAACCGCTCTGACCCACGGGTATGATTTTCACCCGAGACTCACTCAGTCTACTTAACAAAAATTCTTGGAAAGAAAATATGTACAAGGATAGACATGGGACTTCCTCACGACTCGTACATTTGGAGCGACAGACGCGAGCGGTCTTCATAGGTCGCTGCGTCAAGCCGCTCCTGGGTGAAAGTAGATGGCCAAACACGCGTGCGGTTTTCCTGACCCGCTGCGATCACCCGCTCCGGATTTAGCGATTTTCGGCGTTTTAAGCACGCGGTTGCCTCAAGTCGCTGTGATTGGTCGCTCCAAGAATGGAGCGACCCCCCTTTACCCGCTTCGTTGCCCCGCTCTGGAGCCTCCTTTTTGTCGCGAAAACCCGAGCGGCCGATATCACCCGCTGTAAACTCCCACTGGTATGTCATCGAAAGCTGGAGCGGCTCATGTAGCCCAGTGCAGACAACCGCTCTGACCCACGGGTATGATTTTCACCCGAGACTCACTCCGTCTACTTAACAAAAAGTCTTGGAAAGAAAATATGTACAAGGATAGACATGGGACTTCCTCCCAAGCGAGCTTGTTTTAAGTCTCTAGCTTGACTTTCTTCCCCTTGCGACTAGGCGAGGGTAGGTTCGGAGAGCGGAACAGAAGTTCCTTCCTCCTCTGCTGGGGTTGCTAAGTATAGCTTCAATCTCTGACCATTGACCGTAAAATCTCCACCGTCTTTGTTACATAGAACTATTGCTCCATATGGCCTGACCTCTTTGATCTTGAATGGACCAGACCATCTTGACTTTAGCTTTCCGGGGAACAGTTTCAACCTAGAATTATAGAGTAGTACTTGATCTCCTGCACTGAATTCCCTCCTGAGGATCTTCTTATCATGGAAAGCCGTAGTCTTCTCTTTATAGATTCTTGAGTTCTCAAAAGCATCCAGTCTGATTTCATCAAGTTCATTCAGCTGAATCAACCTCTTCTCTTTTGTTGTCTTGGTATCAAAGTTTAGCAACTTGACTGCCCACAACGCTTTGTACTCAATCTCAACAGGTAAGTGGAAAATTTTCCCATAGACAAGGTTGAATGGTGTTGTACCTAATGAGGTTTTGTAGGCTGTCTTGTAGACCCATAGTACATCATCAAGCTTGATGGACCAGTCCTTTCTTGTTGTTCCAACAGTGTTCTCCTAAATGGCTTTAATTTCTCTGTTGGAGATTTCAACTTGCCCACTTGTTTGAGGATGGTAAGGGGTTGCAACCTTGTGCTTCACACCGTTCTTCTTAAGAAGACTTTCAAATAGTTTGTTGATGAAGTGAGAGCCTCCATCACTGATCACAACCCTGGGAACTCCAAATCTTGGGAAGATGATGCTCTTGAACATCTTGAGGACAACTCTAGCATCGTTAGTTGGACTGGCTATTGCTTCCACCCACTTGGACACATATTCCACAGCCACAAGAATGTATGTGTTGCCAAATGAAGGGGGGAAGGGTCCCATGAAATCAATTCCCCAAACATCAAACACCTCCACTTCAAGAATCGGGTTTTGAGGCATCTCATTCCTCTTGGTGATGTTTCCTCTTCTTTGGCAAGGATCACACCTTGACACAAAATCCTGAGTGTTCTTGAACATATGTGGCCACCAAAACCCAGCTTGTAACACTTTAGAGACTGTCTTGAAGGTAGCAAAATGGCCTCCATAGGAAGATCCATGACAATGTGTAAGGATCCCTTCAAATTCTTCTTCAGCAACCACTCTTCTATAAAGCTGATCTCTACAGAGTATGTAGAAGTAAGGCTCATCCCAAAAGTATCTCTTGACATCTTTGTAGAACTTCTTCTTAGCATACCCTTGAAGTTCCAAAGGTTTCTTTCCACAAGCCAAGTAGTTCACTAGATCAGCATACCAAGGTTCCTTCTCATCTGCTACTTTGATCTCTTCAAGCTTCTTACCGGTTTCGCAAGCTGTTATCACTGCTCTGATTGCCATGATCTGCTCCTCTGGAAGTCCTTCATCAATAGGAATTCCACACCCAACTCTCAGTCTTGACAAATGATCTGCCACACCATTCTCAACCCCAGGTTTGTCTTTGATCTCAAGATCAAACTCTTGAACCAACAGAATCCATCTCAATAATCTTGGCTTAGCATCTTTCTTGGCTAGGAGGTGTCTCAGTGTTGCGTGATCAGTGTAGACAATCACCTTAGAGCCAACCAAATAGCTTCTGAACTTCTCAAAGGCATATACAATAGACAATAACTCTTTCTCAGTTGTAGCATACTTCATTTGGGCGTCATCCAAAGTTCTGCTAGCATAGTAGATCACATGAGTTTTCTTGTCCTTCTTCTGTCCCAATACAACCCCAACAGCGTAGTCACTTGCATCACACATGATTTCAAAGGGAAGATCCCAATCAGGAGGCTGGACAATGGGTGCACTAATTAGTTCACTCTTCAATCTTTTGAAAGCCTCAAGACACTCTCCATCAAAACTAAAGTCAGTATCCTTGCATAGCAGCTTAGTCAATGGCCTAGCAATCTTGGGAAAATCCTTGATGAATCTCCTGTAGAAACCTGCATGTCCAAGAAAACTCCTGATGTCTTTCACTGATCTCGGTGGAGTCAAACCAACCATCACATCAATCTTAGCCTTATCCACTTCAATGCCTTTCTCAGAAATTTTGTGCCCCAACACTATGCCTTCTCTAACCATGAAGTGACACTTCTCCCAGTTGAGAACCAGGTTGGTGTCCTCACAGTGTTGTAATACCCTGCACAAGTTGGACAAACACGCAGAAAACGAAGATCCGTAGACAGAGAAATCATCCATAAATACCTCCACAACATCCTCAATAAGATCAGAGAATATAGACATCATGCACCTTTGAAAGGTGGCTGAAGCATTACATAGTCCAAACAGCATTCTTCGATAGGCGAAGGTGCCATAAGGACATGTGAATGTCGTTTTCTCCTGGTCATTGGGGTGTATGGGGATCTGGAAGAATCCCGAATACCCATCAAGAAAACAATAATAAGGATGGTTCACTAATCTCTCTAACATCTGATCAATAAATGGTAATGGGAAATGATCTTTTCTAGAGGCAGAGTTAAGCTTCCGGTTATCAATACACATCCTATGCCATGTTATGGTCCTAGTTGGTATCAATTCATTCTTTTCATTTTTGACCACAGTAATACCCCCTTTCTTTGGGACAACATGCACAGGGGACACCCACTTGCTATCAGAGATAGGATAAATTACACCCGCATCTAGGAGTTTCAGAATCTCTTTCTTTACAACATCTTTCAAGTTAGGATTCAACCTCCTTTGATGTTTTATAGAAGTCATTGATTCGTCCTCAAGATGAATTCTATGCATGCACAAAGAAGGGGATATTCCTTTGATATCATCTAGTGAGTACCCTATTGCTTTTCTAAACCTTTTAAGTTCGCCTAAAAGTCTAAGCAACTCATGTTCATCAAGATCACTATTCACAATCACCGGATAAGTATCATTGGGACCGAGAAATGCGTACCTTAGCCCTGAAGGGAGTGGCTTGAGCTCGATCTTTGGAGCTTTTAGCTCACTCCAATCGGCATCCCTGGACTCGGTTTGAACATCAGCTATGGTGGCATGGCCAGTGTTGAGGGGAAGCATCAGAAACTTGTCTTCTCCAACTGATTCTGGGTGAGAATCCATCATCTTCCCATACACCTTGCTCACTTCATCTTGAACCAACTGAACTTCTCTACCAATAGTGAGGGCATGCTGCAAGAAATCTTCCAGTGCCAACTCTTCCAAGAACTCGTCAGCCAAAGCATCCATCTCTTCTACATAGAAGACATGTCCTTGGATGGTTGGTTTCTTCATCACCTCCTTGACATCGAAATGTAGAGTGTTTCCCTTGACAAGGTTCAGGTCTATCTTGCCATCTCTTACATTCACTATAGCTCCAGCAGTTGCAAGGAAAGGCCTACCCAAGATCAAAGGGTCCTTGGGCTCTTCATCCATCTCAAGTACCACAAAATCAGTTGGAACTTCGCAGTTTCCAATCATGACTGGTAGATCCTCCAATATGCCAATAGGAAGTTTCACTGATCTGTCAGCTAGCACCAAAGATATCCTACACTTCTTGTACTGAGTGAAACCAAGCTTCTTGGCAATAGACAGACGCATGAGACTAACACTTGCTCCTAAATCACACAAACACCTTTCAAATGTCAAAGGTCCAATAGCACAGGGTAGTGTGAAGCTACCTGGATCTTCGAGCTTCTTTGGAATTGTTAACCTTTGAATGATTGCACTACATTCATGTGTGAGAACTACCATCCGTTCCATCTCCTTCTTTTTCTTTGTAACGGCATCTTTCAGGAATTTGTTGTATTGGGGAACAAGCATGAAGGCATCTATGATAGGCATGGTGATCTGAACTTCACTCATTTGTTTGTCAAAGAGAGCCTTGTATTGTTCCAAAAGATGCTTCTTGAATCTACCAGGAAAAGGGAGTTTTGGTTCATATGGAGGGGGATTGAATGGAGCTCTCTTTGGTGACGTAGACTCTTCATTGTTCTTCAAATCTGTATTTCCTTTTCCAAGTTTCCCTTTCCCTTTAGCTTTAACTATCTTCTCTAGGATTTCCTCATTAG
Organism: Sinapis alba; assembly: GCA_012274485.2. Classification (NCBI taxonomy): domain Eukaryota; kingdom Viridiplantae; phylum Streptophyta; class Magnoliopsida; order Brassicales; family Brassicaceae; genus Sinapis; species Sinapis alba. The sequence goes on along the minus strand of MU105684.1, from coordinate 352,609 downwards.
TCTTTTCATCCACAATCACTACATCATCATCTACATTGATGACCACCTCCCCAACTTGGGACTCATTATCCTTAATGAGAACTCTAGTAGGCAGCTCCCTACCACTTTGTAGTGTAATTGCCTTTATTGTCTCCTTTGGATTTTGTTCTGATTTACCAGGAAGAGATCCTGTTTGGCGGCTAGATGTAGAGCTGAAGGAAGCAAACTGATTCTCCAAAGCTTTAAACTTGTTGTTGAGCTCATTGTAACTCCCATCAATCTTTGTGTGGATGTTTTTCAACTCATACCCAATGTTCTTCTCACTCCTTGCTTGAGCATCCAAAAGCTGCTTGAACATAGCCTCTATATTGGAGCCTGTAGAGGGGGAGTTTGAAGAGGCTCCTTGTGTTTGAGTGGGTTGGTTGCTCTTGTTGGAGAAACCTGGTGGAGGATAGTTTTGCTTGGCTTGGTAGCCAACTTGGTTGTTGAAAGGCTTTTGTTGATAGCTGTTGTACTGGAAGTTTGGCTCCTTCTTGTACCATGTACCATTAGCATTGATAAAGCATAATTCTTCCTGACGTTCAAGACCATCAACCTCATTAACTACCACTGTCTCCTCTTTGCTCGTTTCACCAACAAAGTTCACCTTCTCTTGTTTAGCACTATCCAATAGAAGCATATCAATCTTTTCTTGTAGGGATTTGAGCTATTTCCTTGTGCTTTGATCATCACCTCCACTGCCTCTATTGCACCTATCATGATCTTCACTTGAAACAGAATCACTCTTAGCCATGTTCTCTACCAGCTCCAAAGCTTCATCTTCAGTTCTGCCTAAGAAGTACCCGTTGCTAGCAGTATCGAGTAGACTTCGATATTTTGGAAGAGCACCTCTATAGATGATGCTGAGTTGGCTCTCTAGAGTGAAGCCATGATGGGGACATTGAGAGATGTAGCTTCTGAATCTTTCATAGGCTTCCCCAAAACTCTCAAGATTCTTTTGTTGAAACCCTGAAATGTCATTCCTCAGCTTTGCAGTCCTTGATGTGGAGAAGAACTTGTCAAGGAAGGCTCTCTTGCAGTTATCCCAAGTAGTGATAGAGTCACTGGGGATGTTCTTCTCCCATATGTGAGCCTTGCCTCCCAAAGAGAATGGAAAAAGTCTCAGCTTGAGAGCATCTTCAGAGATGCCATTTGTCTTTGACAATCCACAGTATTTATTGAACTGATCCAAGTGATCAAATGGGTCTTCTAGAGGGATTCCATTGTACTTGTGGTTTTCAATCATGTTGATCAGGCTGGACTTGATCTCAAAGTTATTTGCAACCACAGCTGGAGCACGAAGACCCAGTCTATTCCCATGGATATGAGGTTGATCATAAGTACCGATGGGGCGAGCCTGGCGCTGTGGGTGGTGAGGGCGAGGGTTGGCAGCTCCCTTCCCAATGCCTCCATGGGCAGCTCCCATAAGAGGTTCTTCATCTTGATGTTGCTCTTGATTGTGTTCCATCTCAAGCCCCAATCTATCTAGATGAGCTTGTCTCTCGTCTTCTCTTCTCTTTCTTGTATTCTCCCTTTCCAAGGCTCAGATGTTTTCAACTCTTGGAACAAGGTTTGATGGTCCTCTACTCCTTAAGTTCATACACCTGACATTCAAAAGGGATTGAAAGATGGAGTGTTAGTAACAAAGAAATGAAAAATAAGACTTAGTCTCAAACAATGACCAAATCTCAATGTCTAAAATAACTTAGAACTAGCAACGGCGAATTTGAAATGGACTTTTCAAAGGTCCAAGTATCAAAGTAGTATAAGAGATTGTCAATCTAATCCAAGTTTCTAGATCAATGAGAATGCAAATCGAGTTCAAGCTAAGCATATGCAGTGTTTCAGATTGTAACAGGACTATCAAGCAAACAATATAAATGGATTAACTTTCAATGGATGTAAATAAGAACCCAGGGGTGAGGATATAGATTTCAGGTGATTTAGATCCAACTAAGAGTGGCAAAATAATGATCAACAGGATCTATGAGTCTAGACAAGTAATTAGGCTAATCCTTTCCCAAGACAATAGCCCCTTTGAAGTCAAAGATTAGACACAAATCCCTTTGGTCTAATCTTATCAACAAGCAATAAAGCACATGTCTTTCAACTATCTAAGAAGTTTAGCATCAAATGCCTTTGGCTAAACTATCTAAGAACTCATTATCTTTGGCTCAGACATTTTATCGAACACCTTCCGGGTGATAAATGTCCAACATCAAGATTTGAGATGATCAGGCTAAACCAAGCATTAAGAACAAGATAATAAGTATAGAACCCTAATGATCTAACACTCTTAATCATCACCAAACCACCCTAATCACCCAAACCCACAGGTTCAAAAGGAGTCTACTCACTAATCATCATGATCACCCTTAAACCCATGGTTGATCTGAGGTTAATCATGATGAAGAACAAGTTTAATCAATCAACACACAGAAAATAGATGAAAAGGGAACTAAAGATTAGATCTTTCACCAAAATACCAATGTGTTTCTAGAGAAAACAAGATAGATCCTTGTTCTAGGTTTCAGAAAGTATTTATAGTCTCTAAAAAAGCAGGTGGACCCAGTTAACAAGTCTGGGAAAACCCACAAAACATCATAAATTCGACCAAGTGAAAAATCCACAACGGGTGCCTCGAGCCGCTGTGATCACCCGCTCCAGCTCCACAGCGGCCTCTCTTCCCCGCTCCAAGGGCCCGCTCCGTGATGCTCGACATTAGGTGAAAATGCCGAGCGGTTGGCACCAGTCAGTGCACTTGCCCGCTCCAGTCGTCTGGTCTCCTCGAATAAATGCCGAGCGGTCTCCTTCGGTCGGTGCAACTGCCCACTCCAGTGTGTTGCTTCTGAATGAAATGCCGAGCGTTCTCCCTCGGTCGGTGCAACAGCCCGCTCCAGTCGTCTGGTCTTGGTTATGATCACCTTTTGCCCCTTTTTGAACCATAATGCCTCCCAATACCTCCACTAACTCCAATTGGTGCTCCAATACCTGATGAATGCAGATGCATGCAGAATGGAGACTAAAATGACTAAACTCTAGCCTAAATGATTAATATGCACTAGAACAAGTGACCTAAACAATGCAAATAATGCAAAACATCATCAGGTAACATGTGGATGGTGTAGAGCATTTTCACTAACCACTTTTGTATTCATTCTTTCTTTTGTTATGTATAGAGGGGTTAGTTGTATGGATCAAACAACCATACTATTGACCATTTTTTTAATGCTTATGATAATGTTTAAAAGTTTTCTAAGAATATAATTAAAAACAATTCTTTCAAATATCATATTTTTAATCATAAAATAGTTTTTAAGGAAAAAAATGATCAAAACAACCACTTTTTATTTTGAAAATTTTAATATTTTTTATTTATTTTTTATTATGGTTTTATTTAAGTTTTAGTAATTATTTTAAAATAAGATAAAATATAATTTATATTATATTTAAAAATTCCTAGAGTATCTGGACATGTGCCTACGCTCTTGCAGATGTGTACAAAATGTTAAATTGATGAATTTGAGTTTAGACAAAGCAATAGCAATAACAAGATCTTAGATTTGATATTATTTAAAATAAAATAAATTAATTTGCCGACTGAGGTTGACTGCACCTTATATCAGATCTGATGCAAGTGTTAAGCTAAATAAATTTCAGAAGCTAACCTTCAAACTTTCTTCAACGCTATCAATGGTGATTATCGAGTTTCTGCCTAAAGAGTACGGATATGTCGTTCTTGTCCTCGTCTTCTACTGCTTCATCAACCTTTGGATGGGTGCTCAAGTTGGCAGAGCTCGCAAAAGGTTATCTTCTCTCCATGTTTTTGTGACCTGAGATCTGTGTCAGATCTCTTAGTTTGTAACTGTTTACTTATATGTTCTTTAATCCTTGATGCAGGTACAATGTGCAGTTTCCAACATTATATGCTATAGAATCAGAAAACAAAGATGCTAAGCTCTTCAACTGTGTTCAGGTTTCAAACCAATAATCTATTCTTGCATGTGTTTCTGTTATCATCTCCAAACTTATTTTAAGCTTTATTTAAAAACTATTGGCTGTAGAGAGGACACCAGAACTCTCTAGAGATGATGCCAATGTACTTTATACTGATGATCCTTGGTGGGATGAAACACCCTTGCATCTGTACTGGTTTGGGTTTGCTCTACAATATTTCTCGATTCTTCTATTTCAAAGGTTACTCTACTGGAGATCCCATGAAGCGCCTCACCATCGGGTTTGACTCTTTTCTTCTTCTTAATCTATTTAACTTGTTATACAAATCCTCTGATTTTTACGTTGTTACAGGAAATACGGTTTCTTGGGATTGCTTGGTCTCATGATATGTACCATCTCCTTTGGTGTCACTCTGATCCGCGGTTAGCCCAGTCCTTTTTGAGGTTGATGGTTCTATGAACTTTGGATCCGATCCTTTTGAGTTGACTACAGATTATGTAATAATGTTAGAGTTCGTCAGGTTGTTGCTTACGGAACTATTTCCAAGTAATAAATCATGGCTTTACGTAAAACAATGAAGTTTCACATCGCTATATAAAAGTTTGAAGCATTTTGTAACACCGTATTTTCCTTAAAACGAATATCTCAATTTCTGAAATTTCAATTTATCAATATTCAAAGTTGTCTCTAAATACGAGAAATTTAATAAATTTAATAAATCTAAATAAAGTGGCAATCTGAATATAAAAAGCTAAGGAAAAATTGATAGTCAAAATCATTAAAATTGACTAAATTGCATAATATTATAGTTGTGATATTTAGAGACATATTGTTCTATTTTTTTACACGATATAATTATTTTATTTTTAGGTTAATCCAGTTTAATGTCTACTCCTATATGTTATTTATCAGTTTGTTGTGTATTGCATCGTTCATCCGGACTTTGCAACTGTTAACTTGAATTTATATTGTTACAATCAGTTTGTGTTAGTTTTTTTTTTTAATTCATAATTAGTTAGACATAGTAATTTTATATCTCTTTCTTAAATTTGAAAATAATCTTTTCATATGTTTATATTAGTAGCATATATTACACTTGTTTTTGATGTTGTTGATGACTGTCATTGTTACGTTGTCATTTAATTGTTGCTTTTGTATTCCAATAAGTTGTTAAATAACATAGAAATATAGTTGCTTTAACCTTATGAAGCGATGTCTTGATACGTTTTCCAACATTGGTTCGCTTGTCTCTTGCTTTGTTCCATCCAAACATGTCTAAGTATACTTACCAATCTCAAACTCTCTCTTTTATAATATCATTATGCCTACAGGTAAATGCAACTGACATACAAACCTTTTTGTTGATGGGAAGATGTTGTACTCATATATCAGTGTTATTCTTTGGAAAATATTTAACGAGCTTCTGAATTACCGCTCAAGAGATATCCTGTTATTAACTCGTTGTATATGTGAAATGATTTTAGTGGATAAATCGTCAATGAGGCGTAGGTTGACATATATGATAGTCTTATGCAGTCTTTTCTAGAATCAGGGTTGATTCCATAACCATAGAGATACTTACTCAAGAAAATAATGATACATATAAAATAGCATCCACCTTATTTAAGGTGTTTTTCAAAGTGCAAAAAATGATGTCATGATGTTATTTTGTTTTTTTATAAGTGTTTGACAATGTCTTAGTGATAATAATACATATATTATTTTATTATTTTATTTATTAGATCTTGTTATTTTTTTAAAAATAGTTTTAGTTATGTATTAGACATGAGTTATAATTTTCTATTATTTTTATGTTCATTTCTCTAAACTTGTGCTTACGACCACAAAAAAGAAAACATACATGTGAAATATATTTATAGTTTGAATATGATAAAATATAAAATTATATCATAAATAGATTTTTTCTTTTGTGTTTTTATGATTTTTTTAATTTATTCTTGATGTCTATATTTTTATTAGATTGTATATTTTTACCAACTTATATTTTTATTAAATTTTTCACAAAACTATAATTATATGATGTATTTTTATTAATTTTTTTATGTTTAATTTCAAACTAATTTATAAATTTTTGTTTTACTGAAGTTTGAATCCTTTGTTGTGACTTTTTCATTTTCGTTGATTTCTGTTAATTTATCTAAGTTTTAATTTGGTGACAAAGAATATAAATAAATTTCATTAGATGAAATGTGATAAAAACAATATTGTAAATTTATTTATTGTTTATTTTTCGTTCTTATAATTCTTCTCTATTTATTATAAGTTTTCTATATTTTACATTATATCATATAATATTCATTAAATTAGTATTTATTGACTAAATTTTTCGATATTAGTCCCATTTCTATAACCGTATAGGAAAATGGTCATACGCATATGATAAAAAAATTGTGTCAACAATAAAAACATAACAAAATAGATAATAATAATTAAAAGTACAAATTCACAAATATATTAGAGAAATTCTCTTTTTTTCTCCACAAAAATAGTTTTTAAGAAAGAAAATGACCAAAATAAATTTTTTTAGAAACTAATATTTTTATTTATATGCATTTATATCTCCAAGGTTAACTAATTTAGACTTTAAGGTTTAGAGTTAAGGGGTGAGTTTGGGGATAACGTTTCAAATTTCAAAAAAAAAAAAAACAAATTCGAAAAAATGCTATTTTGGTCATTTTATTTTTCCAGGGCTATTTTTTGACAAAAACTTAAAAATGACTATTTAAGAAAATTGCCCAATATATTTATACAATAAATGAAAACCAAAACACTTTAAAATATAAAAAATATCAAATATTAAATTAAATAAATATAACTCGGTCTTTGGAAAAGACTTAGAAAATAAAATGGTATTTGGACAAGACTTAGAAATAAAAGATTATAAAGACAAGAATTGATTTTTTACCATTTTGGCAATTTTTTTCAAAAATAAGATGTTGACCAGATAATAAAACAAAAAAAAAAAAAACCAGACGGGTAAACATGCCATTCACGCCTAGAAGGGAAACAAAAAAATCTTAATTAGTCAGCCGCCGACACTATAAAAGCTATCTGCTTTCCGTTAATATTTGATACCGAATCCTTTTCCTTGTTCGTTTCAGCTTCCTTCTTCTCTTTTTCATGTTTCTTGTCTTCTACAAAAACATTCCTACTAATAAAAGAGAAAAAATGCAGAAGATCTGTGGGAACGACGCCATTATCTCTTGTCGTCTTTCAATTTCCAATCTGAAAGTTTTATTCGTTTTCGAATCCTTGTTATTGAATAATAATTCGATCACGCGTTCTTACGATAAGCTGCTCTTCTTATAAGCTTCGCTGCTCCTCCTTCTCCGATCTCTGCAGATTTTCCAATTTTCTCTCCTCTGTTTCTTATCTGCAATATTCAATGGATAAGAAGATATGTTTTCCCAATGATCTTTCTGAAGGTAATTGCGACTGTTACTTCTCTTTCTTGTAAGATTATGCATTACGATTACGATAATGTCTGTATTCAATAGATTTAAAGATTCCTTGTTGAATATGTCTATGTTTTTGCAATGGGTTGGTCATGTTTGATGAATTGGTCATGTTTGATGAATTGGTCATTGTATCATGTGCTAATCATGTCTTGCAGACACAATCTCTGCGCTTGTCCAGAAGCAGAAGAATGTGGTGCAGCCTTGTGTGGTGGTGATTGGTAGTGGTATATCAGGTCTAGCTGCTGCTAGGAACCTCTGTGAGTCATCTTTTAAGGTGACTGTTCTCGAATCACGCGATAGGATTGGTGGTCGCATCCATACTGATTACTCCTTTGGCTGTCCTGTTGACATGGGAGCTTCATGGTTACATGGAGTCTCCAACGACAACCCTTTAGCTCCAATTATACGCCGTCTAGGACTCACTTTATACCGAACTAGCGGTGATGACTCCATCTTGTATGATCATGATCTCCAAAGGTAACTGTTTCCTGCCTTTATCTTGTTTCTCTATCATCAGTCAAGGCCTAGATTAGATGATCATGATGGCTTTCTTTTGTTTCAGTTATGGACTTTATGACATGCATGGCAACAAAATTCCACCGCACTTGGTTACTCAAGTTGGAGATGCATTCAAGAGAATCCTAGAAGAGGTTTCTAGTAAATTTACCTTTCTTTGTCACCAAGAGAGTTTAACACATGCTTGATTACAGACTGAAAAAATAAGGGATGAAACGGCCAGTGATATGTCAGTTCTTCAAGGAATATCCATTGTCTTGGAAAGAAATCCAGAACTAAGGTACCAATGTGATTGTGTAAGTAACAATTTTTAACTTCATATATCTACTATAACCTCTTCTTTTACTTTCTAGGCAAGAAGGAATGGCCTACCAAGTTTTGCAGTGGTATATATGTAGGATGGAGGCGTGGTTTGCTGTTGATGCGAATCTGATATCACTCAAATGTTGGGATCAGGTAAATCATACAAGAACTGGCCTCCTCTTCCTTATTGCAGTATTGATGGGTTGTTAGCAAAGTATGTAAACATACAAACCAGGGAAGCTCATCAAAGCTGTTGATTGTTGTGCAGGATGAATGCCTTTCAGGTGGTCATGGTCTCATGGTGCAGGGTTACGAGCCAGTGATCACAACACTTTCAAAAGACATTGATATTCGCTTGAGCCATAGGTAACTCAAAGTAAACCTTACCAGAGGCCGTACATGTATCCTGCTTCAATCTAATCTCGTGTCTTTGTAATTTGATTCACTCAGGGTTACTAAAGTATCAAGAAAACCCAATAACAAGGTGATTGTCGACTGTGAAAGAGGAACCAGTTTTGTTGCCGATGCTGTTATTATCACGGTTCCCATCGGTGTTCTCAAGGCCAATCTGATTCAGTTTGAGCCAGAGCTCCCCCAATGGAAGACCTCTGCGATATCAGGTCTTGGTGTAGGCAATGAGAATAAGATTGCCCTGAGATTCGAAAGAGTGTTTTGGCCCAATGTGGAATTCATGGGGATGGTGGCACCCACCTCTTACTCTTGTGGCTATTTTCTGAATCTTCACAAAGCCACAGGCCATCCAGTGCTTGTTTACATGGCTGCGGGGAATTTAGCTAAAGATCTAGAAAAGCTATCCGACGAAGCTACTGCAAATTTTGTAATGCTGCAACTTAAGAAAATGTTTCCAGAGGCACCTGATCCAGTAAGCAATCATGACCATCATTTTATTACACAATGTTGAGAAATACTTAAAGGTGTGTTTTGGTTTAAGCAGGCTCAGTATCTAGTGACGAGGTGGGGAAGTGATCCAAACACATTGGGGTGTTACGCGTATGACGTTGTTGGGATGCCGGAAGATCTTTACGCGAGGCTAGGAGAGCCAGTTGATAACATATTCTTTGGAGGAGAAGCTGTGAACGTGGAGCATCAAGGATCAGCTCATGGAGCATTCTTAGCAGGAGTCTCAGCCTCTCAGAATTGTCAGAGGTATATCTTCCAACGGCTTGGGGCTTGGGAGAAACTCAAACTTGTTTCTCTAATGAGGAATGGTGACATTCTCGAAACTGGAACTGTGCCTCTCCAAATCTCCAGGATGTAATTGATGTACTTCTCTCTCTTATCTTTCTTTACCTTTCAATTGTTCTTTTTATGTTCTCTGCTTAAAGACGAGCAAGGGACCCATTTATTTTTTTCCTCAAACTAGAGTTTGACCCGCGCGCCCGCGCGGGTATTTAATTTTAATTTTTATAATAATTTTTTTAATATATTTTTTACTTGTTATATATTGTATAGCTATGACACTATTATGTATCTTGTTCAACATTATTAATTTATGTTTTTATAAATAATTACTCTGTTTGTTTGTGTGCATACCTATATATTTTGTAACATTTTGGTACAATAAAAATTTTAAATAAAAATAATAAAATAAAGAAACACTTTCAAAATATAATTTTTCCAATTTATATAGTTTACATACATAATATTTCTTTATTTTACTTATTACTCTAAATTTAGAAACTACATGCACTACTCCATTGTAATATTAAAATTCAATAGACGTATATTTGTATTAATTTTAACATAGTTAATCTGAAGTTTTCAGATTAATAAAAATTTGACACAATTTGTGTTTTGACTAATAGTCTCGTTACAATTTAATTAATATAAACATGTAAAATTTAAATCAGTTTTAACCCATTCAAGAGATTCTATATTGGTTTCGGTCTTTGTCTTTGTAGGTTTTGCCTGAACCTGTTTCTGGTGATCAAGATGGTGAGTTCACTCTAATCATTCACCTCACAGCTGTCTGGTTTTTTTGTCATGATGCTACTGTTATGAATCTGCAGTCAGTAAAAAAAATATTTGTTATGAATATGCAGTCACTCAAAAATGATGTCATGTCCAATTTGAGTTGTGATTTTAAATCTGAAAACTGAGTTTTAGAAGAGCGTAGAATCACCTCAAGTAACCTGGCTCTGATACCATATGAAGCTTTGTAATCAAATAAGTTCTTATCGTATTTCATTAGAGACCTCAAGGTCTGAATATATACAAGGTATAAGTTCTTAATACAATCGAGTCAAGGAAATCTAATACTATAGGAATAAGGAAATCTATGTCTATGGAGATATGGAAATATATTGTTCGTAATATACCAGTTTTGGCTTTATGTTTCTCAGGCACCCGGAGATGTTATGATCTTGTTTGGTTGTGACCCTTCTTTTTTCTCTCCCTAGTGTTGCTTTAAGAGTAGCAACCTGTCAACAAATCAAAGCCCAAGTATGAGTCAAAACTAAAAACATGAGATTCCGTTAAAATTTAAATAAATAAAAACCATGTTCTTTGAGTTTCTTACCTTCTGAAGTATCATTGTTTACTCGGGCAGCACAAAGCTCACATGGATCTACTCTCAATGCAAAATTCAAAGTGCTTGTTGGTCAGCACAAAGCTCTCTCTCTTTCTCTCTCAAACATTAAGAGGTGAACGATTCATGAAAAAAGAAAAGGATATCTACTACTGCTTCCATCAATAACCAGAAGGTCTTTAACTTGCTCATTGTAAATATTAATCATCTGAACATCAATATCATAACGGAATGTATCTTTTCTTTGTTCAGCAAGAAGAAACAGATCACCAAATGTTTTGTAAGTAACTCCTTGACTCTTCTCCATTAGATCTCTTTGTCCACTCTAGAGGAATTATACAGAGGAGAACACATAAAATCTTCTACCTTTAAAATGTCACAAACTTCAAAAAGTATTGTTTACTCTAATCTTACCGTTTTATGTTTTCCTGGTCCAATTTGACCATATGCAAATATGCAAACATTGTATCCATCAACAACATAACAAAAAATTTAAGAGATACTTAAGAATTCTTAAGACAAGTGAGCCTAGTGACAGCTGGGTAAAAGCTTGGGCTTTGAAAGTCAGAGATGTTTCCCCATGAGACCAGAGAGGATACATGTCCATGGTAGGACGATCAATCAACCTGAGAAGCCCAAGACCAGAGACAAAAGAGAATAAACCATAGTTAGTTTCATCCTAAAAACAGTTTTAACAGAACCTGAAAGACACAATTTAGAATATGGAACTCTTTTAGTTAGCAGAATTACATAGAGACATAATTTAAAATTATTTTCACCAAAATCAAGAGGCTAGACACGCATGTAGAAAACTAAGTGAACTGAGATTGGAAAAAATCATCAGAAATCAAGGATCTAAGAAAACCTAAGTCAATGTTCTTAAACAAAGCTAAAAGAGAATCATCGATGTGAAGAGAGGAGAAACACCACATGCTTGCCGAAGAAGCTTAGAAGAGAACGAAGGAGAAAAAAGAAGAAGAAGATGTTACACTGACTGTAGTATCCTCTTGTGAATCTAAGCTTGTGCCATTCCATGAACTGAACAGGATTTCCATGGGAGAGAGGTAAGAGACTCGGAACTTCCTGGTGAACTCGTGTTTTCCACCTGAGATCAGACTCCTCGTTTATTCCAAGGTCCTTTCATCGCGAGGGAAAGGGAATAGAAGAATTATGTTTATTGTTTATCATGATATAGTTAATGGGCTTCACCGAGATCCACTATTGAAAGCCTTCCCGAGATTAAATTATGAGGTTAAGAGGTAATGGCATGAGATGGTAATTTTTTAAAAAAATTATGGGTTAAGTACAAAATGTACTTCTGTTTTAATAATTTAGAAGGGAAAAGAATGAAAAACAACAAAGGAATACTCGTTCCTTTATATTTTCTCCCGAATTTATTAAGGAATAATTTTGTTATATAATTCTTTTAATTGAAAGGAATGAGAAGGAACATTGAGAAAAATATATTCCTTACAAATGATGTGAAATTTAAGGAACTAAGATGAATTAATTATTCACACCATTCCTTTGGTCATCATTTAGAGTCAAAGAAAAAATCTCACTTTTGGTTGTGCAGTTTTTGCTGACAAAAAAAAAAATTGTGCAGTTTTTATTTTTATTTCTCTCTCTAATTTATACGTTTTTATGATTTAAATCTACTGATCAAAACATATAAATACCTTCATTTTTAAGGGGAAATTGTTTTTTAGGCCAAAAACACAAACATTGTCCTTTTAGGCTAATTTATATTTCGTACTATTTTTTCTTCTAATGCCCTTTAGTATTTTCAAAAATAAATTAAATACATAGTTTTACAAACTAAAAAAAATCCAAAAATAGTAACTACTAATGAAATATCAATATCAACTTAGTGATATATTTTTCTAGTTCTAAAAAAGTTTAAATCTTAATTTATATTTTGTTCTACAAAAAGTAGAATTAGTATTTTACAAAGTAGATTCAATAAAAAATGTAGATTGCATTTTCTACTTTGTAAACATATTCTAAACATAGTAGATTCAATAAAAATGTAGATTGCATTTTCTACTTTGTAGAATACTAATTCTACATTTTTTTTATTGAATCTACTATGTTTAGAATATGTGATATATGAAAATAATAATAATCTAAAAATATTTGGAATACACATTCCACGCTTAACCTCTCACTCTAAAATATGTAGAAATCAGAATCTACACATTATTATAAATCTAAAATTTGTAGAAATCAGAATCTACACCTTATTATAACTCTAAAACTTGTAGAAATTGATTTCAAACATGTTTACTGTATTTTAGATATAGTAGAATACATATTCTACGGATAAGAAAAAACAGTTTTGAAAATTTGGGAAGAAAATATTTGGAAATATTCAGTTTCCATTTATGAAAAATCATTTTTTCATATTTTTTTTACAAAATATGCTAAAATATCCTTTAGTGTTTTTTAAAATGTTTGGGGTTTTTTTTTATTTTTTTTTAAATACTTAGATTATATAATTAAATAATATATATATTACAATTTTTTACCCATTCCAAATTTTGATTTTATAACTTAATTTTATTTTTTTAAATTACTTAGATTATATAATTAAATAATATATATTATAATTATTTACAAATTGTAATTTTGATTATTTTTTTAATTTTAATTTAATTATATAATTAATTATATATATTATAATTATTTACGAATTGAAATTTCTATTTTATAATTGAATTTTAATATTTTTTAAAGAAAATATTTTTTTATCTACTTATATTATATAATTAAATAATATATACATGATAATTATTTATTAATTGTAACTTCGAATTTATAATTGAATTTTGAGGGTATTACTGATATTTTGAAAATAATTAGTCTAATAAGATAATTAGTAAGTGAAATTAGCATAAAAAGATAATGTCAGTGTTTTTTTGGCCTATAAAAACAATTTTCCCTTTTTTTTATTGATGCCTTTGTAAAGGAGAAAATAACCATTAAAATCTTCAACTTTCAAATTAAAGCTAAAAAACCTTCAACTCGTGTTTGAGCCAAAAAAATCTCAAATTTTTAAATATTGGTCATTTTAACTCTCATATTTTGTTTACTTGGCCATTTAAGAAACATGAATAATCAACTGTTAAAATCGATTAAAAATAAATGTTTATTAACTCTTTAAATGATATTATTTTAAAAATTGATTAAAACATTGATCAAATAACGTCTTTTTGTTTATGTAAACACTTAAAACATCTCTTTTGTGAAACCGCAACCCCAAATCAACTTCATCTTTTTCACTATGTTTTCACGAAAGAGATGTTTTAAGTGTTTACATAAACAAAAGGACGTCGTCTAATCAATGTTTGAACTAATTTTTAAAATGATGTCGTTTAGAGAGTTAACATACGTTTATTTTTTAATCGGTTTTATTAGTTGTCTATTTAGGTTTCTTAAATGGCCGAGTCAACAAAAAATGAGAGTTATAATGACCAATATTTGAAAGTTAGAGACTTTTTTGCCTCAAACACGAGTTGAAAGTTTTTTTAGCTTTAATTTAAAAGTTCAAGGTTTTAATGACTGTTTTCTCCTTTGTAAAGTAAGAACTGCATTTTACTTGTTTTCACTTTTCACTGGTACATTTCGTTAAACCAAAGAAGACTCATGGATGGAATACTTGAACACAAACTAAGCTGGCGAACAAAGTTTCCGGTAGTGTAAAACCCTACACAAGGGAGACAAGTGAAACAGAGATTAGAAACAAACAATAAAGCAAAGGTTGAAACCATAACTTGAGCAAAATACACCCAAAAACCAGAAGAAAGGAGGACAATCCCAGGGAAACCAAGCATAACTGCGTTTTACTTGTTATGATATTTTTTTCGTTAATAAATTTCAATTCCCAGAAACACTCTTAAGTTAAACTAGAGGTTGATCTGCGACTGCACATATGTTAGTTCTTTTATTACAAATTGATAATTGTTTTTCATAATTAATGATATATTTTACATGTGTCGGTAACAGCCCAAGCATAACGATGTACAATCCAAGCGTGCTGGTTTTTAAAGGCATTCGGATATGTGTAGACCACCGGTCATTTAGCCTTTGTGGCTATGATCTATTTGGATGTGTTGGGTTAAATGTTATGGACAATGTCAAATGACAGAAAAATCCTCTAGGTGGAAGTGATGGAAGTAAAATATATGCATATAGTATATATAAGTATGCATTAGCATCATGGCCGTTGCATATGTTGATGTTATCTTGCGTTGATGATTGTTATTTTAGATTTTGTGGAGATTTGATTATGCGGGTATTGGGAATCAAATTCACTGAGAAAATTAGTTGCTCACAAGTCTTCTTGTTTTGTAGGTAACTATTAGGTGTCCCTCGAACTGGAGGAGCTTAGGCTAAGCTGCTGTAGAGTTGTGCCTTTTTGCAAAAGCAAGTAGATGTTTAGTATCTATTTAAATGCTTTAAGTGTTGAGCTCGCAAGTAGATGTTTAGTATCTATTTAAATGCTTTGAGTGTTGAGCTCCCAACTGGACCTATATCTATCTTTCACTTACATGTGAAACCTAATATTATATGAGTTAATTAAGTTAATGAAATTATTTGGTTTCGTATGATACTTGGTCTTGTCTAGGAAGATCTAACTATTAAATGTATTTCGGGTTAAAATGCCTTGAGCTATGTTCACTAGAAGATGTGTGCTTAGACGTTGAACTGGGATGTTTGGATTTGTTTTGGAAATCTCAGTTAGATGCTTAGGCATACATCTGTGGCATTTTTGATTTGGTTTGAATTAAGTGGTTGGTTGTGCATGTTTTTATTTAACTGTTGTACGATTGATCAAGTAAACTTTGATTTTGACCGGATCAGAGGTATTACAAAAGGTAATATATCATCATAATCAATGAATATATTAGAAAATAAGACATAGATTAAATAAAGCGTTAAATTTTATAAAGCTATGTATGTTTCTTTGATTCTCAAAAATAATCAAGATGATACAACTATTTATCGATCAAGAAGGAAAGATAGGTATTCGATCTACTTGAAGAGATCGGAGAATCATGTGTTGGTGAATCGCCAAAAAATCGCTTTCCTAAAATTTTGCAGCAGGTTCACCACGCCTTCCCAACTCTCTATGATTGAGACGTCCTTCGTATAGCTGAAAACCATCACAAGCGAGCAATCGTTATTAGCTCTGCCACTAGGAGTTGATGAGACGTCCTTCACATGAGCTCTCTTAGTAGGCAGGCTCAATGCTTCTCTGGCTTCGCGAGACCAAACGTAAGTGGCCTTGACGGTAGGCGTAATTTCATGTGGTTCTTCAAGACAAACAGCACCATCTCTCTACCATTCAGAGATGCTAGTGATTATCGTAAGACATACATCACATCGCCCTGTCGAACACGAGGACCTCCGATTATCCTTTCCTACCCGATTATTGGATAGAGACTTCCTTACCATCACCAGAGTGTTTGAAGAGAAATGCAATGGCAAAATTCAAGGAAAATTTACTAGATGCCCTTCTTCCAAAATCATCAACCAACATCAGTCAAACTCAAAATCTCCATTCACAAAAAAGACATAAAACAAACCTTATACTCGAATAGGCGATATGTCTTGTCGGCTCTCGAGTAGGAACAAGAGGATCGAGATACCACTCAACTGGTGACTTAGTAAAAGAATGCCAAAAAGGATTACATGTTTGTAAGTGCTCGGCTAAGTCATAGAAATGAAAACTTAGAGGGCGAGCTTCCGGGGAAACTGAAAATAAAGAAAATATCAAAGTCAGTCAACTTGCAACGTTCAAAAGGAAGCACGTCAATAAGAGACTTCATGAATGCTACCAACAAATACAGCCCAGCCGAAGAGAATATAATCAAAATTGAAGTCACCGACTGAAGCCTCGTTAATTTTTAAAAGAAGAAGAACTTTCTCTTCCATTCCTCCCCCTTGGGAACCCATAAAAATGTTACACTCAGGGCAAAGTTCAAGAAAGAAATACCCTGCAGATATGGGATCTCTCTTTACACTAAAAAGAGCCAGGAGTTCCCAAATATCAAAAGTCACCCCTTCTCCCGAGCCCTTATGATCAACCCCACGACCTTCCGAACAAAGTTCGGAGACATTTGGGGGAAGACAAGCCAAAGCTATCTCAAAACATTAAGTAAGAACCGAGGGATGGATAAATTGAGGCTGCATACACCAAAACATTTAGTATACCAGCAGAATTCCAGTCAAAGCGATTGTGGGAGCTCCAGCAACTTTGGCAAACTCAGAGTTATCTCCCACGATATCTTGTGTCTCCGTCGGAAGGATAAAAGATTGTCTATCATCAGAAACAGCCGAGGATGATGACCGTGATCATTTGGCCTTTCGGTTGACATCATATTTTCAAGGAAGGTCGAGCAACAAGAGTAAGATTATTGGAAGCTGTGGTATATTTCTTTCGAAGAAGTAAACAAGACGGTGCAAGAAATAGAGAACTATCCAACTTAAATAAAAGAAGAAATGGTACCTTTTTGAGGACTTTCTAGAGAAATTCAATCGACAAAGAAAGATCAAGAGTTGGATTTATATGCATTTGTCACCTTCGATAGGTTCATTTACGGTAACATGTAACAACCAATTCTTGAGGATATTGCAACTTGTCGCTTCCCCTTATCTAAACCATAAATCTTGTTTAGATTGGATGATTTCAAAATCAAGATACTGCGAGAAGAGATAATTCGGCATCACCCACTTTGGACCATTCGATTAAATAACAAAAATAAGATTAACGGCAAGGAGCGATCTCAAGAAAATATCTGCTAATTTTCAGCCGTTGGATTAGGAGTAATAATTACCAAATCTGACGGACAAGACAGAAAAACGTGTAAATTTCACGCCTTTAGAAGTATCCGCCCATTAAAGATGACCCACATACCACTTAATACGCTAGGGATAACTGGTGGAACAAGATTTAGAATATAAATACTGCCAATAAAGTTCCAATCAAAAAGGGTTAGGGTGATAATGTTCACATGATTCATCAGCAAAGACCAACTATTCTGACCCAAAGGACTACCTTACAGCTCGGGGTAGCAAGATCCAAATCTAACAGATAATGATTAACACTCTGTCACCTCGCCGTCAAACATTTATACAACAAGTTGTTATCTTCAGAATAAGGCATGTCATGTACACCGTAGATATGCGGAGTAGTTAAAGCAAACTAAAAAAATATAAAAGATAAGTCAAAACCATCATTTTAAGGTTTTTTTTTTTATTTACTCACTTTAGACTTAGAATACTCTTTGTTATGTGTATTATTTTATAATTTGTTCTTTGTATTATCATATTCTGTTAATAATATTAGTCCAACTCGAATAAAGTATCATAGATATCTACTCAAATAGATAATTTCCTACCGTTTAACCTATACTTTACTATTATCACATTAAAATCCGGGTTACATAAATGGAGAAATGATATATTATCATTAATGAAAGTAGCGAAAACTAGAACACAACTTAGAGTTGTCAACCACACATGTAGATGCATATAGTCAAAGCCGAGAAGGTAGGCGATTAGCATGACGTTTCTCTTTCCGCTGTTGAACAGTCTTGGAACTAACAGTACTCTCATTATTAACAACCAAACCTTTAGCGATGTCTCTAAGATCAGGCTTAAGGATCTTCCCGTTGCCGTTCTTTGGTAGTTCTTCAAGGAACACGACCTTCCTGGGACACATATACCGAGGCAGATTCTCACGGCAATACTCAATCAAATCTCTTTCACTGGTCACCAAATTATCTGCACAATCTCCTTGATTAGTCTCACCTTTTTCTAGAACAACGAATGCACACGGGGTTTCTCCCCACACAGGATGAGGCATGGCAACGACCGCTGCCTCCTTAACTTTATGGTGTTTGTAAAGAGCGCTCTCAACTTCGACACTGCTGATGTTTTCCCCTCCCGAGATGATGATGTCTTTGGACCGATCTTTAATCTCTATGTGACCATCAGGATGAATCACACCTATGTCTCCCGTGTTGAGCCATCCGTTTTTAAAAGCTTCACGTGTAGCTTTAGGATTCTTCAGATACCCTTTCATTACACAGCTTCCTTTAATGACAATCTCTCCCATCGTCTTCCCATCTCTTGGGACACTCTCCTGTGTTTGCGTCTTCTTCACGTCAGTTTCAGCTAGAGTTAAGATTCCCACCCCTTGCCTGGCCTTCAGTTTCAGCTGTTGATTTACTGGTAATCTGTTTAAATTGAGTAATAGAATTATTAAATTTATCTTTACTAATATTCGACATTGTTTATAGAGAAAAAGTAAAAAAAAAATTATCAGTTGTATTCATGGTGAAAATTCACTTTTACGTTTTGGTAAATGTCAACGAAATGAGAAATTTAGAGTGAGAGGTAAAGCATGAAATGTGTATTCTAAATATTTTTAGATTATTATTATTTTTGTAGATCACATATTCTAAACATAGTAGATTCAATGAAAAATGTAGATTACATTTTCTACTTTGTAAAATACTAATTCTACTTTTTACAGAACAAAATATGAAATTATGATTTAAATATTTTTAGAACTGGAAAAAAATATCATTGAATTGATATTGATATTTCATCAGTAGTTACTATTTTTGGATTTTTTTTAGTTTGTAAAATTATGTATTTAATTTATTTTTGAAAATACTAAATGGCAGTAGAAAAAAAATAATACAAAATAAAAATTAGCCTAAAGGGACAATGTTAGTGTTTTTTTGCCCTAAAAAGCAATTTTTCCAATAAAGAATCATAAACTAGTACCAGTGATTACTTATTACCTGTTCCACTCGTCTTGCCACTCGCAAAACAGAGCCGGTCCGGTGGCCTCCGTAAGACCATAGGCATGTACCACATGAAACCCCAACCGCTGAACTCTCTTAACAAGGGCAGCTGGAGGCGACGAACCTCCGGTTAGCATCTCAACAGGTCCAGACCTATTCGTTAGGTCAAGTGGCTTTCCTTGCAGAAGAATGTTGAACACCGTCGGAACACAACACATATGCGTCACACCATGCAGTTCTATGTTTTTAAAAACCTCAGACGCAGTGACGTGCCTGATACACACATTGGTTCCCCCACGTGCTGCAACTGACCACGTGAGAGTCCATCCATTGCAATGAAACATAGGCAGAGTCCAAAGGTAGACCGGGCAGGTCCCCATTTCCCAACCCATAATCGCTCCCAAAGAGCTCAAATACGCTCCCCGGTGGCTAATCACCACACCTTTCGGATCGGCAGTAGTACCCGATGTGTAGTTCAAGGAGATCGGATCATGCTCGTTTTGAACACGAAACATGTGTGCGACCATGGATGACGTAGGTTCTCCCTTAAGGATGAGAGACTCATAGTCTAGCTCACTGGATGAAATAGTTTTAGGGAAATCGGTCTCATTAATGAATATGACGAGCATGTTAAGTTTTGAGTCGTCAAATGATAGCAAATGGAGGATTTCTCGAGATAAGGATTCAAAACTACGGTCTATGAAAAAGATCTTAGGCTGGGCGTGGCGGAGGATTGTGGTTATGGATTTTGCGTCGAGACGGGTGTTGAGAGGATTGAGGACAGCTCCAGCCATGGGAACGGCGAAGTGCATCTCATACATAGCTGGTATGTTTGGGGCCAGGACGGATACCTAAACACACATTTATAACTTGTCTTAGATTGTATGTTTACAGTTTTACACTACATATTGTAAAACTTTTGTAGCAGATAATATATACACCAGAAAACCAAGAAAAGTACAAAAATTTTCTAGTGAGGCGAGAGTGGGAGAGAAGGTGACATACTACATCGTTCTTCCGGATGTTAAGAGAGAGGAGAGAGGCGGCCAGACGACAACAACGGTCATAAGTCTGAGGCCAAGTGAAGCGAGTTTGTCCGTAGATTATGGAAGTTCGATTTGGGTAACATTCTGAAGCTCTCTTCAAGAATGTTATGGGCGTTAGAGGAAAGTTGTTTGCTTCGCATAACGCCAGATTATCCATCGTCTTCTTCTTTAATTGTTTGTGTGTTTGTTTGAGGGAAGAGGGTTAAGCAAATATATATTAAATCTAGAGAAAAAAGAGATTCCTAACAAGTGGTTCTAATCAGAATGAAAGTTGACAGTCAAGGTAGAAATATATGTGGCTAATATAAAAAAAATGTGCAATTCTGACAATTATCTGATGCTTTCCAATAAAATGGCCCATTATCTTCATTTATGTGGCAACGTTTCGGTAGATCGGTTAAACAAACAAAAAAAAAACGTTTCGGTAGATTTGGAAATGAGTGATGTCCGCTTGTCACGTTTTCCCCGTGATACCTGCTGAGTGCTGACAGGCGACATGGTTGCAAAATATTGACTTCTTCGACTTGCAATCTGTCTTCATTTTCTAAGTCGAATATATTCTTTCTTTATCAATAACTTTCACATGTTAATTATTTATGTTGCACATGGGTTAGATCCCTTCACTCAAATAAAGCACTCGGTCCATTAAGTGGACTCAACTCGGTGTCACGAGCTTGCCTCGAGGCTCAGCACGATGTCTCAACCACCGCGAGCTTGGCTGCATAGCTCGGCGTTGCGAGACACAACCCGGAGACTCGCCCATTTACTCGACTCTTTAAAGCCGACTCAACTTATTAAATTAGAGCAATTTAGAGAAAAGAGGTGAGGGGCTTCATGTATAAAAAAGAGACAAAGACAACAAAGAAAGGATCTAAACTTGAACACAAAGAGACATACGACTAGAAATAAGGGTTTAACTTTATCTTAAACTTTCTCGCAGACTTGTATTTTCCTTACACCCCCCCCCCCCCCCCCCCCCCCCCCCCCGCCCCCGCAACGAGTGCTTGTTTGTTTTCCTTTTATTCAAACACCTATTGTAATCTCCCCTCCTCTGATCAATAAAGCACATTCAAAATAACTCACAATCGAGTTTTGTTCTCTTTGTACAAACCAGTGTTCGAAAACGCGGCCGCGTTGCCGTATAATCGTCCGAGTCGACGCTGCGAGGAGGGTCACTATGGCGTAAAGGTGGTGATCGGCTGACTTAGGCGGTGGTTCGCGTTTTGACCGTATCAACCGTGGAAATGTAAAATACGGCACGTAATGGCTCAGTTCGCCGAGTTCGTCAAAGTGCAAATAACTTTTTCTTTAATACACAGAGTGGAAGTTAGTTTCTTTGGCAGACAACAAACTCGATTTGGAACACAAAACAATAGCTTTCATTCTAAAATCAAGAGCAAATCAAGATTTTAAACAAAAACAACAAGAAAAATGACATGTAAATGATGAAAAACAGTGAAAAATGGAGAAGCCGTCGAGGTGTTGCTGAGATTTAAAAAATAAACTATAGGAGAAGAAGATATGTGAATGCCCACTTTACCCATACTAATAATAAATTAGAAATGCAAAATTTGGCTAGATGGATCTAGGTGAGAACAATGTCATTAGAGAGTTTAAACCGGTAAGCCAATTTTGTTTATTTTTCATAGATAAATATATATATATAAAACTGAAAATACTACTAAAAAGTCAAAAAACTTACTCTCCGATTAATCCTTGTATAATCTCCGAATAAGTAATTAAAGCGTTAGGCTCTACCCAACCGAACGCGTTAAGCCTAACGTATTTTTGAACCTTGGTACAAACCAACTACCATTAACAAGATCATCATGATTTCCAATGATTCAATTTCTGGAAACCAACCTGCGCCGGCAGCAGAGGCGTTGACCATGACAAGAAATAATGCAAATCATAATGTACTGCGTCGCTTAACCGGAAGAAGCCCACAAAGCAACGTTAACAATCCACCAACAATCGGAAGATCCTCCATTTGATATCATTTGACGACTCAAAACACCCACAGTTGGCAACATTAGCAATCCACCAACGATTGGAAGATTACTCTTCACCACCACAAACCCTACGGCTGGCGGCAGAGAGCAGGCGATTGGCAACATAAATCCGATGTCTAGTGGTATAAAAAAACCCACAAGTCTCCAAATCGCCAATCTGCAGATTTTGATGCAAAGACATCAACTCTAAAGTCCACGGGCTCGGCTCTGTTAACCAAATGCGTCCTTGCCGCGATGCTAAAGACTCCCTTTTCGAAGAAGATTACTAACGTCAAAGTCCGACCAACAAACAAGATCTTTATTATGTTCCACTCCGGCGACACATAACCACTGACCATGTGACTGCGGTCAACATGACTATGGGACAAGTACACTTTGCCAATGAGGAAAATGATGCCAGGTTCTGCCAAATCTTCGTAGAGAGTCTTTGCGGTCTGGCCTTGACCTGGTTTTCAAGGTTAGCTGAAGACTCCATTGATATCTTATTAGCACTCATCATGTTCACTCGTTAAGGAGCGTCAGCTTCCGACCTATGAAAAATATCTCAAACTCCAAATGAAAGTCTTAAAGACTTCATGGAAAAGTTTAAGCAGGTGGTGTGGCATCCCCAATCCTAGGTAGGATCGTTGGAACAGACCATGGTCAAAAACAGGGTTAAGTATATCAAGACTTAACCAATAGAGAGTTGGGCTAGTTGTACGATAGTTGTCTGAAGTAGACGGGTAGCTCGATCAACTGAACGAAGCTCGGGCAAGCCCATTCTACCTTGGTCCAATTTATGTAAGCTCAACTAGCTTAGATAATAGCTCACTCAGCTGGGTCAGCTGGAAGCCAGCTCATCTCATCTAGACGGAGTGTTCGGGTCTCGGGTAGTTGGTCCAGGTCTGGGCCGGTGGCGGGCTGGTTGGTCCGACCATGTTGGCTAAGGTCTGGTGGGTCCTTGGGATATGCCGTGGTATAAGTCCAGAAGGCTTGGGTATCTGCTTGGCTTTGAGATCGACCCAAGAAAAAGCGGTTATAGGCGTAGAGGTGCAATCGGCAAAGGTGGTGAGATTTCGTCCAAGTTGTGCCCATTCGCCTAGCAAGTCGTACCTATAAATAGAGAGCCTCTCTGTCAATTTCTATCATCAGTTTCCAGAGTAAAAACTCAGAGAAATATCGTGAGAGAGAAAGAGAGCAAGAGAGAGATTCCAGCCAAGAGAAAGGCTGTGTGTGGTGTTACTTTCCGGTGAGTTCAATCGTTTGGTACGGGAGATCCGACCAAGGATGGGAGGATCTGGAAGGAAGAGGACGCGGAGAACCCTGAGCAAGGTTCCAAGGTATGTATGTGATGGACCAGCAATCAATCAGTCTAAACCGTCGGCCCCGATGGGAGCGTTTATGGTCTGATCGGTTCGATGGTTACATCTACTTCTCCTTAATCTATTTCAATTCATTCTTCTTATTCTCCTTCTGGTTACACACAATGGAGTGTGATGATTGGGTCGAAGGGTTGCGTCCCTTGGCTAAGTCCATTCGCATCCAAACCGCGATCCAAAGCCATGGGCCGGATCCGCGAATGGTTCGACCGTACCAAACATGGGGCGGATGGGTTAAATGATTGGAGCAATCCAAAGAGAACAAGTTGCCAAAAGACACGAGTTGTCAAGGTTTACGAGTTGCCAAAGGGTACTAGTCGCCAAAGGAAATAAGTTGCCATAAAGTACAAGTACCAAGGGGTCCGAGTTACCAAAGGGTACGAGTGACCAATGGGTGCAAGTTACCAAGGGTTTTGAGTTATAAATGGTAAAAATGGATCAAGGCCTTGGCCGATCCATTTAGGTTCAATCTGAGGCTTGTTAAGCCAGACGTACGGTTCATTTAACCGGGGTAATGAGTCGCAAGTTCCGATCGGTTTCATGGCAATCCGGATGGGCTTGGACCTTACTCGGTTGTATGGATCCAGGCCTTGGGCCGGATCAGGTAAGAAAGTCCTGTTGAAACTGAATACCGAATGCTTTGTGTATGCAATTGAAGTAAAAGAATAACTCTCTTATATTCAATCCTTAAGGCAAAACTTTCTCAAAACCTTAATATTCTTCAACTTGCACACATAGTCTCATCATAACTCGATGGACATATATATAGCTAAACATATATCCTAATCCTATAAAGAATATCATGCTTATAGATAACTCCTAAAACATCTTTATCTTTATCTCAAACCCAAATAGATTAGGATTATCCTTAGCTTGCTTCACACATCATCATCCTTGCCTCATTAACTTCAAGCTTACTCCAACAAGTCCATGGTCTTCTAGGCTGGACTTAAAGAGTGGCCGATCGAACCTAGTTTATGTCTGGATGGTCGGATTGGACGATGAGAGATCCGGTTACGGTTGGTTGGTAATCGTTGGGTTTGGCTTGGACTTAGTCTGGGCTTGGATTCTTATTATGATTGTCTTGATAGAGGTTTATCATATTTCTAGGAACCAAACCATGCATTGTTAGAATCAACCGTTATCTCTTCGGTTATGATTAATGCTTAATTTTTGTATGGTTTCAGGATCTGATGAAACTCGCAGAAGGCATTCTTGATGAAAGATAGGTTTCGGGTCCAAGTGTTTCCTGAGGTTCTCTCTCTTTCCAAGTGGAGTCGATGGCGTAGTTATGCACTCCGTGAACATCTTCATTCTCGTGATGGACGTACTTGTCGTTACTAGAAGCTTTCTTTTTCGGTTTTGGTTCTGATGCAACGTCTTTTGCAGATGCTTTCAGAGGTTTATATTTTTGCAACATAACTTTTATCTCTCCTTCATTGATGACAAAGTTCTTTGCTTTATGAAGAACATCTTGGATCGTGCATGGTTTTTCAAGAGCGACCCAACTTCTGAACTTTGACTTGTACAAGAGCTAGGGGTGGGCACTTTGGTTATTTCATCGGTTCGGTTCGGGTTCGATTCGGTTTAGTTAATTCGGTTCTAGAATTTTATCAGTTGAAGTAAACCATAGTTAGTTCGGTTTGGATCGGTTTTGAATCGGTTTATATTCGGTTCAGTTTATATTCGGTTCGGTTTATATTCGGTTTGGTTTGTATTCAATTTGGTTTACATTTCGGTTCGGTTTAATCGGATTTCTCTTAGTTTATTTATTTTTGAGAAATCATGTTTTAATACATAAATGTATGGTTGTTATGAAATAATCGCATTGGTCATAATAAAAAGTATATAAATTAAATTCAGTATAAAATCAAAATAAAAACCTTTAAAAAGTCACAAATATAGTTTATAACTTTATAAAAACTCAATCAAACAAAAATTAACTAAAGAAAAGGAGAAAAAGGAAATTATGTGGGCTTTGTCTTATGATTTTAATATCTTGATATTACTAATATTTTTAATTTAAATAATTATAAAAACACTTCGGTTTATCGGTTCGGTTCGGTTTTAAACCGAACTGAACCGAACCGTTCGGGTTGAGAAAATCTTCAACCGAATGATTTGAAATGGACTTTGGTTCGGTTCGAATCGGTTTTGGTTCGGTTGGTTCGGTTTAACTCGGTTCGGTTCGGTTTTTTTGCCCACCCCTAACAAGAGCGATTTCTTTAGCACATCTAAGGCCACTTTATCGCTAATTCCGCTAACTCTCGACATAACGGCCTTGAACCTGTTCATAAAATCTCTTAAAGGAGAATTTAAAGACAACATTTGGACTCAACAGACTTGCACAATATTCTCAAATTTATGTCACCAGTATGTGAAAACCAAAGGACAAGAAACAAATGCGATGTTCTACCCGGATATATCACAACATAGTCGGTAAACAAAGCACTGGATGGAATTCTATGACAGTGGTATTAAGAGGACAACATCTCTACTTTAAAACTGTTTAGAGGGAGTCTCCAAGATAAATAAAAAAAAAAAAAAAAGAGAGAACGTAAATAAATGTAAAGCCTAATAATTTTCATTTTAGGTCTAATCAAAAACATCATAAAGTCCATGAAGAAAGTGATTTAAATTTGAAAAAATTACACTGAAGGTTACTTTTATAATTTGCATTTACAGTTTGACATAATTTATACATGTAGAGTACTTTTTCTCTTTAAAAAATCCAAAACACCCTCTACCACACGTCTTTCTCTTTCGTCTGCAATTTTCTTTTTTGAAAAATTAAATTATCTTCTATTTTTAGATTAAAGCAATCAACTTTTTGTAAATCTTCAACATAAAGTGAAAAACAAAAAGAGAATATAAATGTATGACCTAAACAAACACAACTGCTTTTGTAATTATAATATTTTATTATTCACAAAAAAAAATCAGATATGCCCTAATCTCACGCATCTTCTTTTTTCTTCTCCACCGACAATTGCAATTTTCAAGAAGAAACATTAACACAATCCCGATTCCTCAAAGAAGCAATCATGAACTTAAAGGCCAAGATATTGATTACGTCAATATCGCTTATAACCATATGATTGTGTTTAATCGGTCAAAGTTGTGGATAAAGGAACCGTAGGTGGGCGCCATGTGGTCAGCGTTGATGTAGATGGATGATTGGTGGTTGTGTATGTGTGTATTTGGTGTGTGGGCATCAAAGTTATGGATAGGAAAACCGTAGATGGGGGTTGTGTGGTCACTGGAATTGTGATTGGAGGAAATATGGTACATAGTTCTACACTGACCGATCATGCAGCCACGGCGACTCTGACCACATATTCATTGACCAAAACAAACCTATCCACACAATTATCGTCATACCTCTTCCCCCACCGTCATAGTCGATTACAGTTTTTGCTACTTCATTTCATTCTAAGCAGTATGTACTATAACATGTGAAGTTACTCTGACATCTAAGCAATTTTGTGATTTCTGATTGTCAGAGTTGAAAGATGAAAGCTCTTTAACGATACTGTCGGTGGATCCGGTGATGATGGCCCCAGATACATAACGACGGAGGTTCTTATTGGATCAGAGGAAATATATATAAAAATTTGAAGGAGAGAGAAAATAAAATTAAAAATTTTGATAGAACCAAGAGCGAATAGAACAAAGAGCCAATATCGCTAGAATTTGAAGTAAATGTAGACTTCTACAAAATGGTTATGGGTTTGGAGAAAAAAGAGAAAAATCGATGGAAAAGAAAATTGAATTATATGTTTTTGTTTTGGGTCATGTGTGTGTGAATGTATCATTGATTTTGATATATTAATGTGTAAAGAAAATAAATCATTAAACTAAAAGTATTATAGTTAAAACAATAATAACTCAAAGTCAAAAGCACCTCATACTTAAAAGTAGCATAAAGAAAGCCACTACAAAGTACGTGTATATGTAATGCTCTCTTTAAATTTGAGTCGAAAACATATGGTTGTTGTCACATGGCACGTTTAGAGGAATCTATTTTCTTACGTAGAGAACCCAAAGAGAGGAAACTATTTTGTATATATAACGAAGATATTAAAAACAAGTTACATTCAGAGTTGTTGACAAAACGAAAACAAATATTATAAATAGAATTACATTCCCAATTAGTTCATACTTCAGCATCATACTTGTTATAGACTAAAACTTGCTTCTCCTCCCACCATCTTTGTGCTTCCTTCTCTGAAAACCTCTTTCGACTGCAACCAAAATAAGCAACAATCACATCAACAGTACCTAAGCACACTTCAAACCTAATAATATAACTAAATCAAGAATATCTTTTACCTAAACCGTACGCGTTTAAGCGTCTTCTGACCGCATGGCAAGGCCGTGAAAGTTATATATACACCGGGCTCATATTGCTCCACTTGTTCTGCTGTCGATTCTTGTGTTCCATTTTGCAGATGCCCTGTTCTTGTGATTGCTGGCGAAGCATCTACTAATAGCCTAATGTTGCTGTCACGGCTCGAACATTTTTCTACAATTTGTTTGTCTTTCGATTGTGAACAAGTCGTGGTGGTAATTGGTGTGAGATATGGAATGGACACTGAATCATCAAAGATCGGCGAGACTTGTGACGGATTGCATGCAATGCCAGTCTTAGGATTGGTCGGTTTCTCCTTATTCGCCTGAAGCTGCAAGCAAAGAGACAAAAATGTGGATCATGTTATAAACCAAAAGATAAAAGATATATAAAAAGAAAAACAATGATTGCTATCTTTTACCCTTCGCTCAAAAATAAAGTTGAAAAAATATTTACCCTTGAGGCCATAGCTTTTATTATCTCTTTAGCAACTTTAGCCTTCTCAGCTTCTTCTTTAGCAACTTCTGAAGTCTTGTCAAGCTCTCTTTGACATTCTTCAATCTTCTCATTACCAAGTTCACACTGCTTCTGGAGATTTCTTATCTACATTTTCAAGTAAATGGAATCTTTATTTGTATAATATGAAGATATTGTATAATATAAATCTTTTACCTCTGCCTTTAGCCTTTCGATTTCATCGATTAAGATCTTGTTCGTCTCAGACGAGGTCGAGATCTTTGTACAAGATGGTCTTCTGGATGAAACTGATATATTCTCAGGACTTGTCAAAGAGAGTGACATTTTGTCAAAATGAAACAGGGAAGGAACAGAGACTTGTCCCCATCGAGGCTGTCCATCTGAAGAACCATTAGCTTGTGGAATATTCTGATTCTCTGATTCACTTTCTGTCCATTCATCAGATACCCTTCGTGCAGTAGTAACCAACTGCATCCTTGGAGTATGATTGTCCATCACCTTAACCTTCTTTGAAAACTCTGTTATTCTCCATAGATGATTGAAGCAAGAATCACAAACTCGAGAAAGTTTGCCCTTGTTTGGTGCCAAGGAAGCATTTACTGCTTTCTTGCTACTACATGCATTGCAGAACAAGAGACCACAGTTGTAACAGTTATGTTTCTTCCTTGTGAATCCAAAAGCTAACTTGCAAGAACTGCAAGCGCTTTGATCAGTCAAAGAGATCTCTTTGTGTAAGCAAATCGCAGCCGTTAAACTCAACCCACAATCTATACTCTCCACCAACCGGTCTCCTAAAGACTCAACAAGAACCGGCGAGTTTCTATCTCTAACATCTCCTAACCCAAGTTGTCCGTTGGCGCCTTTTCCCCAAGTATAAACATTACCAAACGAAGTCAAAGCAGCTACATGATGTGAACCACAAGCAATCTCCTTAACGAATTGTCTTGTTAGATTGCCCAAAACAGCATTTATCGACTTATCCTTGCCTCGTGGACATCCCAACTGGCCATGAATTGAGCTCCCCATTGTATAAACTGTTCCTCTGTTGCTTAGTGCAGCAGTTAAAGTCCATCCACATGATACTTTAACGAAATCTTGATCAATTAACTCGGAAACACAAGTTGGCACGAGCTTTCTCTTGCTATCCACGTGACCTAACCTTCCTTTATCTCCATCTCCCCAAGTAAACAGCTTTCCACAACTCTTGCCATTGTGATACTTCCTCTCGATGGAGGTTTCCACTATTGCAGCCGTGTGCCACGGTCCACAAGAAACAGATACTACCTTCATTCGCTTCAAAGACTCCACTTCTTTTGGCTTTGTAACACTCTCAAGGCTCCCATGTCCAAGAACTCCAAAGGTTCCACTACCGTAAGTGTAAAGCTGACCAGAAAATGTCACAATCGCCGTGTGCCACGCGCCACAAGAGACACTATAAACCCTCAAAGAACCACCAGAAACATCAGCAGCTATTTTCCGAGTTAAGAATTGTCTTCCTGAATCTCCAATGGTTCCACCGTCGATTCCCCACAGATACAGCTCTCCGGATTCGGTAACAGCACATGTTTGGTGATCACTACAAGCCACTGATCCAACAGCAACACCTTCGAGTGATTCAACGCGTTTTGGATGGTCTATGTCAAGGTTAACTTTAAGTCCAAGCTTACCACTGTTTCCATTGCCCCAACAAAACACTTCACCTTGTCTTGTAACCAGCGCAGCGTGTTTTGCACCAAGAGAAATGCTTTGTACATCAAACATGGTGGTAGACTCTAAAAGCTGAGGAGATAAAGCATCGTTCTGATTCTTTGATCCCTCGATGAGACCCCTTGTAGCTCCCCATATCATTATGTCCTTGAGGACATTGGATCTTGCTATTGGCTGAGTTGTAGTGTGAGGAGGAGAAACATAAAATCTTTGTGATGAATGCTTGCTAAGCTCTGAACCTGTCTGGCCACAATCTGACTTCCTGGAACTATAATCTGCTTCATTGTAAGGAGAAACTGGACCAAACCCATCTGAACCAGCTGATGATTCAACGGAGTAGAAACTGTCTGAAGAGCATGACAACCCGTTCGATAAACACCGTTGCTCAAGTAATGTGGATGGACTTCCACATAAACTGCGTATCTTTAAGAACGTGACAACACACATCAAGAAATATGTATGGTGAAACAAAATCAAGGCAGTTTTCATTAGTTACCTGAGTGAAGTCAGGGGTTTGTTCAAGAAGTCCAAGATTCTGTTTCCTGCGGATAAAACCTGCAGGGCTATTGATGCAACTTTGAGCTCCCCTGCTTGCCCTTGGATTCACAGAAGATCTAGCATTGTGGTGCTTCGTTATCACAGCTCTAAGGCCTTTAAACCAAGAGTCTGCTTGTGCTTTATCCTTGCATATCTACATCACCAACAAGACATGTTCAAGAACATGTTATAGAAAGCCGTGATTTTTGTTGAACAAAAACCCAACTTACAAGATCTAGAGTGTGTTCCCCATTTGCATAGATGAGTGAAAACGACTGCTCTTTTCGATCCGGTTGAGCTTGCTTCTGAAAGTTCGGCTAATAGAAAGAAACGCTGCATTATCACCTTTAAGGAACAAACCAAATCTTATACAGTATTCTACTACATACCGTGATCTGTCCTCGAACAATCGTTATAACCGAGCTCAATCTCAGCTGTCTCTCATCTTGTCCTGAGTACCAAATCAGATACTTCTCATCCTTCAAAATAAAAAGCAAAAGAATACAACTTTACAAAACCCTTGTAATGTGATAAATGATTACTTTCTCTTTGCTTTTCTACATTTGATTCAAAGATCCAAAAAGAATGTACCATGGAGAGTTTAAAAGGACAGAATTTTGGGTTTCCCCTTCTCCGACATTTCAGAAGTTGTGCACCTTTCTTCAAAGCCAAGATTGCCTGCAACAAAACGATCATTCATCATTACCAAAAATGCTGACACTGAATTGTTTTTCTTTTTTTTTTGCAGAAAAATCTCGAGTTCTATGATGGTCTATACAGATCTCTTATATAATTCGAAGTTAGCTATTAACAGAGTTATGAGATCCTGAGAAGTGATTCTTATTGTGTTCAAGAAAACAGAACGTTTGAAGACAAGGGCTGGTAATGGAATTAACAGATAACGTTTAAAGACAAGAACTAGTAACGGAATGAACACAGAACAGTAATCTCTTAAATTTATATAACTAGAAAATTCTAGAGTAAAGTAGGAAACAAGAATCATTGAGAAGAAGAGATGATTCAATGTAGAAAAAAGAAATCAAAGTAAAGCAGAGAAGAAATCAAAATTGAGAAACGTTAATCAAAACCTGTTCATCTGTTCTGTCACGGGGAACTGTAGCTGAGATGTGCTGTTCTCCCATTACTTTGTCAGAGAAGAACAAGAGGAAGGAGAGAAGAGAGTCTGTGTATAAATTATTTGTTTTTTCACTTATTTTGTACTCTCTCACAGCGTAATGCATTTATATTCTTCGAAAAATGTATTTAAAATTTAATTAAAAATATTAACTTTTTGAAAGCTTAAAGTACTGTAGTATTACAATCCTAATTTCAATACTTTCGTTTCCTTAAATAGCCCAAAATTCAAGATTCTCCCAATGTTTATGCCACTGAGTGTGCTACTTCTTTTCGAAAATTTAAAATATGTGATTATCTAAATAAAACCGTTAAATATAAGCACAGTTACTTACTAGAAGACAAGTACGACTCTATTCTTCTTCTTTTTACTAGGGTAAAATCTCTTCGCAATCGTGGATTCATAGACCAAATTCCTTGTTTCATTATTATATTTGCTAATGTTATCGTAATTATGTTGTTTATGTATTAGTTTGATTATTAGTTTTTTAGATTTCTATTGTAATAGAGTGGAGGTTTATGATGATATATGTATGTATTTGTTGTCAAGTTATAAAAGACTAAAATGTTTAAGTATTGTGGTTGTTATAATTGTGGTTGTTGCTTTGTTGTGTATTTGATATTTTTTAGGTACTGATAACAAAATATAAACTTAATTGAAGATGTTGAGATGATGTTCTCTGAAGTGGTTTTTATATGAATTTTAATATGTTTGTATCATTTTTGGTATAGCAAAGATTTATGGTAAATTTGTTCGTTAGCATTTGTTTATCACCAGACTTTTAAAACAAAAAGATATGTAAAAATAAGTATAAAATAATTTGGTTGACAATCTTGAGTATTTGGGCCGAAGTGGCTTTTAAATGAAGTATTATTTTTGCGATACGGAGAAAATAATGTTGGCATGTTGTCATTGGACATGTAAGTTGATTTCATAAAATATGAGTGAACATGTGTAGATGATCTTGCCGCATGTGTTTCTCTGGAACGTTTTTGGTATCTCTTAGGATGTATGTGTTTAATTCTCTTTTATTTAATGGGTAACATATAAATAAAATGATCATGAAGTCACATCATTTTTTCAAAGATTCGATATAAAAAAAATCATTTTTTCTACTTGTATCGTCGTATCGAAATGATAATTTTTATACTGGTTTTTGCTTATGTATTTGAATGTGTAATCCGCAGTCCTAAATTTGACATATACCCAATGATTAATACATTGTCACTTAATGTGTAATCGGCAGTCCTAGATTTATGTTTATTCAAATATATTCATCTATAATAAAAATGCTATAGTTGCTTATATAAATAGAGAAATGTTATTATCTCTAAATATACAAGAAAAATAGCATATATCTATTTATAAAGGCAAATATGATATTTTCTATTATAGAAAACACAATGGATCAAAAAACTTCATTTGCATTTTTCTCTATAATCTATTTCTAATTTTTTTTCTATGATATATCTCTTTAAAATAGAGAAATTAGGTCTCCTACCAAAGAATTTTCCTCTAATTGACTATATACTAATCACAACTGTATCGTTATTGTACGTAATTAATTGTGACTCTGTTGCCCCTATTTCCTAAACTCTCAGTTTTAATAGGCAAAATCTTGTAAAAAGATTTGGTTAGATTCGTGCACTCATATCTTCTTGTAACGTCATATCAAACTGAATTCTCTCTTTTATCTATTATCAAACTTTTTGAAATACAATAGTTCTCTCTCTCTTCCTCACTGATTTAGACGCCACAATCCTTTCAAGCTGGGAATACTATCTACACTTACGGCCATGGGGTCTCTCTCTCCACCACTTTTCTCCTTATTTTTCTGGGTTTCACAATAAATATGGTTATTACGTAAGTGCCTGGAGAAAGGAGGAA
This sequence comes from Sinapis alba, assembly GCA_012274485.2. NCBI lineage: Eukaryota > Viridiplantae > Streptophyta > Magnoliopsida > Brassicales > Brassicaceae > Sinapis > Sinapis alba. The sequence continues at coordinate 318,459 of MU105684.1, read as the reverse complement.
GTTAATCAGTTTGGAGAAACAAATGGAGAATATGCTAAAAACATGGATGATGCTTGGGTAATTATTTTAGAAGATTTTTTCCCCAAAATAGATGATGTTGAGTCTTATGAAAACTGTCAGACCTTAGATCACCAGCTGAAACCCAGATGATGCTAAAAACAAGGATATCATTTCATTTACACAGATTATAAATAAGAAAACTGTAATGCAAGTTGTGTTAGACAGCTACAATAAATTTTTGGTGCATTTAAAATAATAGACGGTTATATGTTTTATTAGTTAGGATATTTAATGTTTTTAACCAGCTAACAACATTTTGTAAACATATTATAGATAAAAATGGTGGTAAATAATTAAAGTTTTTCCAATTCATTAGAAATCTCACTTAGAACATATTGCTAAGACCAAAATAGTAGATGGTTATGTAATATGTTAGACACGATACATAACGTTGTTGGTTGGCTAATAAATTTTCATAAATGGTTATGGATAAATATGTGGTTGATAATTAAAGTCTTTCTAATTCATCAGAAAATTTAGTTTCTCATTAATTTTAGGACGAAACTATTATATTACTTGATTGTTTCTTTAAATTTGAATTAAAAATGTTTATTAGTTTCACAATAAATTAGATAGGAAAATAGTTGAGTTAGCTGGAAAACATAATTTAGTATTATGTATTTTTATATTGTTTACATCATGAAAAATTTAGTAGATGGTTAAACAAATTAATAGATGAGAAGCATATTTGTTAGCCGGCCAAACTTATTTAATACTTATATTATGTCATATTTTGTGCTCTCATATGTATTTAAAAAATCAAAACACATTTTTTCACCATAATTTCTAAACACATTTATCCGGCTAAACAAAATATTGTGTGTATAATTTTTTATTTACCCATGAAAGTTTTTGTTAGCTAGCTAATTACCATATTATTATATCTCGTTCTGTGAGGGTAAAGAGACCCAATCTCTGACTTTTGTCGAGATTCTATGGTTCTGGAGGTGTGAAATGCTCAGTCTTGATCGTCGGAGTGATTCCAAAAATTTACAGATATAAAAAAACGAAAGATGATGAATCTCAATAGAGAAAACAAATGATCTTGTTTGTTTGAGACTCTCATGGTGATTGGTCTGATGTGATTGAGCGATTATATATGTTTGGTCAAGATTATGATAGTTAAACACATTTTCTTTAGTTTTGTATGGATTTGTTAGTAGAATAAAAAAGCATCAGAAGACTAAAAATTGAAGAGAAAAGCAAAGAAAAAAATCCAAATCCTTAAACTTGCTAAATTCTATTAAAATTTTAAGCAAAATATTTACTTGTATTGCCACCTCTATACCAGCACACCAAAAAATCTAAACCAAACATTTTTGATATCTTTGTAAAATTCTCTGACATATATTAAGTGTATCTAGCTCAACAGATAAATATGTGTTTCGTCCCAGACGCAAGATCACCACTGTCATTCCATGTCTACTGTATCTGCATCGGTTGATTAAATTTTACTGTTTTAGGTATTTAGTTAATATCACTATCTTTCTTTGTTTTCCAACAAATTACCTCTTTAAAATAGAAGTATGTTGGAAATGACTCATTGTATTTATATTGGGAATCATTCCAAATATTCAATTAAAATGTTATTGGACCTTTTCATTACCTAATTATTTTTTGTTCTATCTAATATTTTCCTAACAATATAAAGTAACGTGAGATTTGTAAGAATCCCCTTATTTATTATATTTCCTCCGTTTCAAATTATTTATCGTTCTAGACTCAATTTTTTGTCACAAATTAAGTATCGTTCTCGCTTATCAATACAAAATTTATTAATAAGATTCTTCAATTTATTTTTCTATTGGTTGAAATATAGTTAGGTGTATAGGTAATTATGTTTTTGTTTGGAAATATACAAAATTATATGTTTTCTTAATATGTATGCATAAACTCAGAACGACAAGTAATTCGAAACGGAGGGAGGACATCATAATTTTAAAAGCAACTAAATTTAAAACGAATCAAAAATTGAATATTCTTATATTTTCATCTTGTTTTTAAAAACCAAGATATAGCATATAAATGTTACAAAATATTTTAAACAAAAAAATACTATAGATATACTATTTAATTCCATTAATTTTATTAACTTTAATAGATTTTAATAGGTTTGAAACTCATTTAAAGGTTAGCATATATCATACATCATATAATACTATGTCATCTTACATTGCATAGTTACAAATATTTACAAAATCAAATTTAGTGTAAAAAGAAAATTATATATTTTACGTTAAATTATTTTTTATAAAAGTTTTTTAAATAAAATTTGTTATTTAATATAGGTTTAAAACTATTAAAACACCTTACAAATCTATACTATTAAATTAGATTTGTACATATTTGGACATAACTATTTAATTTAGGGTACAAATCGATTCATTTCGGGTTTAGTTTTTTGAATCCTAAATATTTGGATATAACTAGGTATTTAAAGTTTTCTGGTACGGATTCGAGTTTTTTCAATTCGGGCTCGGATCCATAATTTAAATACCTGTAACTTATAATTTTAGGTATGTACCAAATTCGAATTGGTTTGGGTATTTTAGGACTCAAAAATGATTCAATGTACCCATAAATCCAAAAATACATAAACACAAAATATTCTAAAACACAAACAAATATCTGAAAATATTCAAATACCTAAAATCAAAAGTTTAGCATAAATCTGGCTTAAGGAACCGAGAATACCAAAAATAAATTTTTTAATATCCAAAATATATTTTTTAAAAAAAACTTTGAAATTTTATCCCAAAACTCGAAATTATATTCAAAAACTTGTATCTAAAACTTATCAAAAATATATTCGAAATACCAAAAACATATATGAAATACTCAAATATACCTAATATACACAATACATTTCATGTATTTTGGATATTTGATTGGGTCTCGGTTAGGACTTGGAATCGAATAGAGACCGCATGTCGATTTTTTTTAAAATATGTACTTTGTCCTAGACCTAGACCCAAGCCACACTTATATTTCTGGGCTGATTTAGTTTGTTTTTTTGGTCCACTAAAAAATTTAGGTCTAAAAAGTTATTTAAAAGTATACATACAAAATCTTATATAAACTAATTCATAAACTATATAATTTAAAACAAATGCTCTTTTCAATATAATGACTTTATAACATAATAATCTACACCAATTATAAAATATTAATTCACAAATTTTGTTTATAATTCAAAGAAAATTAAGGATGTTATTCAATCATGTATTTTAATAGAGTTTAAATCTAAAAACAATCTACTATTCTTCGAATAATGATTTTAAATGCTATTTTAAAATCTAGTGTTATTCAATGAATGGTTTAAATCCAATTTTTAAAATCTAGTGTTATTCAACAAGGATTTTATTTTATTTCGTATTTTTAATTGATTTTAAATCATCTCTTAAGTAGTTTCATGAATAAATGAATGAACTAAAAATTTAAGACATACTATAAAGATTTTAAAATTTTTTATTTAAACTATTTTAAAATTTGATTGATTACAAAAATATTAATAATTGATTTTAATTAAATAACAATCCCTAAATGTTTTCCAAGTTTTCGAAGCGTTGATCAAAGTTTAGCTTTTACAATTATTGGAATATGAATTAAGTACTTAAGTAATGATTCAAACTGATTCTAACACATTAAGACGCTGGAGAGTTGCACGTGCACATAAAATCACATGGGTCACTTTCTGTATTTTCTTTCCGTAATTATTCACTTTTTTCTCTCCGCAATTATTAGTTTCTTACTGGTTGCCTCTAGTTTGTTTGTCCTTTTCCCATTTCTTTAATTTTTGTTACTTTTGGTATTACTGCATTGGACAACTGGCACGAAGACAAGAGTACGACACAGCCCAAACTTGTCAACTTCTCTTGTAAGAAACCAAGCAAACACATCCAAACGCAACATTTATTGCATATCTTAATTTTTTAGGCAAAACTAAAGTTGTGACTTCCTGATTTTCCCGTGGGCCGGAAACATATGGAAATAATTCCTTTTCTAACGCAGCCTTGATTCTTTTTTTTTTTTTTTTTTGCTAAAAAGTAAATATTTATTAATGAAATTAAAAGATGATACAAAGTTGCTTAAATCCACTTTTTAATGATTAAATGCATATAGTTGCAAATAAATAAATAAAGTTAAAAGATGAGATGAAAATTTTGACTTCTCACTAAATTTTTAAAAGGTAAAAACATTCATCCCTCGAGTTTTCATAAAGCCAAAGTCAAATCTATTTTTTGTTTTGTTGGTCTATGCGAGTTATATAGTTATATTTTTACGATTTCTCCTCTTTCTACTCAACATGTGATATTTTCTAGATCTATATAAGGAGGAATTGAAGATAGTGTCCATCTATCAGTTTTTTTTTGGTGCATGCACAAACTTGTCAGCTCTGATTTAGATCTGGTTTTATTAAATCTATTTATGGATAATCGATTATGCATGAAGGGTCTGAGGTATCTTTGATCTTTTATGGATCAATCTTGGTCAATCTCTGTTTCTCGAAAACGGCCGAATCCAGAGTAGTTTGGATTCGCTTCTTGTCTTCTACGTTCAGATCTGATCGAGATCTTCTTTCGTATTGCTCCATCTTGACGTTTTAGTCATTGTTCGACTTTACTGTTTCTGGTCAAAGCTCAAGAACTTGAAGAGTTCTGTTGCGCCGTGTTTGGAGTGGTGTTTCAATTGCTGGGCTATTCACTATAGGAGATATCATCTTTGATGATTTGGTCTTTATGGCTACATTGTCTTCTCTCGCAAAGATTCTCGCTTCAAGTCGACATGCAAGATTGATTTCGAGATTCTGAATTCTTTAGATCATTATTTGCTTTGATTCAGTTTATATATGTTTTTATGCTTCTGTTTTAGTTTTTGAATATGTCTCCCATTTGTGGGGTAAGGACTCTAGAGACTATTGTTTAGTCTGCCGGTTGTTCACCGGGATTTCCTTAATCGCTGGCCTATGTATAATGTTTTTTAATAATATAATCCTATTTTAGTGTAAAAAATGTGCTAAAATCCCAACAAATGTGTAAAAATTAAGGAGCAAACTTGTAGAATCAAATCTAAAACAAATCTTAAATCTACAATTTTTAATTTATCATGGTTATAGCAGCTAAAAACCGACAACACGCTCCATACCAATCTTGGTCTCATAACAATGTTTTAAGGTACAAACTTTGGTCTTCGATGATGCTTTGAGCACAAACCAAATAAAAGGAGAACTGGCCACATAAACCCAACATAGACTAACAACACTCATTCTTAGCACAAACCCAACAAAAATTGTACGCTTTGTGACACGAACCGCCACTAATAAGTCATCGGCTCAACTCAAGCAGAGAATCTCCACAAAAGACTCCGACTTGAGGGCATGGCGTAAGAGCCGAGGTAGAAGCAGAGAAAGGACAAAGCCGCTTTGACAAGGGAGGAGACCAAAGCCTTACACAAATCATCACCAACATCCAGCATCAACAAGCACACGCCATCATCAAAGCGGAGGAGTCAACACATGATGACAACATACCTTGGAATGTGCCATAGTGGAATGACCACACAACAACCACATGGACGACGACACCCAAGCCTCCTCCGACAAGATGTCGAGTGAAGGAGAGCATCAAGTGCACCGCCCCACTCCCTTAGAAATTTAAAAAAGATGAGAAGCAATGAAGAACAACTCTGTGATGGAGGAAACTACTCACAGTACCACACACCACCAACCACCAAGAAATTACCGTACATGTAGGGGAAAATGATCTTTGCCAAAACTCAACCCAAAGAGCCTACTAGCAGGTCTGAGCTTCTGAATACACTCGTCGCCGGTAAACCAGCGACTGATGTTCTCCTCAGAGTAAGATCCCTCATGAGCAGAAAGACTGAAAAGAGTAGGTGATGAGCAACCAATGCAACAAAGCATACCGGTGTGACCAAAAAAGAGAAGCCTGCTAGCAAAACAAGAAAAAAGGAAGAGAGGAGAGGAGCCTCCGACGCTGGAGCACACAACATCAAACTTTTGTCTTTAAACTCTTAGAGAGAGGAGAGAGAAACGTTAGGCATCTATAAGTTTCCCAATCTTGATTTCAATTGGTGTCAAAAAGAAAAAAAATTAACTTTATTGTTTTTTAGTCTTTCAACTTTTCAGTTAAAATACTTTTTTTACGCATAAAAAATGCTTTTAGTAAGAGCTTCTTTCCATATATTTTTAAACATAAATGGCTCTAGCGATGGTATACTTGTATCATCGTATGTTATATTTAGCAAGCATATAAATTATGCACCAAGTCCTTAATTATAGTTATAACCATATAGGTATTTTACATTGTGAAGGAGCGATGTTGTTGGCGTATTGCTTATGACTTTTGATAATATGTACTACAATATATAGTAAGTTTGAAATTGATGCACCATATAAATTTTTTATTGTTTGAACCCAATCTCTTTTGAAGGAAGATGATGTTAAAGATAATCTTGAAGATAGTTGATCCTTAGGATATCCTAAAGTTATTTGGAATAGGAAATACAAATAAACTATGTTGAGTGTTATTAGGAATTATTATGTCTATATATATAGTGAAGCATATGAGATGCATTAGGTGGGGGATTAGAGATTAAATTGTGAGAGCATAAGTTTTGAGGAATTTTCTTAAGCTAAAAAGAAGTGATTTCTTATATACATTGATCTTTAAATCTTGTGATTACAACAATTTTGGCATCAGAGCAAAATAAAGGATAAAGAAAAATAATCATGGGAGATCTATCAACCATCGTTAACAAACCTAAAGAACCATCATCATCCACGATCAGTTGTCCCATACTAACATCCGCTGACTATACGGTGTGGGCAATCAGGATGAAGGTACTTCTCAAGGTGAACAAAGTATGGGAATTTGTTGAGAAAGAGTCACTCGAGAATGAAAAAAACACATGGCAATCACATTACTCTTCCAATCGATTCCTGAAGCCCTTATCTTACAAGTAGGAGAGCTTACCTCGGCAAAACAAGTGTGGGATGCCATCAAAGCCTGACATCTAGGAGCAGACAGAGTTCGTGAAGCAAGATTACAAACTCTCAATACCGAATCCGATCGCCTAAAGATGAAGGACAACGAGACAATCAATGACTTCATTGGCAAGCTATCTGAAATATCATCAAAATCAATGGCATTAGGTGAAGCTATAGAAGAAACAAAGCCTGTAAAGAAGTTTCTTAAGAGTTTACCCAAGAAAAAATATATACATATGGTAGCCTCACTGGAGCAAGTGCTTGATCTTAAAGTTACAACATTCAAAGACATCATTGGTCGCATGAAAGAATATGAAGAGAGGATATGTGATGAAGACGAAGACGGTCAAAACGATCAAACAAGCTAATGTATGCAACTTCGGAACCATCAAATACACAATCATATGGAGACTATAGAAACATGGGACGAGGAGGAATATTTTATGGCAGAGGACGCGGTCGTAGAAGGTCCTATAGCGAAATAGATTACTCCAAAGTCACATGTTTCAGATGTGATAAGCTCGGACACTTCACCTCGAGTTGTCCTGACAGATTGCTGAAGCTACAAGAAGCATATGAGAAAAGAATGATGAGACACACGAAGCTGAAGGTCTAATAATGCACGAATTTGTGTATCTTAGCGAAAAGAATGTAAGGCCAAAAGAGTTTGAAGCCAATAACGAGAGTGATAGAGTGTGGTACTTAGAAAACGGAGAAAGTAACCACATGATTGGGGTACAAGATTACTTCAAAACAATCGATGAAAGTATTACAGGGAAAGTTAGATTTGGTGATGACTCAAAAGTGGTTATCAAAGGCAAAGGATCCATATTATTCATGAGCCAAAACATAGAACAAAAAATACATGCTGATGCCTACCTCATACCGGATCTAAAAAGCAATATTATGTCTTGGACAGCCAACATAATCAGGTTGTAAAATGAGACTGAAAGAAGATAATCTTACGGTTCACGATAAGGAAGGGAATCTCATAGTCAAAGCCAAAAGATCAAAGAACCGATTGTACAAAGTTCTTACGGATTTTGTTCACACTTAGTGTTTTCAAGTATCTACTAACACTGATTCTAATCTGTGGCACACACGCTTGGCACATATTGGAGCAATCATAATTATAACAATGGTGAAAGGTAATTAAGCTTCCTACCAAAACCATAAAACTGTATTTTTTGCTAAAACCGTTAAATCGCGTTTTTCTGTCAAAACCGTAAAATCATGTTTTTCCGCCAAAACCGTAAAATTGAATTTCTCACCAAAACCACAAAATCATGTTTTTCAGACAAAATCGTAAAATCAAATTTTCCCACCAAAGCCGCAAAATCATATTTTCCTGCCAAAACTGCAAATCAAGTTTCCCGCTAAAACCGTAAAATTGTGTTTTCCTGCCAAAATCAATAAATCATGTTTTCCCGCCAAAATCGTAAAATTGTGTTTTCCCGCTAAAACTGCAAATTGAGTTTTGTGCCAAAACTGTAAAATTGTGTTTTTCTGCCAAAACCATAAAACTGTGTTTTTCCGCCAAAACTGTAAAACTGTGTTTCTCCACCAAACCGTAAAACTGTGTTTCTCCATCAAACCGTAAAACTGTGTTTTCTGCCAAAACTGTTAATTCGTGTTTTCCCGCCAAAACCGTAAAATTATGTTTTCCTGCCAAAACCGCATCCCACCAAAACCACTGATAGAACCAAAATAAGGATGACTCTTTCGGTATGGATGATATGGACTCAGATCCGGAAGGATTGAGAACTGATGGATCGAGGGGTGACACAATGGGTTGCGGAATAGCCCAAAGATACTATCAGAGATTCGAAGGCTGCCGGATGTGACACACCGGTCCAACTCAACGAAGTGATTCACTTGGAGATGACCTCACCAAGAGAAGTATGAATGTTCTAAGAAAATAACAATGAGAGAAAACTCAAAAGAGAAGTAAGAAAATCGATGTGAATTTTTATTCATGGGATACTCACTTATTTATAAGGTTTGTGAGTTAAAGAAACATAAAGAATGTTGTGGGAAAAGACAACATTGGAAATAGAAATGAATGAAAACAAGACATAGAAAATAGAAATTTGACCAAGACTAGTCAAAGTTCGGAAACTGAGGGAGACTTGGCGAGATTCATTGACTGTCCAGGTTCATGATGCGTCCAGGTTCATGATGTGATGATCAGGTCGTCCGCGGTAAGGAGCAGGACATTCGTAAGGCTGCCCGCAACGTCGTTCATCGATGATCCATGAACGGATGAAGAGATAACTCGACCCAAATCTTCAGAGAGCTTAAGTAACCTTCCTTTGGAGTAGTTAGAAGCATCGATCATCATGAAATCATCAAAGTGGTCGGAAAGGTCGTGATCAGCCTGATCCAGTCGTGAGGTATGTCCCAAACGGGCCAGGAAGGACAGGCTAAGTCCGGAATCTGATTCTTCTCGATGATCATGGGTTCTGGCTTGACTGTTGGCTCTAAAATGACGTATGGGTCGGGGAAGAACGCCTGTGGGTTGGCTGATTCGGTCATCAGGTCGTGGATCCATCCTTAGGTCGCGTCCGGGTGCACACGGGTCGATCCGTTACACGGCTCTGTCCGTTGATCTGGTACGGCAGACTGGCTGAACCTCAGTTGGACTGATCTGATCGTCCTGGTCACTTTGCTGAGTCTGCTCCACGTCCTGGTCCAGGTCCTGGGTTCTATCATTCCCTCCCTCTTCAAAAGGATTTGACCACAAATCCGGATCATCTGCACAAAAAGGAGATAAATCAGAAACATTAAAACTTGAAGATATATCATACTTACCCTGAAGATCAAGCTGGTAAGCATTGTCATGGAGTTTCTTGAGAATCTGGAATGGACCATTGACCTGGGGCATGAGTTTGGACTTTCTTTGTTCCGGGAATCGTTCCTTCCTCAAATGGACCCAAACAAAATCACCTTCCTGGAAGATCACTTATTTTCTCTTCTTGTCTACAAGTCGTTTGTAACCCTCGGTCTTGGCTTCAATGTTGGCCCGGACCTGTTCATGCAGCTTCTTGATTGTGTCCACTTTCCTCTTGCCATCTGTACTAACTCGTTCACTCAAAGGCAAAGGTAAAAGATCAAGTGGATACAAGGGATTAAATCCATAAACAACCTCAATAGGAGAAAACTTAGTAGCTGAATGCAATGCATGGTTATAAGCAAATTCAACATGAGGCAAACAGTCTTCCCAAGTCTTAAGATTTTTTTTTTAACCAACGATCTAAGCAAAGCAGACAAGGTTCGGTTAACTACTTCAGTTTGCCCATCAGTTTGCGGATGACAAGTTGTAGAGAACATCAATCTAGTGCCTAACTTAGACCACAAGGTCTTCCAAAAATAACTAAGGAACTTAGCATCACGATTAGAGACAATGGTCTTAGGCATTCCATGCAAATCTAACAACTTTCTTAAAGAATAAATCTGCAACTTGCACAACATCATCAGTTTTGTGACAAGGAATGAAATGAGCAATTTTCGAGAACCTATCAACAACCACAAAGATAGAATCTCGTCCAGCTTTGGACCTAGGCAAACCAAGCACAAAATCCATAGAAATGTCTACCCAAGGATGAAAGAGAATGGGTAGAGCTGAGTACAAGCCGTGGTGTGATGCTTTAGGCTTAGACTTCTTGCATACCACACATCCGCTACAGATCCTCTCAACATCTTTCATCAAACTCGGCCAATAGAAGTGGTCATGAACAACCTTGTAAGTCTTCTTGACACCAAAGTGTCCCATAAGTCCTCCTCCATGAGCTTCCCTGAGAAACAACTCCCTCAAAGAACATTGGGACACACACAAACGGTTATCAAAGAATAAGAAACCAGAATTTTGAAAATATTTCCCATAAGAAACCTTGGTGCATTTTCGAAAAATCTCTTTAAAATCCTGATAAGAGGCATAAAGATCCTTGATAAATTCAAAGCCAAGCAATTTAGTTTCAAGGGCTGAGAGAAGAGTATACCTTCGAGACAATGCATCGGCCACAACATTCTCCTTACCTTGTTTATACTTGATCACATAAGGGAATGTCTCAATGAACTCCATCCAACGAACATGCCTCTTGTTGAGCTTCTGCTGACCCTTAAGATGTCTTAGAGACTGATGGTCAGTGTGGATGATGAACTCCTTAGGCCAAAGATAGTGTTACCACGTTTGAAGGGCTCTCACCAAGGCATAGAGTTCCTGGTCGTATGTGGGGTAGTTGAGCATGGTTCCTCCAAGCTTCTCACTGAAATAAGCCACTGGTTTTCTATCCTGTATCAACACAACACTAATACCAACACCAGAAACATCACATTCGATTTCAAAAGCTTTAGAAAAATCTGGAAGTACAAGTAAAGGGGCATTAGTCAACTTCTCGTTAAGGATTTCAAATGCTTCTTCCTGAGATGGTCCCCATTTGAATCCCACATTCTTCTTGATTACTTCAGTAAGAGGAGCGGCCAAGGTACTGAAGTTTTGAACAAATCGCCTATAGAAGCCGGCAAGACCATGGAAGCTTCACACTTCACCAATGGTGGTCGGAATTGGCCAGTCCCGAATTGCTTGGACCTTCTGCTCGTCCACTCTCAAGCCATCTGCACCTACAGAAAAACCTAGAAAGACCACATGATCTGTGCCAAAAGAACACTTTCCAAGATTAGAAAACAAACTTTCATTTCTAAGGACTTCAAGAACAGATTTCAGGTGCTGTTTGTGCTCATCAAGGCTTTTGCTGTAAATAAGAATGTCATCAAAGTAAACCACAACAAAATGACCAATAAAAGACCTCAAGACATGATTCATTAGGTGCATGAAAGTACTAGGTGCATTTGTTAGTCCAAAGGGCATAACAAGCCACTCATACAAACCTAGTTTTGTTTTAAAGGCCGTTTTCCACTCATCAACTTCTTTCATCCTAATCTGATGGTAGCCACTTTTCAAATCTATCTTAGAAAAGTACTTAGAACCATGGAGTTCATCAAGCATATCATCAAGGCGAGGGATAGGATGTCAATACTTTACCGTGATGTTGTTTATGGCCTGGCAGTCCACACACATCCTCCAGGATCCATCCTTCTTTGGTACAAGTAGAAAGGCACAGCACAGGGACTGAGACTCTCTCTGATGTATCCCTTCTCAAGCAAGTCGTTTATCTGTTTCTGCAGCTCCTTGGTCTCGACCGGATTATTGCGGTACACTGGTCGGTTCGGTAGAGAGGCGCCCGAGACGAGATCGATCTGGTGCTCAATACCTTTCACTGGTGGCAATCCTTTCGGATTTTCTTCTGAAAGCACATCAGAATAATCCTGCAAGATACCTAAAAACTCACTCGGAATCTCCGGTGCAAGGTCAGAAGAAGATGAGGCCAAGAGAGACTCTTTATAAACTAGTAAGAGGAATGGCTTTTGAGAGCAAATAGACTTCCTTACCTGACTTTCTTTGACAAAGATGTTGGAATTTCTGGTACTGGTTTCAGGTTTATCAGCCTTAGAGTCTTGGTCTCGGGTCTTCTTAAGTTGGACCTGGTTTTGATGGACTTCCGAAGGTGACGAAGGCACCAAGGTGATCTTCTTTCCCTTGTGATCAAATGAGTGCCGGTTTGTTAAGCCATCATGCATTGCCTTCTTGTCAAATTGCCAAGGCCGGCCCAAAAGAACATGACAAGCATCCATGGAAAGCACATTGCACACAACCTCATCCTCATATCGACCAATGGAGAGTCAAACTGTGACCTGCTCCTTCACATACTGTTCCCCTGCCTCATTGAGCCACTCCAACCTGAAAGGACGAGAAAGAGGCCGAGTAACAAGCCCAAGTTTCTTTACAAGGGTGTCACTAGCCACATTAGTGCAACTACCTCCATCAATAATCAAAGAACAAATTTTATCAGAAATGAAACATCTAGAGTGAAAGAGATTCTCCCTTTGTTCTTTTTCATTGGATTTTGGTTGGACACTCAAGGCACGCCTAGTAACTAGTAGTGAACCATGGCTCGGCTCATCAAGAACATCCTCATCATAGATTGGATCAGAACTCTCCACAAAGGTTGAGCAAAACTCATCGATCACGCCATCAGCCTCCTCATCAAAGTTGGGATCAAAGGTGTCGTCCAAAGTTTTTCTTGTAACAAGAAGGAGGCCATGAACTGGGAAGTCAAGTGCTTCTTCCTCCTCATCATCATCATACACTTGTCTGAGATCCTCCTTGTCTTCTTCAGATTCGACTTCTCCATTCTCCAAGAGCACCATCACCTTTTGGTTTGGACATCGGTTGGCATAGTGGCCAAGGCCATGACACCTAAAGCATTGGATGTCTCTGGTTCGTTTGGTAGCCTCTTCTTTCTTTTCTCTATCAACACGAGCAGGGACATTAGTCTTAAAACTTGTATTTGTTGTGGAAGAAGACTTACCCTTGTCTTGATAATTTGGCTTGGAAGCAAAGGTCGGTTTAGAAGCAAATGTTGGTTTAGAGAGACCCTTTCTCTTGACTTGTTGTTCGATCAGCACGGCCTTGTGTAGCATCTGCTTCATGCTGTCATAGTCTTCCAGCTCCATGCGGTCTTGTATGTCCCGGTTGAGCCCGGTAAGAAATCTGGCCATGGTGGCGTCTAAGGGCTCGTCTACATCAGCTTTGATCATCAAGGTCTCCATCTCTTGGTGATAGTCCTCAACTGATCTAGAACCTTGAAACAAACGCCTGAGTTTATGATGTAGATCCCGGTGGTAATGGTCAGGAACAAAGCGTCTTCGCATCAGCATGGAAAGCTCATCCCATGTATCAACTGGCGCCTCACCTGCTCTTCTCCTGCTAGTCACAACTCGATCATACCAGTTAATAGCATAGCCAGTAAACTCAGCAGCAGCAAGTCTAACCTTTTTAATATCAGAAAAGTTTTGACAATCAAAAACAAGTTTAATCTTTCTTTCCCATTCAAGAAAAGCATCCGGATCATTCTTGCCATCAAAACTTGGAATTTTCAATTTTAAACCACCCAATCCATCATTAATTCTTTCATTTCTACCAAATGGATTGACATCACCTTGGTTTTGATGTCTAGGAGCTCTTCTTGGTCGGTTGATGGACTGATCTTCATCAAAAGACTCTTCTCGGATCTCAAGGTCGGACCGGCTGTGTCTCCTTGGGCGGTCACGCCTGGTTCTGGTTCGAGACTGAGTTGGTCGGCCCTGAAGTTCATCTAGCCTTTGATGGATCGCCTCCAAACCTGTATTCAACAAGTTAGACATAGAATCATTGAGAGCACGCATTTGCAAGTTAGATAATCCGGCATGTGAGTTTCCGGGTCGGTTTCTTTCTTCTTCACTGTTCATGGTTTCCTGAAAACTTAAACAAGGTAAAGTTAGAGTAAAAACCTCACACTCTCAGGTGTTTATCCTCACCCACACACGTGTTTCACTCAAATTTTTTGGTAATCACACAAGAGAATTCCTCCAAAAGTTCTAAGAAAGCAAACTAGATCACCCAATGAGAAAATCCAAGTGAACCACAAATGATCAAGAGAGAAAGATAAGAGATTTCAAAAGGGAACCCGCCTTAACCACCTCAAAGGCCGGATTTCTCTTCGGCCAGCAGGCTTTGTCTTCCACCACCACACCACAAAACAAACAAACTTGATTTTTTTTTTTTTTTTACAGCATAAACTTAGATCTTATTTTTTTTTAAAATATGGTTGGTAATGAGGGGCCCGGGTTCAAGAAAGGTAGAAGAAGAAGTGTTTAGAAGAAAATGAAAAGATGAGAAGATGGAATGATAAAGAGTTACCGGAAGTGTGGCTCTGATACCACTTGATAGAACCAAAATAAGGATGACTCTTTCGGTATGGATGATATAGACTCAGATCCGGAAGGATTAAGAACTGATGGATCGAGGGGTGACACAATGGGTTGCGGAATAGCCCAAAGATACTACCAGAGATTCGAAGGCTGCCGGATGTGACGCATCTGTCCAACTCAACGAAGTGATTCACTTGGAGATGACCTCACCAAGAGAAGTATGAATGTTCTAAGCAAAGAACAATGAGAGAAAACTCAAAAGATAAGTAAGAAAATCGATGTGAATTTTTATTCATGGGATACTCACTTATTTATAAGGTTTGTGAGTCAAAGAAACATAAAGAATATTGTAGAAAAAGACAACATTGTAAATATAAATGAATGAAAACAACACATAGAAAATAGAAATTTGACCAAGACTAGTCAAAGTTCGGAAACTGAGGGAGAATTGGCGAGATTCATTGACTGTCCAGGTTCATGATGTGTCCAGGTTCATGTTGTGATGATCAGGTCGTCCGCGGTAAGGAGCAGGACGTTCGTAAGGCTGCCCGCAACGTCGATCATCGATGATCCATGAACGGATGAAGAGATAGCTCGACCCAAATCTTCAGAGAGCTTAAGTAACCTTCCTTTGGAGTAGCTGGAAGCATTGATCATCATGAAATCATCAAAGTGGTCGGAAAGGTCGTGATCAGCCTGATCCGGTCGTGCGGTACGTCCTAAACGGGCCAGGAAGGACAGGCTAGGTCCGGAATCTGATTCTTCTCGATGATCATGGGTTCTGGCTTGACTGTTGGCTCTAGAATGACGAATGGGTCGGGGAAGAACGCATGTGGGTTGGCTGATTCGGTCATCAGGTCATGGATCCATCCTTAGGTCGCGTCCGGGTGCACGCGGGTCGATCTGGTACACGGCTCTGTCCGTTGATCTGGTACGGCTGACTGGCTGAACCTCAGTTGGACTGATCTGATCGTCCTGGTCACCTTGCTGAGTCTGCTCCACGTCCTGGTCCAGGTCCTGGGTTCTATCAACCGCATGCCAAAACCGTAAAACTGGGGTTTTCCGCAAAGTCCGTAAAATTATGTTTTCTTGCCAAAAAATGTAAAATTGTGTTTTTCTGCCAAAACTACAAAAATTATTTTTTCCCGCCAAAACAACAAAATCGTGTTGTTCCGCTCACAGTCGTATTTTCGGCCATAACCGTAAAAAAGAAATTTTGTGCTAAAACCGTAAAATTGAGTTTTCTGCCAAAACTGCAAAAATTGTGTTCTCCCAAATTGTTAAATATAGTATTCTCACTAAAATTATAAAATTATTTTTTTTTGCCAAATTACAAAATTGTATTTTCCACTAAAACTATATAAATGTGTATTAAAAATCTAAATAATTTTTTTTTTCAGTACTAAAATATTTTTATTTGTAATACATAATAACCATTTAAAATATGAAACTATTGTTCATGGATTAACCATTAAAACTAGAGAAATTCCCTTGGATAGCCCCTTTTAGCTTGTTTGTCACAAAAATAGTTTTCAAGGAAGAAAATGACCAAAATGTTTTTTTTAGAAGCTAAAAAAATCATTTATATGCATTTATACTCCTAGGGTTAACTAATTTGCACTTTAGGGTTTAGAGTTAAGGGGTGGGTTTGGGGTTAGGGTTTCAAATTTCAAAAAAAAAAATTTAAAAAATCAAAATTTCAAAAAAAAAAAAGTCTATTTTGGTCATTTTATTTTTTTAGGGCTATTTTTGTGACAAAAACTTAAAAATGGCTATTTAAGAGAATTGCCCTTAAAACTATTAATTCATTAATTAAAATAATTTATGAATTAATCTAATTCATTTATTAAATTGATTTGTTTTATCCATTACTCATATATACTTAAAACCATTTGGATATAATTTAGTTTGAGTTGGTTTATCTATTTTGACACTCCTAAGTATTGGTAACATGACATATGACATGGACAAGCGTTTCAAGAAATAACATCAAATTGATGGTTTCTTGGAAACGAACTCGCATACATTGAACCGATGCATGGAATGTACGCATATACGGGCAGGAAACGAACACACATGCCCATGCATGTATAAACATTTTTAAAGGTTGTCTGTACTTGGTTGTGGTAAAGTTAAAATAAGTATAAATTACTACATCCGTCCCTTATTATATATTCTCCATTTCTTAAAAAAAAGTTTTATTTCAAAAAAAATATTTTTTATTTTGAATACACTTTTTATCAACTAATAATAATTAATTATAAACTTAAAAAAATTTAATTATATTTACTAAATTTTTATTAATTTAAAATTAGAAAATAGTTAATCATAAAAAATTATACATTTAATACTTAAATTTAATAATATATAAGAACGTACGCCGTTTTTATTTGTAAATCACTTTAAAGTTCAAACAAAGATCATTTTAACAAAAGAATTAAACTAACCATGAACAAAAAGGAGACATTTTCTTTCAGAAAAAAAGAAAAAAAGGAGACACATTTTTTTTTCTTTCTATAGGCCATATAATCCAAATTTTGGCTTGACTTTTTAGCCTCCTCTTTTAATATGAAAAACAAGTCTAAGATTTGCTCTTTAGACAGAATAAAAAACTTTATATATAAAAATTATTTTATATATTATTATCTATATTATGTTCTTTTATATATTATAAAATAACAATATAATAAATATATATTAAATAATTAAAAACTATAAACTATTATATATGTAATTAAATTGGTATGAACGCATAAACTAAAACAATCATTTTTTATTTATAATTATTTTATATTAAATAAATTTAAACAATCACTTTTATCTAATTTATATAATATTTACTTAAATTAAATAATATTAATATATAAATAAAGTATATTTTAATATGACTATTTATTAAATTTTCTACTTATATAGTTGTATGATCATTTGTATCTTTTATAATAACTTTTAAACCATTGATAACATAATTTGAAATGTGATATTTTTAATAGTTTATAATTATTCTTAAAAAATTAGTACAAATTTTAAAACTAAAATGTTAAGTTTTCAATACTTATTCAGTGTAAATTTGAAATTAAAACATTCATTTATTTTATATGGTATATAGTTTTTTACTCATATGTTTTTGATCATTTGTATCATATTATAATAAATTTTAAATCATTGATCACAAATTTTAATGTGAGACTTTAACATTTTTAGTAATTTATACTCATTTTAAAAATTTAAAATATTACAAAATATAAATTTTATTATATGGTTAATATAATTTTTAATTTATTTTAATAATACAAATTAAATAAAAAGGATGGAGGATAATTGTTATCAAATTTTTACTATTAAAAATCATTAATTATCACATATATATATATATATCAATCATATTAGATAATTCGTTATTTTATTTTCCTCTTTTATTTTTAAAAAGAATGAAAAAGATTAATTGTAGATTATTTATTAATTTATAGTTAATTTAATGAGAACTATAATATATGTTTAGATCAATTAATTTATTTTCTTTAAGAACTTTAAGAATTTATCTAGTGATGACATATATCACAGCTAAAATATTGTAATATTTTTCAAATAATATAACAAATATTTTTTTTGGGTTTTAGTGAATGAAGCCTTTTTTTTAGTGTATTGAACATACACAAAACCATTACAGACATTGTTTTCATATAACTGATAAGTCTTCCTAAAAATTTTCATACAAAATTTGACAAACGAAAATGTTTTCCTTGTAAGAAAAAATCGGTTCTTGTATTTCTTATAACTAGGTTAAGATCTGCGCATTGTGCAGAATGAGAATTGAATATACAAATTATTTTATGTATTACTATTTATTTTGTGTTTTATACATATTATAAAATAATAAATAAATAAATACTATATTTTTAATTTGGCTATCTGTTAGACAAAGCTTCGTACTTATATATTTTATGATCATTTATATATTTTTGTAACAAATTTTTAAACTATCAATAACATAATTTTCAATGTGAGCCGTTTAATATTTATAGTAATTCATAATCGTTTTTAAAAATCCAATTCAAAGTTTGAAATTAAAGTATTAAATTATCAATACTTGTTCAATGAAAATTTTGAAATTAAAATATTTATTTACTTTTAAATGGTATATATTTTATTTTAAATGTCATTATATAGATAGTCTAAATCTCTATTAAATGATACTTCTTACGCATTAATTTTATAATCATTTGTATTTTGTTGTAACAAAAAATTTAAAATATTAATCAACAAATATTTTATATGGAATTTAAAGGTTTTATTAATTTATAATATTTTTTAAAAGTTCAAAATATAATATATACGAAAAATCTAAGTTTTTATTGTATAGTTAATGTGATTGTTTAATTTATTTCCGCAATATAAATTTAACAAAAAGAATAGAGGTTACACAAATTTTATCAAATTTTTCTTATTCAAATCATTAATTATCATATATGTATGTAACCATATTAGGTAATTCTGTAGCTTTTATATAAAGAAATATTGAATAATATTAATAATCATTTTATGGTTAGTTTGATAAAAGTATATTATATGTTTATATGGATCAACATTTTTCTCTAGAAACTTTGAGAAGCATTCTAGTGATAACACGTGTCATAACTAAAATGTTGTAATGCTTCTCTTTTAATATATATATATATATATATATATATATATATATATATATATATATATATATATATATATATATATGAGATTATCAGCCTCTTATTGGCAAAGCCCGGTCTTAACTTTTTTAAGGCCACAAGCCTAAACAACAAAACATGGCTGAGAATAAATAATGTATATGACATGATTTAAACCCAGCCTCCTGCAAAGTAAAGGTGCACAATAAGCCACTAGACCACCTAAGGTTTTTATAAAAATGTGACCGGTTTAGTACTTAATAAAATGCGGCTGGAAGTCCATACTTCATTCTCTTTAAGCCTGCTGGTCAACTCAAGATCTACAACTTCTAGATGAACCACAAGGTGGTGATATAGTGATAGGCAGATTTTGAGATTGCTAAGCAATCCAGGTTCAAAGATATCCTACTACACTTCATCTTGTGACCATGCGGATATAAATTATCTTACAAGCTATTTGAAAATCCGGAGTTAGAGTCCATCCATGGACTATACCACTCATTTGAGGATTAGTTTGAACATCTTCATGAATCTGAAATAGTTCCAAATTTTTTTAAAAACTTTCTAGATAGATATATCATTCACATTTTTTGGATTTTGATCAATCATCTTCTCTATTTTTTTTTTCTTTTTTTTTTCTTTTGCAAATGATCAATCTATCATACTTGATAATATAAAACACTGAATGAGAAGATTTCTAAGAGCTTAAGAACTTACATAATAATCTTCGGAAAAATGAACTTATATAATTGTCAGTACAACCAATACTATGCATGTGTTTTTGTCTCGATGAAAAGTTAAAACCAATTAAAATTGTTTGATTTAATCAAGTAATAAATGACAATAGTATTTGAAGAAAATATGATTGGTTAGTGGGCATAAGATTTGATTCGTGATACATTCAGTTTCCTGGGTCCCAATTTAGGAAACAAATATTAAAACATTTGCGTTTGTCATTTTCGTAAGTGAACATCATGGGCAATTCTCTTAGATAGCCTTTTTTAAGTTTTTGTCACAAAATAGCACTCAAAAAATAAAATGATCAAAATAGACTTCTTTTTTTTTTAAATTTTGATTTTTTTTTATTTTTTTTTTGAAATTTGAAACCCTAACCCCAAACCCACCCCTTAACTCTAAACCCTAAAGTCCAAATTAGTTAACCCTAGGGCTATAAATGCAAAAAAATGAATTTTTTAGCTTCTAAAAAAAACATTTTGGTTATTTTCTTCCTTAAAAACTATTTTTGTGACAAACAAACTAAAATGGGCTATCTAAGGGAATTTCTCGAACATCAATTATTGTGGCAATAAGTAATAACATCCGAGATCGTAACATTACGAGTAAGAAGAAATAACATTTGCATGTCTTAAGCAGAACCGGACTTTGTTAATTTATGTTTGGGGCCCTTTATTTGCAAAAGTTAGTTATTAGCCTACTGGTTAAAACCGAATTATATTATTTTTAGTTGAAGAGTTCAATTCAGGCTGCTGCATTTTCAGTTATTTTTTTTTACTTATTGAGATAATGGGCCAAGTAAACCTTTTCTGCTTTTGGGCGTCAAATGCATGGTCCGGCCTGGTCTTAGGAATTAGGGGGAATCACCATATAATTTTTTTGAAAAAACCACCAAAATAATCTCTAACTTTCACAAAAAAGCAACAAAAAAAAAAACTTGAACATTTGAGTAATTTAAATCACCAAGTTTTCAATATTGGCCAATTTAATCTTACACTTATGTTAACTAGGACATATAACCTATTCCAAAATCAGCCGTTAATTATCATTAGTAAACGGTAAACGTCTATTAATTCTTAAACTATGATTTTTAATCTAATACAAAGACAAAATTTTAAAAAGTTAAAAAAGCTTCTCGAGCCCTAATTATCCAAAACTTACCCTTCGTTCTTCTTCTAGCGACATGAAGCTTGAACAATAAGAATGATACAATAATCACACATAATAAAGAGCTGAAAAAATAGAACTCACCAGCGTTTCAACGTGACGCATCATCATAACTAGTTTGATGCCTTTTCTACCTCTCGCACCTGGGAAACAATTAGACATCAACATCATGTTAAAGCTTGGGCTCTTTCTGTCTGGTTCAATGGCAAGATCCCTATACATGCCTTTACTATGTGGGTTGCATACAAGACCAGCTGCCAACTAAAGAGAGACTTGCGGGTTGGAGACTAAACATCTCAACCACCTGCTGCCTCCGTAATTATGATGTAGAAAACATAGATCCAGTGGCAAACCTATGTTGTCTAAGGAGGAGGCAACTGTCCCCATTAAAATCTAAAAATATATTTATTTGTATAAGAAACAACAAGCTTTTTGTACCATAGTTGGTTTCAATCATTTGCTTACCCCCTAGACCACAGTTCAAGTCCCCTCCTAAACTCTTTTCTTCCTTTTTATTTATTTTATGTCCCCACAAAAAATATTTTCTATATCCGCCGCTGCATAGATCATTTGTTTCTTCTCTTCCTTTGGAGTGAAACGATCTGGTCTTATATTTTTCACAGGCTAGGTAGTCAACATCACTCATTCCAAACATGGATGGCTCTAACGGAATGTCTCTCTATCAAAGTCTTGTCATCACATCTCATCTCATCCTAAAACGCTTGGCGGTTCAAGCAACGTTATACAACATTTGGCATGAGCGAAACACAAGAATCCATGATCTCAAAACATCTTCCCCTGCCCAGATATTCAAAATCCATTGATCGTTCTATAGGTGACGTCATTCTTGACCAGCGACACAATTTGTGATACCATGAAACAATGCAGATGTGGCTAATTTGTATTAGATTAAACATTATAGTTTATGAGATAACAGACGTTTACAGTTTACTAATTATAATTAACGGTTGATTTTGGAGTAGGTTAACTGACCTACCCAACATAAATATGAGATTAATTTGGCTAATTTTTAAACGTTGGTGATTTAAATTGCTCAAATTCAAGTACAAGTTTTTTTTTGCTTTTTTTTTTTGTGAAAGTTGGAGGTTATTTTGGTGGTTTTCTCTAAATTTTTTATTTTGATATATGATGTTTATCTTATATATAGAAATGTATAGTATAGTGGAATATATTTGGAGGTTACTACCAACCTCTGTGGGTTAAGGTCACATGACATGCTTAGTTCCTCGACTTATTTGGGGGACTATGAAGTTGCTTTGGAACTTGATATGTTTGCTTTTCATCATTTATGTGTTTTTGTGGATAGGTTTTAGTAGTAAGATTATATATTTTTATATTTGTTGAAATCTTTCATACAAGGTCTATCGAATAAAAAAACTCGGTTTAACTGAGTTGAATCAGCATAAGTCTTCATTGACTTGAAAAAATGAAAGAAAACTTCTATTTAATTAAGAAGAAGGCTGAGAACCAACATAAAACATTCAAAAACACAAATTTTTGACACAAAAACTAGGGTTTCCTCTACTTAAACATTCTTGCCAGAAAACAATCTTTTTCATAAGTTCTTAGTCTTGTAATTGTAACAGTCTAGAACCTCTAGCCCATTTTTTTTTTTGGTTTATAGGGAAGCTTGTTAGGTCCAGGGTCCATTAGGGTTAAACATAGGGATTCCCCCTTCTTTTTCTATAAATAGAGATTTCACATCTTTTCTTCCCCATCAGAAAACTAAAAAAACTCTTCAAAGTTCTAGAAGGCTTAGAAACCCTAGTCGTCAAGGTACATTATTCTCCCTTCTCGCTTTCTCTCACTTTCTCGTTGGCCCCTCTCTCTCTCCCCGTGCATCTCTCTGTCTCCTCACCACATCTCTCCCATCCTTGCACCTGAGCTGCTGTCTCTCTCTGTCGTCTCACCAAGCCACTGTCTCTCTCTCTCCTTGCAGCCGAGCTTCAGTCTCTCTCCTCACCACCGGACCGCTGTGACATCAACAGAGCGCCGCTGCATCGCCACTGAGAGTAGCCACCAGTCGTCCATCCTGTCCAGCCGAGCCGAGATGTTGTGTGGTGTTGATACTGCTGTTGTTCGTTGCTGCTTGCTCATGTGTTCAGATCTGCGTTCTAGATCAATCTCTTTTGCTGATCAATCTCCAGATTAAATCTAGGTGGGATGGTCTCGAAACCAGTTTCTTCTCTTAATCATGTATATTGTTGAATGCTGGATTAAGTCTGGTTAGTCTTGATTCATCCTAGGTTGTTAGATCATAATGGTTGCTAGTTGCATATTACATATTGAATAAGAATTCTTATACTGTTAGAGGAGTGATTGTGTTGATGTAAGAGATTGTTTCTGCTATTTCTTGTTGATTGTTTATGAAATGTTTGCAAGTTATGCTGCTAGAAAGAACTGAATGTTCAGAGAATTATATACATGAAACGGATTAGATGAATGGTTGTTAGGATGAGACTATGTGTGGCATGTGATTGGTCGTGAAGTGTTGAATGGTGAAGAACAAAAGTGTGGGAAAGTGGTGTGATGAGATGTGTGGAGTGTCGATCTGGTTTGTGCCAGTTTGGACTGGTGATTAGCGTTGTGCGTACATGCATCGGCCTTGGGGGAAGACATCGGACGTTGTGTGTTCGGGAGGTGGGCTCTTGGGAGGGACAAAAACGGATGTGTGAAACATGTCAAGATGTGATGTGTGTGAAATGTAGTTGAAATGTTTATCGTAATTGAGTCTTGTTGTTGTTCGTGCGGCTAGTTAGTCCTCGTTCTGCATTGAGCCATATGGTTGCTCATGCAGGAAGGCTGGTCTAGAAGATGTCTCACTAAGTAATCCATTTAGTCATGCCCTCCTCTCCATTTCCATTTCCCCTTCTCTATTGCAGGACTGTAAATAGAAGTGTTGGATATCGGCTAGGTTGGTGGATTTAAGAAGAAGGGAATGTGTTTGGATCCTCGGATTATTAGCCGGCCACAATGGCTTATCTTTTGGCCTAGAAGTGTGTCCCTAACTCAGCCCTAGTCAGTTTTTTTTTTGGGGGGGGGGGGGGGGGGGGGGGGGGGAGGTGGATGTTATAATTTGGTATCAAAGTCCATTTTAAGATCTCTCGCTATTATCGTCAATGACCAGTTTCCGTCTTTGCGAAATCAATATTTCAGTTGCGAAAACACTTGTGAAAGTTTATGGCCTTTTAAAATTTTGTGAAATGTTTTGAAAAGAACCAACCATATATCATTTGTATGCTTCTATTTACGGTTCTATAAGATGCCTTTGTCAGCCGTGGAATCTTCGATCTGGTTAAAGTTATTTAAATCGTTGTGCATTTTCTTGTTTGATTGTTGCAAGAAAAACTGACCAACTTGTCTTACACTAGATCAGGGGTGTTACATTATGGGCTGAAGGGTAGCTTCGCGTATGCCAGCAAGCTCATATATGACAAACATAGAAAGGATAAGTGAAGTGCATAGCATTGCTACCCCATCGTCAGAGGCGTGCATAATGATTGTCAATCATTATCACCCAAGCCTGAAGTGACGTCACCCAAGCGAGGATGAGGTCACCCAATGAAGGTGTGATCGGACCCCATTGTGAAGAGGGGGAAGCCGTTGGCGGTGGAGGAGCTGCCAAAGAGGAAGCGTGTTCGTCCGCGAAAGACCCTCTTTACGGATGTGAGTACTCCGGGAGGAAGTTCCGAGCTGAGTGAGTGTGGACCCGTAGTTCATACATTGCAGAGATTTTACTTAGCAAGGACTAGACAGATGAGTTCCTGGGTATGGCCAAGATGTGAAAGCCAAAGCTTGCGGAAGGTTGGTTCCAGGTGTATTTGGAGGAACTCCATAGAGACATNATAATATATTTTTTTTTTTTTTTTTTTTTTTTTTTTTTTTTTTTTTTTTTTTTTTTTTTTTTTTTTTTTATATAATTTTGTGTTGGGGGGGGGGGGGGGGGGGGGGGGGGTTCTCTATTTCATAGTGGCTAGCTGAGATCTTAGGTTCATTTATTAGGAGTAGGACACATGTTTTCCTTTTTCTATTGTTGGCTTTTGGTGTTCATTTCTTATGCTAAGGTTTCTTACCGATTGAGTAGTGTGCCTCAAGCTTTTTCTTATTCTATTGTATTCCCAATCCATATTATTTATTTGATTCATTCATTGGCTTTTGAAAGTTCCATATCATTTCTGAGTTCTTCATGATGGGTGTTTGTGCCTTCTATGTTCTATCTAGTTATGCTCGTTATTACGCGAAGTCTGAAGATTATAATTTGGTCTAATTTTGATTAACATGTAGAGAATTGTAAGGCCCAAAACTTCTAGCCCAAACTCTTTTGGTTTAAAGGGAATCCCGCTAGGTGTAGGGTCCATTAGGATTAAACCTAGGATTTTTGCCTTATTTTCTTATAAATAGACTCCATATTATTTATTTGATTCATTCATTGGCTTTTGAAAGTTCCATATCATTTCTGAGTTCTTCATGATGGGTGTTTGTGCCTTCTATGTTTTATCTAGTTATGCTCGTTATTACGCGAAGTCTGAAGATTATAATTTGGGTCTAATTTTGATTAACATGTAGAGAATTGTAAGGCCCAAAACTTCTAGCCCAAACTCTTTTGGTTTAAAGGGAATCCCGCTAGGTGTAGGGTCCATTAGGATTAAACCTAGGATTTTTGCCTTATTTTCTTATAAATAGAGATCCCACATCTATTTTCTTCCCTATAATAAATCAAAGAAAGCCATGCAAAGTTCTATAGAAAGCCCTGCTCAGTTCCGGAGTGTTCTGAAATCCTAGCCATCAAGGTCTCTCTCTCTCTCTCTCTCTCTCTCTCTCTCTCTCTCTCTCTCTCTCTCTCTCTCTCTCTCTCTCTCTCTAAGATGAGAATATGTGTTGTATGTAACTGGTAATGAAGTGTTGAATGGTGCAGAGGAAGTGTGTGTTAATGTGATGAGATGAGATGTGCGGAGTGCCGGTTTTGCATGTGTAGACTGTGGGTTGGGCAGGGTGATAGGCGCAGTGCATACGAGCATTGTCCTTGGGGAGTCGACAGTGACCGTTTTTTTTTCAGGAACTGGCCTCTTGGGAGGGACATCAACAGATGTGTGAAACATATGAAGATGTATGTGTGTGATTGTATGTGTGTGTGTAGTGTAGTTGAATGTTATCATAATCGAGCATTAAGCCATATGGTTTCCCATGCGGGAGGCTGGTCTAGAAGATGTATCTCTGAGTAATCCATTTACTCATGCCTTTCTCTCTGTTTCCATTTCTCCTTCCCTCTTGAAGGAATGTAAATAGAAGTGTTTGATATCGGTATGGTTGGTGGATTTTAAGCAGAAAGGAACGTGTTTGGGATCCTTGGACCCTTGGTGGGACACGATGGCTTGTCTTTTGGCATATACACATGTCCCTAGCCCCACACTCTGAACCCGGCCGGTCTTGGGAGAGGCGGTTGTTACAGTAATTTTGTATTTGATCATCAATAAACATTTTTTAAATAACTCACCATCAACTTCGTGCACACTTCTAATATGTTCCAAATTCAGTTAAATAATTAAAGCCGTATGTGGAAAATTAGGAAGTAACGCCAAAAAATGATCAAGCATGGGCAAAGATAATGTTATTGGCACGAGGGGGGGGGAACCCTTCCGGCTACACATATTATCACCATGAGTGAGATTATGAAAACCATGATGGAACGTCTTGCTCAACAAGATGCCACACATAAAGCGACTAATCAACATGTTGATGTCATTACTAACGCAATCACACCACCTGCTACTGGTGACGCTAGACAAGATACACCGTGAAGGAACCTATTTCAGACCAAAGATGTAGCAACTCATGGAGCCAACCAGGTACCAAACCGGCATATCATCATTCTTCAAAGCACAGTGCATGATATCACCTCCAAAATTTAGGGTTAAAAATCAAAGTGTTTTCATTTGTTAATATTTGAAGAGAAGGATTGCTCTTCTTGGCCCTTAGATTTAGTTAATCCGACAGCTAGTACTCTCATTCCCATTCTTACCTTGTCCTTTCTCTCTCTCTTATATTCTTGAGACAATGAAAATCTGTGTAGAGATTAGAAAAGAAAATAAGTTGTGCAGAGAGACTAAAGTTCGTCGATTGAAGCTCGTCACCACCACTATCCTTTTGACACCATCGATTAAAGCTCGTCACCTCCTCCTCTATCAAACCCTATGCCTCTCCAACCACCGTCGGTTGAAGCTTCACCACCACACTTCTTTTGATAACGTCGCTCGTTACCATCATCACCACCATCACTCGTCATCACCACCAACCCCACCACCATTACAATCTCTCCCATCCTCCATCGTTCGTCACCCCACCACCACCATTGCTTCTCAGATCCGTCTTCTCCGGTCTCTGTCTACACCAGAGTCGGAATCGCCACCACCACCGTGATATTTGTCATCACCACCACTGGTAACTGGAAACTGCAAACAAACACATTATGTTTTAGCATAACTCTACTCTCGAGGAGTCATTGTGTAATACTGGTCCTTGTGGACTTGTTCCCTGAAATACTATTGCGGTTCACTGTGCACTTGCATTATAATTTTAAAGGTAAGGCCTTCCAGTTGACTCATTCATAGAAGATGTTGAGGATATGCTCCTTAGAATTGCCATGATGAATGAAATCTATGAGATACTCCTTGAACCTTTCCCATGACTCATTCATAGGCTCAGAAACATGCTCCTGAAAACTGGTGATCCTACTTCTGCAAATGGCTATTTTGGATTTCGTGTAGAAACTGTCCAGGAACATTGTTGTGCATTGATATCATGTGGTAATAGATCTAGCATGAAGATATTTTAGCCATCTCAATGCTTTACCGCTCAAAGAGAAAGCCAAAAACTTGCATCAAAGGTAGTCATAAGGGACATCATCAAGCCTCGTTGTACTGCAGATTTTTTTGAGATTCTTTATATGTTCCATTGGACTTTCTGAAGGTGGTTCATGGAACATAGGCTGCTTTACCAAAGTAATCATCTGAGGCTTAATCTCATAGTTTTGTTGCTGAACTGGATGTGGCTGAATCGCAGATCTATATGGTAGAAAGCATGTGGAGTATCATAAGCTCTAATGGGACGAGACTGATGTTTCCTTTGAATCAATGGTGGTAGTTGTTGCACAGCAGCTTTAACATTCATCTCTTCTTGGTTGTCAGCCATTCAACATTCATATCTTCTTGGTTGTCAGCCATTCAACAATCATCTCTTCTACTTTGTCAACATTCATATCTTCAACACCCTTTAATTTTTTTTCTTTTACATCTTCTATTTGATTTATTTTTATACCAAGAAGGTGTGAATTAAATCTGAGGGAGGGTACTGATCGTCACTAACCCTTTTATTTCTTTTGTATTCTTTTTTTTTTCGGGTCTTGTGTCTGCTGTTTGTTGAGTCAAAATTTAGTCAGAAATTTGAGACTTTCTTGGAACTAACTTTCTAACTAATGTTTCAATGGCCATTCTTTTAGCTATTGGCTGCAGACTGTATATCATAGAAAAATCTCAAATGGATTGATCTGCCAATACCATCCATACTTGCTTGGGTGTTTGAAAGATGTAAAGATGACCATTAGTTTCTAACCTTTGCTTTGAGTCATTTTTCAAGTTATAGTATGTGTTTTCGATTCATTTAGTCCTTTATCGAGTCTTTTCAGGTATTAGGTTGATTCTGAGCATAAGATGTCGAATCAGGTGTAAACGAGCAAATAAACATGCAGAACTGTGTAGATACATTAGAACTTTAGTTTTGGATGCATGAATTTCCATGGTGCGATTGAACTAACAGTTGAGTTAGCTTTTGATGATGCTTTGAGGTTGATCAATCGATTAGATCAAAAGTTATGTGTGTTTTACTGAATAATGCTCTATATGCCGATTCAATACAATAAAAAATCGGTTTTTCTTATTTTCGGTTTGGTTTAACCCAAATTTTGCCCATCACAAAAAATAAACATATATCTTTTATTTCCAGCCATTCTTGAAGGCTGCGCTTTCTTTTTCATCAGACTTGTTGGTTTTAGAGATTTGGGAGAGACAAATCTATACCTTGAAGAAGATTTATGAACCATGTTTTTGATTTCTAATTCTATTATGCAGTATTTATCATCTCTATGTGTTTCTTCTACTATGACTGAGTAGTTCATTAGTTAGGTCTAGGTTTTCAAGAGAATTAATTTATTGATGATTGTGATTTGTTAGAATAGGGAATAATCTATCAGTTTCTTCATCTTGGTTGTTCTTAGTGCATGAACTTGATTCATCACCTAGTTCCTGATTCATAGTTTTTAGTGCATTGAAAGTGTTTGATTAAATTCGTGAATGAACCTAGATGAGCAAACTATTCTTAGCCAATGGATGTTGATGTTAAGAAGTTTCATTAACCTATCAAATTTGTTCCTATTGCATGTTTAGAATCTAAAATTCAACGAAAGTTAGTCTTTCGAATTCTATTACATATGGCTTAGTACTGCAGAAGTATGCTAATCTAATTAAGAGAATTGAGTTCTAGACGATTCTTAATACACTCCATGTAGAACATTCACATATATCAAGACACAAAATTTTCTTTTAAGAAAGATAATATGTAAATTTTCTTTAATATAAAGACACAAAATTTCCAATTAAATTAAAAAATTATGTGTAGAAGACTTCTGAGTAAGTATGCTAATACATTGCAATTTAGCAGACTTTTTAGTAACTTGTTAGTGCATTGAAGTTTAGTAGACTTTTGAAAAAGTTTCATAACCCTAAATTTATCGTACATTGCAAAGGACTTTCAAAAGTTTTAAAAAGTTCTTGGAAATTTTTTTAAGAAGACTCCTACTCCTAAAATCTAAAAGAAAATAATTTAACTAGATAGCAGAAATATTTTATTAAATATTAAATTAACTTATAAAAAGTGTAATATGTACACAATTAACAACTTATATGTCAAAATTAATTTTAAAAGATATATTCAGTATTCCAAAATTCAACCCTAAAAAAACATTACTTGAATATATGATACTAAACCCTAACTAACATACAATCATAACTTGAAATCTATATTCATTCGTTTATGTAGAAAATAATTTAGTTTTATCATATTTAAGCTTAAATGATTTTTAATGTATTATATTTACATGTTTTAGATTTATTTTCAATCAAAATATTATTGAAGTTTTAAATTAATTTTAAAATTAAATATTCTATAAGACTTCTTCATTGTCTGGAGTATTTTCCAAGGCTATAATAATAAAAGTGCTTATATGTTTTTTTTTTGGTGGTAAGAGAGTAGTTGTAATTTTAGTATTATTTTATCATTTAATTGAATTTGAGATATAGATTTATATTTAAATTTAAGTTTGAGTCATTTTTGGTAAAATGTCCAAATATTCGATTTGATAATTCCTAACGGTTTTGTTTAGCACCACCAAATTATTGGTTATTAATTAGTGGTCACTGATCACTAAAATATGTTGCTAACGGGTAGTCACTCTAATCATTGTTAATTCATATTATATATGATTTAAATAATATGGATAACATTCAGTCAGAAGATCAGTTGGAGTCCATTTTCAAAAACTCGGTCTAGGCGGCCGGACAGACATCGATTAAGCGTATGACGGCCAACCACCAAAACAAATTGAGTATAATCGGGGGAAAATGGGCTTTTTATTTCCCAAGTACTTGAAATCAGCAGTTTTAATACTCAAGTATTACTTGCGCAGAATTATTCTCCAACTAATAGTTGACTGCGTGAAATTAGAAATGAAATAATCAACCGTTAATTAATGGATGGAAAAATAATGGATTCCGTTAATTTTTTGACGGATGAATATTCGAAGCATAATTTCGTGCATTCGATATTTAATTGAGGAATAATTTTGCGCATAAATACTTGAGTATTTAATTTGTCAATTTGAAAATACTTGAAGAATTAAAAACAACAATCTATTTTCTAAAATTCATAGTTTAAAACATTTTCAAGTTAGATGTAACTAATATACAAGATTGTAACCTTTTGAAATTTTTTTTTGAGTTTTTACAGTGATTTATAAAATAATACATATAACTACACTTGCATGATTGCATCGCAATGTTGATTTACAAAATCATTTATGGAGAATTTCATATTTCTTAGATAATCAATACTTAATTATATATTGGATCGTTGTCTAAAGTAATCAGTGGAATATATAACATATGATTGCCTAAACAATACAACATCATACATAAGTGATTTTATAAATCAACATTGCGATGCAATCATACAAGTGTAGTTATCTGTATTATTTTATAAATCACTGTAAAAACTCAAAAAATTCTTTCAAAAGGTAACAATCTTGTATATTAGTTACATCTAACTTGAAAATGTTTTAAACTATGAATTTTAGAAAATAGATTATTGTTTTTAATTCCTCAAGTATTTTCAAATCGGCAAATTAAATACTCAAGTATTTATGCACAAAATTATTCCTCAACTAAATATTGAATGCACGAAATTATGCTTCGAATATTCAACCGTCAAAAAATTAACAGAATCTGTTATTTTTCCATCCATCAATTAACGGTTGACTATTTCATTCCTAATTTCGCGCAGTCAACTATTAGTTGGGGAATAATTCTGCGCAAGTAATACTTGAGTATTAAAATTGCTGATTTCAAATACTTGGGGAATAAAAAACCCATTTTCCCGTATAATCGGTCATTAAATCTTTTTTTTATGAGAACTTCTTTTTCATTCCGTTTTGGTTAAAATCCGATTTCTTTAAGTTAGATCTATGAAGATTTACTTGAATTGACATATAAAATGATAAAAAGAGTAATATAAATGAGAAAAAATTGAGGTGGTTGTTTTGAAACCCAAAAAAGTTATAGGTCTAAAGGTAAGAGAGGATGAGAAAATTACCACTCTACCTTTCATTAAATAAAAAATAAAATAAAATAAAATAGGTTAAAATGTAGTAGATGGTGAGAAAATAAACATTCTATCTTTCACTAAAATAAAAATAAAATAAAACATACCCGAAATTCCATTTGATATGTAATAACCAATTGAGACAATATGTTTTCGTTGATTTTCATTGAACTGTTAATATATATATATATTCGTTGATTTTCATTGAACTGTTAATATATATATATGTATAATATGTAAAAGGTTTAAAAGCTAATTTTTGATTAATCCCCAATTAATATCTGATTTATGTTGATTCGCTAAGCCCTAACCGATTGTCCGACTCGCGCCTACCGCAATTCCAAACATCGCTTGGAGTTGCATGACTTTTCTTTATATGAAAATCAAAATCAAATGCAAATAGTCACAGATGACAAATGACTGACACGATAAACTATTCATTTGACATGGTTCTACAACTACAAGTGGGACCGGCAACAATAAGTTAGATAACATTTATGTCATGTTCGTGTTGATGATGCGTGTGATATGTAGAAAATTTGGGAGAACGTAGGGTATACATTGTTCATACAATGTTTTTTTCTATGATAATAAATTGTTCATAGCATGTGTCTCTTTCGACTACGAAACATATACAAGTCACAGTGTCATGTTCGTGTTAGGTAATATATTATCCTAGGAAACAAAAACTATAATTTATATTCCCCAAATGAATTCAAAACTTTATGTTTGTTGAATCTAAATTAGCATATTTGATAAAAAACACGATTTGAAAATTTAGAAGAAGTTTTGATATTGAGTTCAAACTAAGCGAATAAACATAAAAGAGATTTTTATTATATTATAGCTGAAAACGGTTAAAATCTACTTATGTACCATTTAAATATGGATCAAGTCATCGAAAATTGTGTTGGTCAGTTCTCGGCTTTTCATAGAAAAGTGCCGCGATGCTTGTAAATGTTTTTTTTTAACTTGAGGAGTTTTATTTTTATATGAGTTTTAAGTCAATTTTTTTTTCTTTCTAGATTTTTTTTTTCTTTTGAAATATTTACCTTTTATTGTTTACTTCCTTTTCTGCAATGATTTCTTTTTCCTTATTAACTTCCTTTTTTTTTTGAGTTCCAATTTATTAAAGCTAAAATTGACCAATTTAAATTTATGAAGGGCTTTGACAAATCTGTTAAATCCGTCTTCAACAATAATTTCTTCCTCGGTTCTTTGATTAAAAGTTTTCCGAGATCAATGAATTTGCAAGAGACAAGTTTGACATGAATTGTGATCAACCAATTTTATGTGTAACTCACCGTGATCCTTGGAGTATATGAGATTTTGTTGTGAGGTACTTTATGAGGCTGTCATGGTTAGGCTGTCATAGACGAAGTTGATAGATCATAGTTTTTACTGGTTTTGACCATGGTATAAGTATGGTTTTATATTCTACATTACATGTTTGAATTTGTTTTTAGAGCCTTTACATGTTCATGTGCACTCTGGAGCATTTTGGAGAGATTATGAAGCTATTTGGAACATCAAGAGAAGTAAAGCTAAAAATTTAAAGTTGGAGTCGATATTTGGAGATGGTGTCTATCGACACCACCTTTGGTATCAGTCGACACTCACGATGTATGAGCAAACAGACACAAGTTTAATAATGTTTCAAGAAATTGTACTTTGATCCATAAGTTTTTTTTATTTGTAAAAAAGCCATTCAACATGTTTTACCCTATATTAGTTGTTTTTAAGCCATTGTTTAGGCAACTTTTACATTACGTTAGTTATTGCGAGACATGTCAGAACTCCTTCAGAGTCTTCTTCAAAGTCCAGTTTTTAGTGTTTTATCTATGCAATTTATTCAGTCTTTGATTATGTTTTCATTGATCAATCATCTTGTTAGATTTAGGAATTTTCTAGAGTTCATCGCGAATTGCTAATTGATAAAATTTCTAGGGAAATCTAATTGATTTCTTCAACAAGATTGTTGTTTATGCTTGTTTCTAGAGTAATTAATTAGAACCTGGATTATAGGATAATTGGTAGACACAACATTATGAAATAACTACATGAATTGAATCTTGCATAAGCTAAGTACCTATTCGCAAAGAGATTTTGTATATTAATTTAGTGAACATATCGAATATGGAATTACTACTTGTCTGCATTGTTTGAATCGTTAAAGAGATTTGGAACTCTAGGATTAAGACATATGATAGTTTATGCATGGAGAGATGATTGACTTATAGTTGTGATTTGAGTTCTAGAATCCTCTTAATAAACTCTTAGTATCTATTGATTGCAATTCTTAATTGTGTGATTGATTTTCTTGGATCTAGCGCTTTTCCTCCATATTGTACAACTCAATATACTTTTTGTCGTTTACTACAGTACATTATTTGCTGCCTGACTTAATCTGAAGTCATAAGTTTATTGAGTGATCATAGTCTATGTGGATTCAATCTCTAAGTATTGCAACTGGCTTCTGAAATTGCACAGTTGCTCTTAAGGTAAATTTAAGCATATCAAATGTTTTCACTGTTGCCAAGCACTTTAATTCACCATTAGACTATGTGTAGGATTTAGTCTGAGTTTTTCTTTTTAACCTACTTACAATTTTTTCTTATGTCTTTCAGCTGCATGCACAGTAACACAGAAGAAACAAAGGAAAAGAAACTTTTGGGACTCTCCAATCAGGAGCTACAAAACTTGGAACATACAATTCATAAGACTAAGAAACAAGTATCGACGACACTCAAGAAGCATCGATCGACATCTCTCATAACTTAGTGTCAACCGATACTGCTCAAGCGTCAAACGACACCACTCGCGACATGGCAAGAATAATAATCAGATTGCATTGGTCGTTGATGCTGAAAATGATGAGGCAGTTGTCACTGCTGAAATGCAGTAAATGTTGAAATGTTGGAGTTGTTCGTGGGAGAACACTGAGAGATTACAATAAGCCTGATCAGTTCTATGCTAACATGTATGTGATTCGACTTCCTACATTCCAAAGGAATGACTTTGAGATGAAACTTGCATACTTCGGTCTTGTGGTTCAGTAACCTTTTCATGGTCTTCCAGATGAGCATCCCATGGACCATCTTGAAATGTTTGATGATTTGGTGTCTAGCATCAAAGTGAATAGAGTCTTTGAACAATATATGTTCTGCAAGCTCTTCCAGCACTCCTTATTTTGAGATGCAGCTTATTGGTTCAAGCAGCTGCAGCCAAGATCTCTTATTACTTGGAGTGCCACCAAGAATATGTTCTTAAACAATTTCTTTGATGATGAACGAGAAACTGTACAGGATAAACCATGATATGATTCCCCTGAACTGCATACACAGAGAATATATACGAAAGGTAATGCATGAAGTTCACTTTGGAAAATGCAGGAATCACTCCAGTGGGAGGTCTCTAGCCTAGAAAATAAGAAATATAAGATACTTGTGGCCAACCATGGGGAATATTGCACCAAGCAAAAAGATGCGAACAATGTCAGAAACACACACCAAAAATACACAACCTTAACAAACTCATGAGCACGTTGACATCACCTTACTCGTTTATGAGATGGGCCATGGATTTGGTGGGTCCAATGCATGCTTCAGGTATAAACCGTTTCTTACTCGTACTCACAGAGAATTTCACCAAATGAGTGGAGGCAGAAGTATTCCCCTCCGTAAAAGATCACCAAGTCAAGTATTTCATATGGAGAAACATCATATGCCAACATGTAATTATGTACGAGATAGTAACAGACAATAGAGGTCAGTTCATTTCAAAACCATTCAAAACTTTTTATACAAAACACAAAATAAGAATATTATATTCAACTCCAGCAAACCCACAAGGAAATGGTCAATCCAAAGCATTAACCAGGAGAATAATAGAAGGATTAAAGAAATGAATAAAGTCACAAAAAGTAGATTGGGTGAATCAACTTAACAAAGTCTTATGGTTGCATCGAACAACCCCACGGCGAGGAACACATCAAACACCTTACTCTCTAGTCTACGGACTGGAAGAACTAACACTAGCAGAAATGGAAGTAATAACCATACGAATATAATGGTTGCCCCAAATGGAGGGACTAATTGATAAAATATTGCAAGATGACACATGTACAATAGAGGAATTACGTGATCAAAGTGTTACTCTAATACAGAAATATCAAAGCAAGCAATGCAGTATTACAACCGCAATGTCCGATCTAGGAAACTTGCTGAAGGAGATCTAGTTTTACGACAAGCTGTTGGAAAAGCAAGAGAAGATAAGCTGCAAAACACGGTGTGAATTAGGAAGAACCATACCAAGTAACTTGAGTCATACACCAGCGTCTATGAACTGGTGGAAATGGACCAAACACCAACCTTGAAACTCCATCAACTTACACAAGTATAATTACTACTAAAAAAATAAGGTTTCATACAAAACTAATACTTTTTAATTAGGTGAAATATGACAAGGTTTGATCTCATCTTTGGGTATGTAGGCAACACAGTTCGGGTTCTGCTAACTTTTTATCAGCTCTCTCTGATCAACGAGATCATCAGCTCCCTCTGATACATCAGTTCTCTGACCAGGAAACCGATTTATATAGTTCATCTCTCATAGGTTCCTTGGTGAAACGACACCCACCGTGAGCAGAAATTGTTGAAGTTTCCTCACCACCCTTCGTGAACGTAAGAACACTTTTTTAATAGAAAAACGAGGCTCAACCTCGTAAAACACTTGAGAAACGAAAACTACCAAGCAACCTAATAACGCTCAAGTGTGTACACGATAATCCACAAAAATACCGCACC
Organism: Sinapis alba; assembly: GCA_012274485.2. Classification (NCBI taxonomy): domain Eukaryota; kingdom Viridiplantae; phylum Streptophyta; class Magnoliopsida; order Brassicales; family Brassicaceae; genus Sinapis; species Sinapis alba. The sequence goes on along the minus strand of MU105684.1, from coordinate 281,263 downwards.
TATATCCATGGCTAGACAAGATATGCCGAAAATCAATTCACATCTATAGACCGCTTTGGCATAACACACTTGGAATAAGCAAGACCTCCATGCACCCAGTGTTACATAGAAATACGTAAGACTTGTCAAAATATTTGAAAATATTAAAACCTTCTAAGGCACCATAAATTACAACAAAAGCCTTCTAAGGCACCATAAATTACAACAAAAGGATTTACAAAAATAAAATAAAAACCAACAAAAAATGGTGACAGATGGCCTAAGATTTCAAATGACTAGAGATTGGAGAAACGACGAGCTCTTTTCCAAATGAGCTCCTTTACATCCATCTCATCAAGGTCAGCCTGAATTTCTCTGACAGACTTCTCTCAGAGACCAAGGTCCTCTTCCAAGCCAGTCACTGCCCTCAAAATCAACTCTTTGATCATATCTACACGATCAGTAGCCTTAGGAACTAAGAGAGCCTTTTCCTAAACAGACTCAAAATCGGCAATAGCTCGCTTGGCTATATCAAACCAGGCTTGATACTTCTCGGTAGCAGAACAGATGACGTGCTTCTTAGTTTCACGCATCTCCTCTTCCATGGTGACGATCATATGGCAGACCTTATCATCATGAAAATTCAGCACTAGCTCAAGGTCTCTTGTCGATCATCATTGAGAATCCTCATGAGCTTGGCTTCCTTAAGCACGACCACAAATCCAAACATGGATAGAGAATCATATGTGCTTTTCATTTGTGCAAGAAGAGTGGGAACTGACACCTCTTACTCCTTAAGACGCTCGTCTCGCCCCTCAACAAAATTCAATAGCCCTGAACTGAACCTCTAGCTCAGATGAACACCGAGTTACTTCCTCCCTTTTATACCACACTATCCTCAGTGCTATACGACCGGAATGATTCAACACCATCACCTTCTCCCTCTCAGCAAGGACCATACAATGTAGGACTGTTGGAATCGATTCACCAGGCTCTTTTCTAAAAAAAAAAAGAGTGTTAACCAAGAAAACAGCATAGCGATGACAAAAGATTTAAATATAAACATGCTTACAATGGCGTTAGTCCAAAATATACTCCAATAAAGGTCGCTAAAAACAAATGGCTCGAACTCTACGATCGGGACTCCTGCTAGACATAAATACTGAAAAAGGTCAACATAAGACAAACTATCTTCAGAAAGAGGGGAATCACCTGGAAAATTAAAAAATATGGCAAATTCCCCCGCTCGGGACGAGGACACAATGGTAGTATGAAACATGAATTCTGAGTCATTTTTGACCCTCTAAGACAAAGCAGCATCTTCCCTACTTCTTAGGACTCTAAAAGAACATGGCCGGTGTTAGGAACTCAAACCCGATTCCTTTTCATGCTGACCTCCACTCAGGAAAGTAACACCCCTCAACCTCGGGGAATCCAGAGACAACAAGGACATGGGACTGACCATTGACTCCTGATTGCAACAAACCTATTAGCAATTTTCTCAGCTCAGATATCTAGGACGGACAATCAAGGCAAAGCAGAAGATCCAGAAGCATCAGTTTCCACAGAAGAACCATCAAATCAGTATTGTTGGTATCACTTATGGACTCCACAAAAGGCCCTGTCGAGATATGAAAAGGACAGATAATGGAAGAAGGAGGATCATTGGACATACATGACATAGACAAAACAAACAACACAAGGACGACAAAATAGCTAGGCCAGTGTTGACTAATATTAAACCTACCAAAAAGCATCCAAAATGGCTGCAATCTGAATCGAAGTAAACGAACTCCAAAGGGGACAACATTATTCAACTTGCCAATCACAAGTTGCACCACCTCGTCTCTGACCGATGTCGCCCCAAGACATACTGCCAAAGTGATATATATATATATATATATATATATATATATATATATATATATATATAATCTTAAAAACCATAGAGCTTAAATCCAAAATATACAATAATATTAGTATCATCAAAAAAATCCCTACCAGGATTTACATTCCCCTCCAACCAAACCGACCTCACAAAATCTATGGGGGACATAATTCTAATCATCTTGACAACTAAATATTTACTTGCCCAGTTCCCAAGCGAATAACTGACAGGAATTACTATTCAAGGGATTTCCGACGAGATCATAAACAAAAATCTTCGATGAAACTGGCTTAAAAGTGATAGCCTCCAGTAGTTGAGGCTTAATCTCCTGACTTACCAGGCAAGATAGAACAAGGAGACTGATAATGGTCTGAAGCCCACTATGTGTCAACCGAGAAATGGCTATACCACGCCTATCACAGTATTTAAGTAGGATGGAAGGAAGAGAAAACCACATGTGACATTCTTTCAAATGTGCCTCATACATGGTAAAGTTCCATGGAGGCGCCAGCCAAGGCCTGTCAGCCTGAGAAGGAAGAAGGAAAATCGTCTCCACTGAAACCTCGAGTGACTATCTCAAATCTTGAATCGATTCAACTATATTAGCAGTTTACCAAGCCAAAAACATCGGGCGAGGGTCAACCAAACCATTCACAGGACCGACAGAGCCGACAATCATGGAAAAGGAAATAACAACAAGAGAGGAAGGACACAAGATAGGGAGAACATCGTATGACGGTGAACCATCAGAACCACTAGGGATGAGGGAAGGGGAGCTCTCTTTGAATTTCTCCTGATCAAAGATTCCATCGAAGAAAGGAGCAAACAGAGATAAAAACAAAGAAGGAGATGGAAGACGCTGAGAAAACAAGTCTATTAGATAAGCGAAAGAATGCCAAAAGTAAATTACTTAGAACAACTGACTTCCCATCCAAACGACGATCGGGTCTCCGGCCAGACATAAATGCTGACAAAGGGCAACAAAAGACGAACCATACTCAGAAAGAGGGGAATCACGGGGAAATTGAAACATATGGCAAATTCCCCCACATGGGACGAGGACACAGTGGTAGTACGAAGCATGAATTCTGAGTCTTTTCTGATCCTCTAAGACAAAACAGCATCCTCCCTACTTCCTAGGACTCTAAAAGAACACGGCTGGTGTCAGGATCTCAAACCAGATTCTTGTTGTTGCTGACCTCCACTCAGGAAAGTAACACCCCTCAACCTCAGAGCATCCGGAGACTACGAGGACATGATACAGACCATTGACTCCTGATTTCTGCAAACCTATGAGCAACTTCCTCAACTCAGATATCTAGGACGGACGATGAAGGCAAATCACAAGATCTGGAAGCATCAGTTTCCACAGCAGAACCATCAAAATCAGTATTGTCAGTACCACTTATGGACTCCACAAAAGTCTCTGCCGAGATATGAAAAGGACCGATAATGGAAGAAGGAGGATCATTGGACATACCTGACATACACAAAACAAACGTCGTAAGGACGACATAATAGCAAGGTCAGTGTTGACTAATATTAAACCTATCAAAAGCATACAAAACGGCTGGAATCTGAATCGGAGTAAACGAACTCCAAAAATTAGGGGACAACATTTTTCAACTTGTCAATCACAGGTTGCACCACCTCGGCTCTGACAGATGTCGCGCCAGGACATACAGCCAAAAAGATAAATATATATATAATCTTAAAAACCATAGAGCTTAAATCCAAAATATACAACAATAATAATATCGTCGAAAAATCCCTACCAGGATTCGCATTCCACTCCAACCAAACCGACCTCACAAAATCTCGGGGGGCATAATTTAATCTGTCTTGACAAAGAAATATTTACTTGCTCAATTCCCAAACGAATAATTGACAGCAATTTCTATTCAAGAGATTTCCGACAAGATCATAAACACAAGGCTTTGATGAAACTGACTTAAAAGTGATAGCCTCCAGCAGTTGAGGCTTAATCTCCTGACTGATAAGGCAAGATAGAACGAGGAGACTGATAATGGTCTGAATCCCACTATGAGTCAACCGGGAAATGGCTATACCACGTTTGTCGCAATATTTAAGTAGGATGGAAGGAAGAGGAAACCACATGTTACATTCTTTCAAATGTCCCTCATACATGGTAAAGTTCCATGGAGGCACCAACCAAGGCATGACAGCCTCAGAAGGATGGAGGAAAATCGTCTCCACATGAACCTCGAGTGACTCTCTCAAATCTTGAATTCAATTCAACTGTACTAGCAGTTTACCAAACCAAAAACGCCGGGCGAGGGTCAACCAAACCAGTCAAAGGACCGATAGAACTGACAATCATGGAAAAGGAAATAACAACAGAAGAGGAAGGAAAGTCAAATCATGTATCTATACCAACTGTGCAATCTAATCAGTAGTTAATAATAATAAAATCATCAGAATCTGAAACCGTATCCTAGATCTCCTATGGAACCCAAAGCCTACACTTGAGCTGGATGTTAACTCGGGACACACCGGTCTTTGGGGGTGGGGGGTTATTGTTGGAGGCAGGGTTGACCCTGCTCTATGCTTGATTGATCCGAGAGTCCAACCCCGAATCACCTTGACCATAAATAAGACAGCAGTCCCAGGGCTATCCCAAGCTGGAGAAACGGCCTAAGTCGAGCTCACACAGTCAGTCATTTACTGAAAGAGAGTCAAAACACTAAAGACTGACATTAAAATCCCTGATAGCTGCCAGAGATCATGTGGCTGTCATGATCCATCCTTGAAGACCTATAAAAGAGAGACCAATGAAAAAAAAGAAGGGGACTGTAGTTCTTCTAGAGCAATTCTATAATTTCAGTGCTTTCATACGTTCTTGTTTTTAAATACCCTATGTATTTGTACTAGAATTATAATTGTATTATCAGTCAGAATACCTTTTTTTACGAAATCATCAATATACATAATTTTACATATTTTTCTAATACACGATATCGAAACCCTAAACCTAATTTATGAGTGGATTTTGAGATGCATCAACAAGTTTCTTTGTGTATTCCTTGTTTTTGCTTTTGCTACATTTAATCATCGGAGTAACCTATATTCTTTATATTTAATGTTTTCTTATATTTTGAGTTCCTTAATTACCAACTTCCCATCTATATTCTTTATATTTAATGTTTTAATTTAAAAATAATTTCATAATATGTTTTAGAAAAAACTGAATTTGAAATATGCCTAACAATCCCCCAAAAAATATTATACCTATTGTTCTTATTTCATATTTTTATAAAGTCTAATATGAAATATCTAGAACAAAATTAAGCATATATAATTTTTACAAATACACTTTGCTAATTACAATGTTTAAAATGTAAAGAAACTCAGAACTATTAAATCAAACAAATTTGTTTTGGTTAAAATTAATAAATATTTAAATGACTTAAATATAATTATTTTGTATAATGTAAATTAAAACAGTATATAAAATTAACTCCTTAGTAAGGAAAATAATATCACAATTAATTACCAAGTCAAACCACTAAATGACTACATATACAAATTATACACTACAAAATAACACCATGTACAACACATATTATAATACAAATGAATTTTTTCATGTAAAAGAATAATATATATATATATATATATATATATATATATCTGATCCATATATTATATAACACAAATATAAATCATAAATTCAAAAATAGTATAATATAAGCTGAATAATTTAATGAAGATTTGACAAAACAATATCTGCCCATAGATGTGGGAACCAAAATTCACACTGACAATTTTAGTTAATGGATGAAAGTCAAGATTCTCGACTTTCTTTGAGGATCTGGATTCTTTGTGTCACCATACGGATAAGAAAAGGAATAAGATAACAAAATATCGTAAAAAATTGCGAAGAGGTGTTTTATTAATTATGATGAAGAAACATTTACATATTTTCACCGAAAAGGTGCACATAAATTTGTCAACAGTGGAGAACACATAAACAAAGCGGTAATAACGTTTTAAGTGTCAAACTTGCTAGTCAAGCCACCTAAATCTTATGTTCTCCTAAAGCTAACATGAAATTCGTAATGCCTAATTCTCGCATCCATCCCTTCAGAGCTCAGGGTCGTGTATATATAATCTCTCAAAACCAGTTGTCTTCCTTTATCCTATAGAGATTCGAGTATATCTTTATCTTGTAACCTTCCTTATCCTCTCAACTTCCATGTTTATCTTTGGAAAGTTTACATTTTCCGTTTTCCCCATTTTTCTCTGTGGAGTCGAGCAGATCGTCATTGCAAACTGGGCCTGTTCTTATTTCAAACCATAAGTGGGTTTTCGTTGTGTTTTAGGCCATTTCGATTCACTTTACAAGTTAAGTTCTTTTTACAATTGTCTCGGAGAAACTATCGATTTCTCTGACGTACATTTCATATGTCGATTGTCTTATGAACTTATTGAATTCAATTCAATTAGTCGAGGATACGGTGGTGTTAAGTTAACCAGTTTCATCTTAACATTTAACTTGAACTATTACGAGAAAACAAAGTCTTGCTCATTTTCTTCGTAAAAACTCAAAGGAAACTCCGATTGTGACGAAACTAAAGACATTTCGATCAAGATTGAAAGAGGAACACGATGATAGCCTTATTACGCAATGAAGAAACTGGGTGGAAAGCTGAAGGGAGTGAACCGAGGTGGAGTGAGGCGAGGTGAGGGTAGAGAGAGTGTGTGGTCATGTTAGGAGAAATAAGGAGTGTGGCGATGTGAGGAGAGAGAGGATGTGGTGATTTGAGGAGAGAGAGGGTGTTTCAATTTGAGGAGAGAGATCAAGTGAGGCGAGGTGGAGTGAGGCAAGGTGATGAGACTTCCTCTCTTCTTTCCCTTGTCCTTTCCCATCTCGGTTGAAGATTATGAATACTTTCGTAGCTTTGAAACTTATCTCTTAACCGTTTTACGCAGAAACTTTGCAAAGTTTATTTCTCATAAAGTTGTTTTGGTGAGTGTCTTAAGAAATAGCTTCTTCCGCTAACTATTAATAAATTCAAAATAATCCTGGACATTGTTTTCGAGATTACCAATTTTGATCCCAATAGTTATCCCCCAGCTCGTAAGGTTTACATGTAATTCTAGTGAGCAATTGAAAAGCGTTTAGTCGAAATCAACGAGCAGAAATGGATTTTTCCTTTCTCGAGATATTTTACATCGTCAATTAGTTTATTGCAGGAAATTGTCCCATTCCTTTATTCTATAAATATAAGACTCTCTTCCTTAATTTCTTCCACAGTTCTTTCGCTCTCTAACTTTCTCTACTTTGAAAACTCCTAAGCCAGGATGACTTCCTTCCGTGATGAAATGAAGCGTCGTGATGCTGAGATGGGGAATGCTCTACGTGTGAGTTCATCGAGTTCTCCTATCCCAGGTAGTGCACCACTTCCTACGGCCGAGTTATCTTCCTTTCATGATGAGCTGAGGTGCCGTGATGCAGAAATGGAGAATTCTCCTCACGCGGGATCGTCGAACTCTCCTTTCCCGATCAGTGCATCATCTCTCATGGCTGAGCTGTCTCCTAGTCAGGCAGTGGTTCCTGAAGCCGAGACGACTGCGGCACCTCAGGCTGTTCTTGAGGCTGCGGTAAAACCAGCAGATTCTTCAACCACTTCTGTCCCTGTTGCCGAGGATGAGCAGGCTCCTGAGTCCATGCATGCCCCTACTGCAAGAAAAGATCTCATTTTGGGGTTGCCCTCTCCCAGTGCTGCGCTAAAAGGAAGTAAGAGACCTTGCATTAATCCTGATGCGGACAAGAAGAGAAGAAGTGTTAAAAGTGTTGTGGCAGGGACCTCACCTTTGGGAGCGTCGCCCTCGACTTTGATGCCACGACATCGTGCCAAGGTTTGATCATAATTTTTTTGCATGATTTTTGTTTGTCTAAGTATATGTTTCCTCTTATTATTTTTTGTTTTTTTCTCTTTGAATAGTTTGTATCACTGATTGATGGGATGATAAGCGACTTCGGGTCCAAGGTTGAGCGGCTCAAAAAGGAGATTGTCGAATCGAAGAAAAATCCATCGCTGTTCAAAGCGAGAATAGGAGATATCAAAGGCAGACACTCTCTTGAGATGTCGCAGTCGGAAGTTAGGATTGGTGATATGAACGAGATCTTGGAAAGACCGCAAGCCTCTTGATCAAAGAGAAGAAAACAAGTACAAAGTTTCAGAGGTACGTCACTTGCGACACCAAATTCAAGGTGAAGAAGTCTAGACAAGCTGCGTAGTTGAGGAGGCTAAAGCTAAGTTTAAGAGTACTTTATGCACCGAGTTCTATTCTCATTTGATGAGAATTGCAAACTCGCTGGATACCTTGTTGGGGGTTCATAGTAGGGACTTTGCTTTGGCCGTCATTGAGGAAAGCATGGGCGAGATTAAGCTGGTGCAAGCGAGCGATGCTTCATCTCTGAAGGTCAAAGAGGCTAGCCTGTCTGCTAGCAAGGAATAGCTGGCAGTCATTGAGGGAGATTTTGACTCAATCTTTGCTCGCCTGAAATTGGATTGTATCCTTCCCCCATTTTATGGTTATTCGAAAGAGCAAGCTCTTGTGAGGGTGGAGCCTCAAGAGGCGATCGAGGGAAAAGGAGTTTGCATGGCTTCGAACCATGATGCTGTCGTGAATGAAGACGAGGTTCCATCTTCTAAAGATAAGTGAAGTTGTAGTCCTCCTTTGGACTTTTAGTTTTTATGTTAGTATTTGTTTCGGCCTATTGTGGCCATGTTTTTGTTTTATCTTTGGGACTGGCCTCGTGTGCCTTTGAATCCCTGCCTTTTGATGGGATTTTAGGAATTTCATTCGGATTCATAAAATTTCTGGGTTGTTTTTTTTTTAAAAAAAAATGTATAGAGCAGCCATACACATAAACAAAGAGAAAGAGTGTAAGCTGTCATTTCATTTCTGACGCTCAGCAGATCGTGATACTTCTCGTTGTGTAAGATGAGAATATCCGAAGACTTTTGTTCAAGAGTTCGCATAAACGCGCAAATATTAACGAAATACATGTTTGGAATCTCGTATCGGGTTTGTTGATACTATGCCATGAAATGTTCGAGACTAGTGTCATGGGTTTAGAGCACAACCTAGGCTTACTATCAGTTTAGGGTTTGCGATGACTATTTTGTCTTAAATCACTCATTGTGGTTTTGGCATGATTCCGTTTCAATATTGAAGTCTTTGAAAAGTTCTCAGCTTACGTGACTTGATTCGATGGGGAACCGAGTATCTCTCCAAAGACAATTTTGAAGACTTTAGAAGTATTGACCAAAATTTTGGATTTATTTTATAGTGCGCTATTATCCTTGTGTCGGATGTCTGAGAGCCTATATTTATGGAGGGAGATGTCTAAGTCTATTTAGGACGTTATAGTTTGTTTGTAATTGTGATCAGCAACAAATGGAATGGTAAGTGTCACCGTTTGAGTTTGAGCCCTCACGAAGAGTGTGTATTTGTGAAGATGTTAGGGCATGTTTATCCCATAAAACCATTTTTTTTTTAAAAAAAAAAATATATTTTATTTTCTTTTTTTTATTACAAAAAAATTATAAAGTGCACCAATCGCAGGTCGCCACGTGTCAGTGGGGCATGCGAACAATACAAAAAATAACAGTAGTCGATCCTTAGTTGATCACTTTTGTGATCGTTTTTTCAGAAATTGTGGGGCTCACCACTGTTTTTTTTGTAAAACCCCCCCTTGCAACCCACCAATGCACACGGTCTTAGTTTGTATGACTGTTTGAGTTTTCGAGACAAAACTTTCATCTGAGAAGGTATTTTACATCAAAATCCGGTCTTCAAGTGTTTGTGACGTCTCGTGGCAATAAAGACTGGGTTTTCTTGTCGAGTAAAATTTTATGTTGTGAGAACATGTTATAGAAGTTTTTCGCGTTTGGCGTGAAGGTCTTCTTTGACTCTTTGACCAATGAATACTTTGGTTTGTTTGTGGAGGTCTCGCAGACGAAGTTTATTTGTATAGCGAATTAATCCAAAGTGTTTTTCGTATAGAAGATTTCCTTTTGCTTGCCTTATTTTATTTGAAACATTTGCGGGCTTAGAGATGTTTTGTGAAGCGTGTGGAACTTGGTCAAATGGCGAGAAGTTCATGTTTTCCGTTAATCGTTTAGGATTAAGTTTTTGTTTTGTGGGTCCTATTGTATGTTTCCGTTCCTGGAACATATGATAGTTTTTTTTAGAAAAATCGTTCTATTTTATTTTCTGGTTGTTGCTTTGGTTTGTGGTTGTTGCTTGGCGTTTTTAGAAAAATCGTGGATTGTCGTTTTGTCGTTGAGTGATTTACGAGACTATTGTTCCAGAAAAAGAGATTGGCAAGACGTTTCTAAGTCGAGATGCATTTACTTAATTCCAAAAATATTTTAAAATATCTAGTACAAAAGCATATATTTAAAATATGGGAGTATGTGAGTATATGTATACGTACCCACTTCCCTTTTTTTAGAGAGGCAGACAGATGAACTCGTCATGTGACGAGTTGCCTATGTACCCCTTTCAAGGATAAAGCCGCCGCGTAGTTCAGTGTGTTGTGATATGAGTGTTTAGTGATAGTATCTTTTGAGGTGCATTGCGTTCTAGGTCCTTGGGATTTTAACGTTTTCCAAATTTGAGATTTCGTATGCTCCGGGTCTGACCACTTTTATGACTTTGTATGGTCATTTCCAGTTCTCTCCGAGTTTGCCCGCTCTTCGCTCAGCGGTATTCTGAAAAACATTCCGCAAGACCAGGTCGCCTTCTCTGAATCTGCGACTTTGTACGTTAGAGTTGTAGTGCTTTGCGGTAGCTTTTGGCAGTTTTGAATTCGTATGAATGCTTGATCCTGATGCTTATTGATGAGGTCAAGATCATCCAGAAGCATCATGTTGTTCAAGTCTTCTTGCTCCGGAAGTAGTCTTCTTTGTACTATGGAGAATCCGAGTTGCTGGAATTATACATTCTGATCCATAAAGAAGGGCGAAGGGAGTTTCTCTTGTCCCTCGCTCGGACTCGTTCGATGGGACCATATGACTCCTTCAAGTTCTTCATCCCATTGGCTCTTTTTAGCGTTTAGGTGTTTCTTGAGTCCGTCTAGGATTGTTTGTTTATAACTTTGGCTTGGCCATTTCCTTCAGGATATATGGGTGTTGACTTGTTCAAAGAGTATCTTTCATTTTTCGCTGAATGCTTCGAACCTTGTCGAGATGAATTGAGATCCGTTGTATGTTATGATTTTGTACGAGACTCCATGTCTGCAGATGATGTTCTTCCATATGAAATTTTTGACTTGGGCGTCTTTAATGCTTGCTTATGAGTTTGCTTCCACCCATTTCGAGAAGAAATATGTTAAGACTATGAGGAATCGTTTCTGTTTTGATCTGTGCAGAGGGTCGACGATATCCATTGACCAGCGCATGAACATATATGGTGCCGAAATTGACGAGAAAATCATGTGGATTGATGGATTGTCAGTGTGCGTCTCTGGCATTTTTTCACATTTTTTGTGAAAACTTCTCGCAGTCTTTAACCATGGTCGGCTAGTAGTAGCCATGGCGTTTTCTTTGACTGCAAGAGATCTTCCGCCAGAGTGGTTCCAAAAGAGTGGTCGACGTTGAGTTCATGACACTTTATATTGATGTCTAAACCTAGAATGTCTTCTGCAGTCCAAGCGAACGTATGAAGGTTCTCTTTTAAACAAGTGATAAGTTCTTTTTTAATGGTTTGCAGAGGTTAGCGCTGATTTTGATGCAGTGTTCAGGGAACTTTTTGTCGAGACACACCGAAAGCACATGTTCGCAAGTTGGCTCGCATTTTTCTTCTAAGACCTCGGCTTTCCGCAGTTACAAAAAGATTTATGTTTCATCTTGTCCTGGGACGTTTTCGACGAAAATTGTTTTTTTTTCTTTTTTTTGTCGAAGTTTGGGTTTCTGTCGTGGAATGCGTTTGTTTTAATTCCCCAGCAAAACAATATTGTGATACTTTCCAATTCCCCAGATTGTTTCGATTCCAAGGGGAGTTGGAAACTTAAGGCATAAGTGGTACGTTGTCAGAACGGTTTGCAAGAAGTTTAACCATGGAATACCATGATTACGTTATATGACGCATGGCGGTCGATGACCAAAAACTCTATGATTTTTGTTATGCTCTTAGCTTTAACCATAAGATTAATCAATTTGAGGGTCAGAGTAGTTTCCTCTGAGAATCCCACTAACGGGCTCGAACTTTATGTGATTTCAGACAGTTCGTTTTTCATTCTCTCGAGGGAGTTTTTGAAGATGATATCAACCAAAATTCTTGTGTCGACTAATACTCGCGATGTCAATATTTTGGATCGTTAATTTGATAACAAGGAGATCATTGTGGGGTTTGGCCTGCTGTTACCCTATCCTTGAAAGAGATGACGTCGATGTCTGCTTGGTTAGACATATCATCTCTTGATCGTTTGGTGAATTTGGGTTAGAGAATCTGACACTTCTCCTTCTAGTGCTAAACTACGGGAATCAAAATTCACAGTGTCGATTTTAGTTAATGGAGAAAAGTCAAGATTTTTAACTTTCCTTGAGGATCTGGATTCCCTGCCTAACCAGAAGATTAGAAAAAAGAACAAGGTAACAAAAAAATTGTAAAAAATTGTACATGGGTATTTTATTGATCAAGATGAAGAAATGACTACAGATTTTCACCAAAAGGTGCACAAAAATTTGTTAACAATGGAGAACATACGAAGATAGCGGTAAAAACATTCCAAGTGTCAAACTTGCTAGTCTAGCCACCTAGATCCTACATTCTCCTAAAGCTAACATGGATTTATTAATGCCTAATTCTTGAATCCATCCATTCAGATCTCGGGGTCGTGTATATATAGTCTCTGAAAGTCGGTCGTCTTCCTTTATCCTCTAAAGATTTAAGTATATCTTCATCTCGTATCATTCTTTATCCTCTTAACTTCCATATTATCTTCGGAAAGTTTACATTTATCCATTTTCCCATTTTTATATGTGAAGTCGAGCAAACCATCATTGAAAACTGGGCATGTTCTTATTTCAAACTAGAAGTGGGCTTTCGTCGTGTTTTAGATCATTTCGGACTGTTTTACGATTTAAGGGTTTTTACGATTTTTTCGGAGAAACTGTTGATTTGTCTGATGTACATTTTCTATGTCGATGGTCTTATGAACAGATAGGAATCAATCTATTTAGCCGAGGATGCGGTGGTGTTAAGTTAACCATATCATCTTAACGTTTGACTTGAACTATTACGAGAAAACCAAAGCATACTCATTTTCTTTGTAAAAACTCAACGGAAACTCTGATTGTGACGAAACGAAAGACGTTTTGATCAAGATTCAGTGAGGAATATGATGAGAGCCTTATGAGCAAAGAAGGAGCTGTGTGGCGAGGTAAAGGGAGTGAGGCAAAGTGGAGTGAGGCAAGGTGAGGGAGTGAGGCAAAGTGGAGTGAGGCAAGGTGGGGGAGAGAGAGTGTGTGGCGATGTGAGAAGAGAGAGTGTGTGGTGATGTGAGGAGAGAGAGGGAGAGAGAGTAGCGATGTGAGGAGAGAGAGGGTGTGGCGATGTGAGGAGAGAGAGGGAGTGTGGCGATGTGAGGAGAGAGAGGGAGTGTGGCGTGTGAGTCTTCCTCTCTTCTTTCTCTTGTCTTTTCCCATCTCAGTTAATGATTCCCCATATTTTCGTAGCTTTGAAACTTATCTCTTAAGCGTTTTTAGGAGAAACTTAGCGAAGTTTATTTCTTGTAAAGTTGTTTCGTACGAGTGTCTTAAGAAAGAATTTTTTCTACTAACTATTAATAAATTTAAAATAATGTTGGACATTGATTTTGAGATTACTGATTTTGACCTCAACAATAACATGGATTCGCATATATTACTGGTGCACCATAAAAAGTTTCATAAAACAAGTGAAGGCTGGCTACAAAGGAAAAAAATGGAAGTGGGGACAAATATGAAAAAAGAAATAATAATGGGTCCAAAGATAATAATAAATGAAATTCTAAATAACATTAATACAACCTCCCTCTACCTGCTACCAACCTACTCCTGTCACCTTCCTTCGATCATCTCCGTCTCTCGCCAGAAAACTTATCTCGTCTATAGTCGCCATCGGTTAGGGAAGTCCATTTTCTTCTGTTGAATCCGTCTTTCTTACAGTCCGAACGATAAACAATGGCGTTTGAGAAGATCAAGGTGGCAAATCCCATCGTCGAGATGGATGGTGAGATCTACTTCTCTCTCTATCAGTACCCGTCTCGCTTTTCGTTGATTTGATACGGAAATGAAACGTATTACCTTTCGCTTGCCTACTTCTTATCGAAGTTTCGTCCTGATCTGAGAGCTGTAAACTAGTTTTACTTTCAAGATCTCTTTATTAGTTTTTGAATAGATGGTCTTGTCTGAACGTTATAAATCGTTAGTAACCGTAGCTCTGTTCATCGATTGATTGATTCAGGTTTCATGATCCAATGAATATTTTTGGCTCGTTTAATTGGTATATTGGTAAAACTATTGGGTTTACAGCTGTTAATTCCTTAACTTTTTACACACACTATATGCTTCCTTGGTGTTATGTAATAGGTGATGAAATGACGAGAGTTATCTGGAAGTCCATCAAGGACAAGGTATGAGCTACCTATCCTGATGCATGCCCTTCATTTATTTTCTGTTTTTTTTTTTTTTAATTCGTTTGCTCGTATGTTTTCAGCTTATTACCCCTTTTGTGGAGTTGGATATCAAGTACTTTGACCTTGGTCTTCCTCATCGTGATGCTACTGATGACAAAGTTACTGTTGAAAGTGCTGAAGCCACTAAGAAGTATGTGTTTGAACTTGGAACATACTAAGACTACTCAAGCCACTCTCTTTTTTTTCTGCTTCTCTGATGCTGACTTATTCTGTGTGTAATTTTTGGTTTTAGGTATAATGTGGCGATCAAGTGTGCCACCATCACTCCAGGTATGTTTTGCAATTAAGCATTTTTACCGGTCTTTTCATGTTACCAAGTATTCTTCTTTTTCAACCGCAGATGAAGGCCGTGTCACGGAATTTGGCTTGAAGCAGATGTGGAGAAGTCCAAATGGGACCATCAGGAATATTCTGAATGGTGAGAAGTACACAAATGCATGTTTAATCATTCCATGCTGCTTTACACTGTGGTTTCCATTCTCACAGGAACGGTTTTTAGAGAACCAATTATGTGCAAAAATGTTCCCAAGCTTGTCCCAGGCTGGACAAAGCCCATCTGCATTGGAAGGCATGCTTTTGGCGATCAGTACCGAGCCACTGATGCTGTAATCAAGGGACCAGGCAAACTGACTTTGACTTTTGGTAAAGTTACTACCTTTCATTTGGGGCTGGCATTGTATAATCTGAAGTCTCTTTCCGTTTCTTCTTTCCTATTCATTAGATACCAACAAATCTGTCATTTTATTTGGTTTTCAGAGGGTAAAGATGGAAAAACTGAAACTGAAGTATTTACATTCACCGGGGAAGGTGGTGTTGCTATGGCCATGTACAACACTGATGAGGTATAGTAACACTTGCATTCTCTTCCAAGTTCCAACTATCGTCAAAACTACATGTTCTTTTGGTGATCCAGCTATATATTTTCTCCTTGTAAATACAGTCCATCCGTGCTTTTGCTGAGGCATCAATGAACACTGCTTATGAGAAAAAGTGGCCACTTTATCTTAGCACAAAGAACACCATTCTTAAGAAATACGATGGCCGGTATGTGAATGTTATTTTTGGTTTTTTTTTTTTTTTTTTTTTGAACACAGAATGTTATTTTTGGTTATTTTACCATATTATACGTTTTCTCTGTCTATTTTTGATGTTGGTTGCATTTTCGGTTTTACTATATGAAGATTCAAAGACATCTTCCAGGAAGTGTATGAAGCCAGCTGGAAGTCAAAGTATGAAGCTGCTGGAATATGGTGAGTCGCTTCTTAGTTTTTTTTTTCTTTTTCATTTATGGTGTCTTACTTTCATTTAGGAGAACCTAAACGACTGAATTGGTTAGGTATGAGCACCGTCTCATTGATGATATGGTGGCTTATGCTCTTAAGAGTGAAGGAGGCTATGTATGGGCATGCAAAAACTATGATGGTGATGTCCAAAGTGATTTCCTGGCACAAGGTTTGTGTAACGATAAATGAATATATATATACATCTCTTTATGTTTCTTGTTAGCTAAATTGTTTCATATAATGTGTGTAGGGTTCGGGTCACTTGGATTGATGACATCTGTTCTGGTATCCATCATGACATCTGTTCTGCTACATGTTCCCTTTGAGCTGTTGATTATAAGTTGCTTCTTTCACAACGGTTATGTTATCATTGATTAGGTCTGCCCTGATGGGAAGACAATTGAAGCCGAAGCAGCACATGGAACTGTTACCCGTCACTACAGGGTTCACCAGAAAGGTGGCGAGACTAGCACAAACAGCATAGCCTCCATCTTTGCTTGGACTCGTGGACTTGCACACAGGTAGCGAGAAAACTATCTCCTTCGCGGGTAATAATTGTTTTTGTCAAACTAATGAGTATATAAGACATCTCTTTGAAACAGGGCTAAGTTAGATGACAACTCCAAACTCTTGGAGTTTACGGAGAAGCTCGAAGCTGCCTGTGTTGGTACAGTGGAGTCTGGAAAGATGACCAAAGATCTTGCACTCATCATTCACGGCTCAAAGTAACTCACTGATTTCTTCTTCATCATGTTAGTTCCTTGTTCTCATCAAGATTTATATATGTTTGTCCAGGCTCTCGAGGGACACTTACCTGAACACGGAGGAGTTCATCGATGCAGTTGCGGATGAGCTCAAAACAAGACTCGACGTCAAAGCTTAAGAAATTTGAGTAAAAGTTTGACGACTCAGAATAAAAGAGAGAACTTTTGCTTAAGCAGAATATTGAGAACGATTTGTTATCTCCTAAACACTGTTACATGTTTCCCTTTTTTCATATGCGTATTTCGGATATTATTTTCATGCATTGTCTCACCTTTTTAATTTTTAATGAAGGGTTCCTAGTGCATGGTGTACTACGGGGGTGTGGGTGGGGGGGGGGGGGGGGTGAAATATCCCACTCCGGACCTGAAATTACTGCTTCTTTGATTGATTATATCATAATATCCGATTTTATAGATATGGAAAATTTAGTAATA
Source organism: Sinapis alba (assembly GCA_012274485.2). Classification (NCBI taxonomy): domain Eukaryota; kingdom Viridiplantae; phylum Streptophyta; class Magnoliopsida; order Brassicales; family Brassicaceae; genus Sinapis; species Sinapis alba. The sequence goes on along the minus strand of MU105684.1, from coordinate 264,196 downwards.
ATATCCTAACTAAATTTTGTTAACTTCTTTAATAACCAAAATTTTCTGCTACCTACTATAATGTATTAAGTATTAACTAACTAGTAGTTTTCTATGACCGGATTGTTAGTTGTTTGTGTCAAAATATTTATAAAACATCAGTGTTATATTATTGTTGGAAAGCTCTTGTTCGTTTTTTTTTTGGTTATTAGCACTCCGGCTTATGGATGTGTTAATTCAGCAATAGAGAAACCGTCTACTAGGTTATTATTTTGTCCTTGTAGTTGAGCTATATTGATAATTCACTTGTAGTTGGTTTCTATTTTTTTTAATTAGTCTTTTTCACGTGTCATTAATTATCAATATTACTCCGTCTGTTTCATTTTAGTTGTCGTTTTAAATTTAGACACACATATAAAGAAAACATTTAATTTTGCATATTTTCAAAATAAAAACACAACTACCAATACAACTAACCACATTTTAACCAATAGAAAAATAGATTAGAATAAAAAAATAATAAATTTTTCATTGAAACTATGAAACGACACTTATTTTGAAACGAAAATTTTACTCTACAACGAAATTAATCTGAAACGGAGGGAGTATTGATTTAGAATCATTATTAACTTCTACCCCTACTACTCTATGGAATATTAGACAATATCTTTTAAAATTTGAAATTAAGATATATAATAAAATAATATTAAAATTAATAATTATTTAAATAACTAATTCAAACACTGAAATTATATTTTATATTTTAAACGGTAATATTTAGATAAAAATTATTCTACGTATCGTTCACTTATTGGTTTAATTTTTAAGCTTTAGTCTTAGTGATTTTTACGGATTTCATTAGGTTTTTAGTTAATAAATATTCTTAAAATCCAAAATCAATTAGATCATTATGTTCATAGTTCGACTGAGGGTCCGAATTGGATTTAAAATCACTGGTGTAAATACACAAATATTTTAAATAGAAAAAATCTTTATAAATTAACAAAACATTGTAGTCTTTACTTTTATATATTAAAGGATTTCATTAGGTTTTTAGTTAATAAATATTCTTAAAATCCAAAATCAATTAGATCACTATGTTCACAGTTCGACTGAGGGTCCGAATTGGATTTAATATCACTGGTGTAAATCCACAAATATTTTAATAGACAAAATCTTTATAAATTAACAAAAAATTATAGTCTTTACTTTTATATATTAAATCACTATATATATTATATATATATATTAAAAATAGACATCTTTAAATTTAATATATATTATATATAGTAATTTAATATGATGTTATCAGCATATACATAACCACTATTCTTTTGGTAATATAGATGAATCATGTAACATATACAACAATAATGGAGTTTTTACTTTTCAAAGTCATCACATTGCCACATATGTTTTTAGTAATAAACTCCTTCAAATGGACAGTTGAGCCTAAGCAAATACTCTGAAGTTTGGATTATAGGCATTGGATATGTTGTGTTCTTAAAGCAATTGTAATATGAAAAGCCTACAAATCGGAGGAAATATCAAGAGAATATCACAATGACTTTTGAATCATGTTTTAACAGCCAATGACCAAAGAATCTTGTTTTTTTTACCCCAATAGATTATTTGATTTGTTGTTTTAAGTGGTCGTATCTGAATAGGTTATTTGAAATGGTTTTGGGTGCTCTAAAGAACAACTCAAAGTTGAGGAACTGCTTTCAGCTAAATTAGATAAGTCTATTTATTTGATTGTGGATATATATTTCTCCATAAATTTCACCGGTAAGAGAATCAAGAAGGACATAAATTCGATGGAAATGAATGGAAAAAAAGTTGATGACAAAAACTCAGTTGCGTTTTATATGTTTCTAAACTTCTTTGATGGTATGTAATCTGCTTGTGAACAATAAGGGATTGCGTGTTCACAACAAACCACCTAGAAAAACTCCATGCCTTTTACTAGGAGATGAAGAATGGATATACACACCGATTTATCGTACTGCACTTATGAAGTGTTTAATATTGTTGCCAAGAATTACTTGGATCTTGATGATCATGATGAATAACCTTTGTTCAAAAACAATCTATTTTTTGTTGAACGGAACATAGATTTCTCCAGCTGATGTTGCAGATACCTTAATGGACTATAATTGATTTCATATTATGTTTTGATTTGAATTTTACAAGAGGCAAAAGTAATCTTTTAATATAGTTTTTGAGTATGTTCAACATTTGATATCCATGTTTACCTTATGTACATGTTTTCTATAATAAGAGAGATTCAGAATCTATTAATTGGGTAACTTGTTTATACTGTTCCAAATTTTATTTAAATTAATCGTCTTTAATATATTGGCGTGTAACTATAAGTATATTATGTGCCTGGATTTAAAATAAAACTTTAGAAAATTATATATGATACAATGATGATCAAATATGTATGGGTGATAGAATATGAACATGTATATGATAACTAAACTTCTAAACATAAGTTTATACCAAAAAATACTAACATTTCAGTGTCCGTTTGTCATATGAACATTGAAACTGTAAGTATACTCCATAATTCAAAACAATATTTAACACATGTATTTAATTTGTTCAGATTGAATAGGTTAAGCAAAAAATATTTTTTTATATAAACTTGAACTAACATGAATATACTATGAATACAATTTTATAATAACGAATACCAACTGATTTGTATATTATACCTAAATTATAAACATCTAAACAAAAGTTTATACTAACAAATACGATCCTTTCTAAATCAATTTGTTTACCCACATTAAATAGGTTTTGCAAAAAATATATATAAACATTGAAATAACATGTATAAACTGATTTTAAATGGTAGAATGTAATAATTTTCTAACCATGTAAATGTTTTTTTTTGATAAATCAATAGAAATATATGGCTACTAAATTAATTTTGGACCAATTATTTCCTAAACTAGTCGATACGTAAGAGAGATTCTAATAACGAATTCTTTTTGGTATAAATTTATAAGATACTGATGTATTTAATTTAAAATTCTACAAAATAGCTAGGTCGATTTTTTTTAATAAAAGAGATGTCTGCATGATACAATGCATTCATCAAAAACAACAATACTATATGAACAAATATATGGTGCTTCAAAGAGGATAATAGTACATAAAATGTTGAATTACATATTTTAGTGGTCATGCTAAAAAGATAATGCTTATTTCGAATGATTTTGATTTTCTTTTCTATTGGCAACATTACTAGATACACCCTATTTTTGGTCCAATTCACCAGTTCAGTTTGATTATTGACACAAATTACAGTGTATGAATGATTTGAATGCTTCTGTTTTAATGATTACTAATTTCAAAATCATAAAAAAGGTAATATAACTTTTTTACCTTCCTCTTTAAAAACTTTTGAACATAATAAAATATTAGATGTTAAATATTTTTGTTCAAACATTAATTTACTAAATGCTATACATAAATAAACCCTTCTAAAAATATATTGAAAATGAATACACAATTAAGTTGTCTAAGTTGGATTCATTGTTTTCTTTATTAAAAATATTTAGATTTGATTTATATCCTATGAAATTTTGTAGTGTAACAAAGCATAATTAATTTTAATCTGTATAAAAGTATTATTTCAGAGATTTTTAATTATGAAATTTCCCTCCTCTGTATGTATGTGTTTCAAAGCATAATTAATCTTTTAATCTGTATAAAAGTAAACACCATAATTTGATAAAAATGATTCAAGTTTAATATATATCTGTAACATGATGACTTGTTGATGATCAAGTTAGAAAAAAGCTAATTTGCTAATTATTGGATAGATACTATAACTAAACAATCTTTTCTAAAAATATGTTGAAAATGAATAAGTTTGATTTCTTGTTTTGTTTATTAATAATATTTGGATTTGATTCCTATCCTATGAAACTAATCCTACAATTAATCATTGTAGTTATACTAGATGAAGAGATGATAAATCATACTTGTATAATCTTATTAGTATGGCCATAGGATTTTATTTTAATAATTAAAATTTGTAGTGTTTTGTTGTATTAGCTTAAAAGATTCATATCATTCTAAGAATCTAAAAGAATCACATCAGCTTTAAATGATCTGTCACTCAAAACATAAAATTGGGTAATATAACTATGTGTTTACAAAGCATGTTTTATTTTTTTAATATGTATATAAGTAAACACCACAATGTGATAAATATGATTTAAGTTTAGTATAGATCTATTACATGATCACTTGCTGATTAAGTTAGAATAAAGCTAACTTACTAATTATTGGATAGCCTAATATGACCACATAGTATAAACAATGTGAGATTATTTAAAGTAAACATGTTATTCTACCAAACAGTGTTATCACTTTGAGCATTGCCTTCTCTCCAAATATCAAAAATGTGAAATCAAAAGAACCAAAAGATCTGGAATGTATTTTTATTCGTCCTTTAGACATGAAAAATGTAATGATTTTGTAGAAAACATTATTCTTTTAGTAAAATAATAAAACTGAAATGTCTAATATATGTTTAGAATTTGTTGTTTTAAGAAGGCTAAGGAAAAAGATTGGATCACCATTTTGCATCACTATAAAGTGGATTGATTCTAGTTTCACTTAAACATGAAAATTCAAAAGTTTAACAATCGATTTCACTAGGTGAATTGTGAATATGGTGTCCTAAAATTTGATTGATTCTTTTTGCTATTTCGACATTCTAAATTATTAATATGAATTTTCACTGACAACTACTCATTATGATCCGTGTTCCAAGTAAAAGTTATGTTGGATTTTTTTCATGTTTGTCTCTATTTACCTTACAAATGTGGATAAATTCTGTTTTTTTTTTCACCATTATATGTGTTAGATTTTTTTCTTAACATGTTGACGTAGATTTGTGTTTAAAACTTAAAAGATGTTTTTGTCAAAGTTGTGGAAGTATTACTCATCACAAATCTCCATGCTCCAGAGAAATTGATGAGTAGAAAAATCAATTTCTGTTTTCAAAGTAGAATTTTTTAAGGTCAAAGGGACGATATGAAAAAGAGACAATATCTTTAGTATAACTAAGGAGCTGAATAAAAGTACTCTTTTACGAAAGAATTCAAAATTTATTTGGAATTTGCAATGAGTCTAATGAACGAATGGATGGCTTAAGCTTCTTGAATTACTTTATTCATAGTATTTTACCATGCTTGCTTTGACATAATTACATATTTATCATAAATACCCTAGTATCATATAATGTATTGATTCTACTCTTCTTAGCACAAACGATGAATGTGAGGAGTACAATCACTAAAACTGATGAAGAAACATTAGCAATGGTTCCTTATCTTAAGGTTAAAAAAAATATTTTACCTTTTTCTATTTAATGGAGATCAGATATGTCAAAGGGACAAATAGCCTTGTTATGTATGTGGACTTTTGAGATGATGTAAGTATTGAGTTTCAAGGATTGTGTAAACCAAGATTAAAAAAAAAACTTTCTTTATTGCTTTAGAAAATAACTTAAAACTAAATCTTTATCAAACACAATCTCTAAAATTTATAAACTATGTCACAACTTGACATCTTCGTATATAGAGATAGTAAATTCATAATTTTTTAAAATCTTTTATTTAGATAACTCCTAAATTACTATTATATCCATAATTTGAATAGGATTTAAGGAAAATTTGAACTCAAGCTATCTTAAAATTTACTGTCAACATTCTCTCTTTTAAACTTGACATTAACTTCCACTACATGTTGAACTCCAACAAAATCTTTTATTTCTTTGAACTTGATTCTTCCAAGTACTTTAGATAGAATATCAACCTTTTCCATTTCCCTAAACATGTTGAACATCCACTTGCTTATTCTTAACACATTCTTGTATGAAGTGATATTGTTTGTGTATATACTTGCTTTGTCCTTAGAACACATGATTCTTTGTAAGCGCTACTGCATACCTATTATCTATTCGAATTATTACTATCTCGCATATTTTCTAAATAATTTCTCCAAGAAGTTCTTGAAGCCATATTGTTTGTTTACCAGGTTCAGTGGTGGCCATGAATTCGACTTCACATGAAGATATATATATATATATATATATATACTGTTTCTTGTTTTTGAAAACACCAAGTAATCGGACAATCATTCAGGTAGAAAATGTGACATGTGGTACTCCTACGTCATCTTCATCTATGTTGTGGCTGTTGTCACTATATCCAACCAGCTCTGTTTTGTTGACTCGTTTAAACATGAGACCATGCTAGAGGGTACTTTTCAAATACCTTAAAACTTGTTTTAATGCTGCAGTGTGAGACGCCCTTGGTTAATGCATGTACCTGCTTAATAATCCAATGCAGAATGAAGGTCTAGTCGTGTGTGTAACAAGTACCGAAGACACCCGATATTTCTTTTGTACTCTTTCTCATCTACACTTTGCTCTTCTTGTGCTTTAGAAAACTTTAAGCCAAAGTTCATTGGAACATGTACTGCATTGCAGACTTCCATACCAGTTTCACACAGAATCTTCTATGTATACAATTTTTGTTTTAGCGTTATCCCTTCCTTGTGTTGAAGAACTTTGATACCTAGATAGTATGTTAACAATCTGAGATCACTTATCTTGAAGTTTACTGAAATATCTTTCTTGAATTCACAGATCATATTTAAATTTCACCTTGTAACAAGAAAATTATCGACGTATACTGCTCGTAGAAGGAGATATTATTTTACTCACTTGTTATATAAGAAAGGTTCTTTTGAAAACATTATGAATTTTATTTCTATAAGGACCTTGTTTAGCTTCTCATTCCATGCTCTCGGAGCTTGTCTTAATCTATATAGAGCTTTGTTTAGTTTGTATACTTTGTCTTCACTCTCTTTAATCTAAAAACCCTCTTGTTGAGTTATGTAGATAACTTCTTTCAAATTACCATGGAGAAATGCGGTTTTTAACATCTAAATGATGAATTTTTCATCCGTTTGAAGCTGCTAAAGCAGTAATGAATCTAACCATCTCAATATATTCCAGTAGAGCAAAAAAATTTTAAAAGTTTATACCATGCATGTATGTAACCTTTTGCTACAAATATTGATTTATATTTGTTTATGCTTTCATCCGAGTTTTCTTTGATCTTGAAGATCCATTTTAGTCTGATTAGTGTAGCTCCTTTAGGTAGGTCTACCAAATTCAAAGTTTTATTTTGACTATAAAAGAAACTTCATTTCCTGAGTTCGTGATGTGTTGTCTAACTTTTTCACATTAGGTGTTTGTGCTTTAGTGTATCCTATGCAACCAAATATTCACAAGTGCTTATATTGGGTTTTCTTCACTTTAAGGCTTCATATGGAGTTTGTGAATTTAAAACTCTTGTTGCAACTCTGTTTATGAGATAAGTAGCATGTCTCACAGCCTCTCCCCATAGATAATTAGGTATTTTAATATGCTTTAGAATGTTCCTAGTCATCTCTAACATATTTCTATTTTGCCTTTGTACGACTTCATTTTGCTGCACCGTCTAGGGGGCTGTTAAGTGTCTTTATATTCCAGATATCTCACAAATTTTTTGAAACTTCGTAGATGTGAACTCACCACCTATATTTGTTCTGAATGTTTTGATCGCCACCCCTGTTTTATGCTCAACCATTGCCTTAAATTGTTTGAATTTATCAAACGCTTCTCCTTTTTCCTTCAAAAGAATTGACTACATATAGTGTCAGTGATCGTATATAAGTACAAATATGTACCGATTTTTTGCAGCTGTAGAAGGTGTAATGGTTCCACATAAGTTTTCATGTATAATTTCAAGTACTTTTATGGCAATGTATGGGGTTGATTTTGGAAACACTTGTCTTATTTGTTTCCCAAGTAGTTATGATTCACATGTTTCCTTCTCGACATTGATACTATGTATCCATATAACCAGTTCCTTTCTTATCATTGTTTTCATTGAATCCACTCCCATCTTCCCTAACCTTGCATGCCATCTTGCAGAGTTGTTTTGTATAAGAAGTTATAAGTACTTTGTACCAACTATTTTCATGATTTACTTTGTAGAGTCAATTTTTGACCTGTTTGCTTGTGTGATTAAGTTACCATCTTTATCATAAACTGTAATATAGTTTTTTTCATCTTTACATCACATCATGATTCCATGTCTTGTCCAAAGCTAATGATATTGTTTTTAAGATCCGATATAGATCCGGTATAAAGTATACATCAGCTAAAAATTTCCTTCTTCGCTTTGACTAACAAATAGAATTGAGCCTTTACTTTTGATGTCTATTCATGAGTCATCTCTGAATCTTACTTTTCTTATGATAGTTTCATCAATTGCGTTGCAGTAGTTGTGATTTCTTTTCATATGGTTACTTCCACTATGTTCTAGGTACAATATTCTATCTCCATCCATACCAAAGTCAAATTCCTTAGGCTTTACGTTTCTCTCGTTAAAGTACATCTCATGCACTCATTAATCCATCACCCGCTTGTGTTTATTAATCTTTTTTTCTCGTGTGTTTCTTGGATTTTGAGCATTTTGTTGGGATACGTTGAAGCATAGTGACTGTTTTATCGCACTGGAAATATATAATTTTAGACAAAAAAAAATTCATTAGTTTTTTCCACGTCCTCTTCCTTTGCTATAGAAGCGTCCACCTTGTCTTCTATCTATATATTCTCCATTATATTCTTGGAGTTGAGTCTCCATATTATCATACATTAGGTTACTTTGATTCTCTTGAGTTTTTTTCTCTTCTTCACATATACATTCTTCATAGGTTTTTAAATGTGTTATGATATCTTTAAAGGTTGTGGTGCTTAGGTCAAGGATTTGCTCAAGAGATGCCATTATGTGTATATACTTATTCTGAGAATATTTTCGAGAACTTTTTTTACTAGTTTTAATTCTTCTATATGTTTTCCTAACTCTGTCGATTTAGATGAGATTTATGATAACTTGCCAACAAAGTCATCAACTGTTTTGGTGTCTTTTAGAGGTGATCAAATTCAGTAATTAGGGTATGTAACCTTGCTTTTCTAACTCTGTTCGCTTTGATATGTCTAGCTTTGATTTAGCCTCCTATACTTTCTTCATAGTGTCTAACTCTCCAATTTGTAGAATTAGTGCCTCTGAGATAGATTAGAAAAGTAGTGATTTAGTGATATCATTTTTATCAGTATCGTTTGATTCCTTTTCCACAATTTCTTAGACTTTATGTATCATGAGTAAAATCTTCATTCATATAGTCTATATCGTAATAATTCGTTGTGTTTAGCACTAGACAACTGAGAGAAGATAGTTTTCCTTCTTTCATTTTTTTACGTTGCCATAGTATTTTCCATGATTCTCATTTTAGTTTTGGCTCTAATACCAAATATTGAATTTCAACAAAATTGTAAACCAAAATTAAGATTAAGAATAATTTTTTTATTGTTTTAGAAAATAACTTAAAATTAAAGTTCAAATACAATATTTAAAATTCATAAATTATGTCACACAACTTGACATTTTTATTTATAGATAATAAATTTTTAATTTATTTAGATAATTTATTATTTAGATAACTAAGAAATAATTATTTTATCCATAATTTGAACAGAATTAAAAAATTTTGAAACTCAGATTATTTTTAATTTTTATTACCGACAATAAAAAATCTTTTAGACGGAAGAAAAAGTTTCTAATGATAAAGCAGTTGAGAAGATCTTAATTTTTTTTTCTAGAGAATTATACTATTATAAAGTATAAGAAATATTACAGAAACAATATTATAACGGAAAAATTTATTGTTTTGTGAGGATTTATGTTTAATTATTTTGCTTTAAACCGTCTTATGAGATCCATTTCCAATAGTACTCCCTGTATTTTGTTGAAGATTTTTTATAAGTCATTTTTCCAATTTTTCTATATAATTTGCTTTCTCCGAGAATTAAAATTCAGACTTATTGTTGTAGAAGTTGGTTTGCCTGAGATTTAAATCCCAAACATTGATGTTAAAACTTTTAAACCATCACCACAATTATCTATAGGAGATTCGAGTATTACAAGAAAATCTCAAGATTTCAGATTGCTTCAGGGTGCTATATACTCCTTTTAGTCGATGATGTTTGGAGTTAATATTTATTGTCTAAAACTATAAAATTTTCATACCAGAATCTCTGAAATAATACCTTTATGTTGAATGAATGTAACTCGCAATGGGTGATCTACGCTTCCATTGAATTATTTTTTGCTAAGTGGACTTTGTTTCATTATATTTAGTATAGTAATTGATTATTGAAGGATAGGAAACGGGGCACGTGCCACTGTGTCTTCACCTACGTGCACCACCGCATATGACACGTTTCCTTTTTTTAGACTAAAGGCTTGCAAGGAAGACACGCTTCTTCCTCAAACTCTTTCCAAAGTTTGAACACATTTTTGACATGACAACTGTAATGTAACAGTATAAACTGAACCTTGATATGGACAATTATGAGTATTTATAGGGAATGTAATTTACTGAATGGTATTGTCTTGTAGATATTTTGCATGTGAATACTGACGTTGTTGACCTAAAACAATGGTCTTGATTGTGGTAGAGATGATGACAAAATAACAAAAATATATTATAGAAATAGTATAATACATAATCAATATTTTATAGAAATATATTTAATAAAGTAATCAGTGGAATAGTAATTAATTTTTATTCTTTTATATAAAATTAATATATAATAAATATTTTTTATTTTTTAAATAATTCAAACTATTAAAATATGAGTATAAATAGAAATTAACACTAAATATTTTTTTAATAATTACAATCTAAAACCACTTACCTAAACCATAATTAATATATAAAATAAACCATTTCAATTTCATTTAATTATTTAACCATACATTATAACTAATTATTTTTATATTTTTTAACAAATCACATCTTTAATTATTTAGTTAATTAAATTATTTTACCAAAAAATACCGTATGTAAACAGAAACTATTAACTTATCAAAAGAAAATTAGACCTCATTATGAACGTATAAATTTAATAAATAAATAAAATAACAGGAGTGAAAAGAAGACACTCATTATAGTACTATTGTTGGGTCAATATATACACGTATCGTCGTCTCTTTGCATAATGTTTTTCCTCCTCTCTTCTCCTCTCACTACCAAAAATAAAGAAAGATGGTTCTAAGCCGAACGACCGACGTCGAAAGTAACGAACATGTTAGCTCGACGTTCGGATCTCGCTATGTCCGAACTGCACTTCCCAAGTAATTAAGAAAAAATAAAATTCTTTTAATTCTTCTTACTGTTAGTGAATTTTTTAATTGTTAAACGAGTCTACTCGTTAAATAATGATGGAATTAATTGAAGGTATGAGATTGGTGAGAGCTCGATACCAAAGGATGCTGCATATCAAATCATAAAAGATGAGCTGATGCTTGACGGTAACCCCAGGCTGAACTTGGCTTCGTTTGTGACCACATGGATGGAGCCAGAGTGTGACAAACTCATTATGGACTCTATCAACAAGAACTATGTCGACATGGACGAGTACCCTGTGACTACCGAACTCCAGGTCTCTCCATCTCTTCATATTCCTAATTACGTCATAATAAATGATTTTGAAGGAACACATTTGTGCAATGGTTTTAACAAAATACTAGGTTGAGAAATATTGTAGAAAAATATATATCTTATATTTGTTAAAAATAACTAGACCAAAATCTGAACCAGTCTAGGTAATAATTCGCTCTTGTTAACAAAATAAGTTTTTTCTTTTAAAATACTTTTAATAATAGCAAAAGGTATGAAAAATATATTTAATGATTTATTACGATAAAAATGTTAAAATATTTAATTTTAAGTATGATACATATTTACAATTTTTTGAAATTTTCCTATAATTTAAAAATAGTAAAATAAGTATATATTTTCTCAATATCTATTAAATGGAATTAAATGGATTTTTTAAATTTTTATTTATTTGTATATTTTGTAAAGAAAATTGAAACTGTCGGTTATAAAATTTTCAAAGCAGAGTTTTTGACAAATTTAATATATAACATATACAAAAATTTATTTTTTATTACTAAGTTAGTGTGACTGTTTAATTAATTAAGTAATATAAAATTAAATAAAAATGATAGATGGTAAATTAATTGTTATAAAATATATATAACTATTAGTTTTCTAATACTGTAAACTTATTTTAAGTTTATTAAATTATAAAAAATGATTTAATCTAAAACTATTAATATAAAATTTTTTAATTACAAAAATTGTTGTTAATTATATAATTATTATTTTTCACTAATTATATAGTAAATTAACTATAAATATTTATTAAGGATGTCTGTTGTACTTTTCAATGTGAAAGTTTGAATAGTAAAAATCAATTCGCAAATAATAATATATATCCCGAAAATTAGTATAAACAGAAATGAAAAATATATTTTTGCCATTATACAAAATTTTGTAAAAAATCTCGCATTTCAAAAACGCGAAAATGTAGTATAGTTGAAAACTTACATATAGTTGCGTCAAGCGATGATGGACGTAGGGAATAGGTACAAGCGTAACAATTTTGTTTTTCTATTGCTAAAAGATGACAAGCATAGAAATTTTTTTTCCTAGATTTCATTACAAGCATAGAAACTTTTTATTTGTTAAAGACGAAAGAAAACCATACATCTTTAAAAAGTGAAATACAAGATTGGAAAAACTAAAACCGATAAAAATGAAATAGTTTTAGAAAAAGGGTTGTGACGAAATCTAGGAGCCTACCATTAAAATCTCGTGATGGCTAGGTCAATAGTCACATTGTTTAACATTTTACCAAAAAAAAAAAAATAGTCATGCCATTGATTGTCTTGTGTGAAAATTAGATATTTGGCCATAAAATTTTACTCAGTTTGTTCTCAAAATGAATAGGTGAATACAATACCATGTGCTGCAGTGTGAATACAATACCATGTGCTGCAGTGTGAATACAATACGTTCTTAGCAAAAGATCATATAATTTTTATGGTATGGATGATAAGAAGATCATAGGATATCGAATCGCTAATAATATGTTGGTTATTGTTTGCTATAATGCTATCATATAAATTTTATATATATAGCCGACTAACAATACTATTGTTTACCTTAGTTAACAAAATTTGTTTATATTTCATTTCTCAACAATACTATAGTTTACCTTAGTTTACAAAACTTGTGCTCATAAATCATCATTTTTAATTGATTGGAAAAACAGAACCGATGTGTAAATATGATAGCTCGACTGTTCCATGCGCCTCTTGGTGACACTGAGACAGCCATGGGAGTAGGGACGGTCGGATCTTCAGAAGCCATCATGTTAGCCGGATTGGCCTTCAAAAGGAACTGGCAGAACAAACGCAAAGCTGAGGGTAAACCCTATGATAAACCCAACATTGTCACCGGAGCCAATGTTCAAGTAAGTACAAAAATCTTTATCTCACTATTTTTTTACCATTTTAAGAAATAAAATGGAAGCGTAATAGTTAGTAAACAGTTAACGGAGTAACCATAAATTTCATTTTTCTTAAACAATGGTGGGGGGGAGGTGATTGGCAAGTGCTGTAGCTCTAGATTTTTTACTTTAAAATAGAGATTGTAAGTTTTTGATGTAGCTTTAAATTTTTTTGTTGTATATTTATATCAAAAAAAATCACTAAATAAGGTCTAGAAAAATTAATGATTTCTAAAGCTAATATGTTTCTTAATTTATTTTTTGGGCTGTAGATTTAAATTATTTTTTTAAAAGCAAGATTGATAAGTTAATATGGCCGTGTAAAGAAAAGGGGAGGTAGAAAGCACCTAGAGCACCCTCAATTTTCAGAAACATTTGTTCACATAGGTTAATACATTCTCGTTAATCCGTTTCGTTACATATGTTTTCCTCCGGTTGTATTACAGATTTTGGTTTTGAAAAAATACATTTAGTATAATTACTTCCAAACACAAAAATACTTTTCAGGTGTGCTGGGAGAAATTCGCTAGGTACTTCGAGGTGGAGCTAAAAGAAGTGAAGCTTAGTGAAGGTTACTACGTGATGGATCCAGAGAAAGCAGTAGAAATGGTAGACGAGAACACAATATGTGTAGCTGCCATACTTGGGTCAACACTCACCGGTGAGTTCGAAGACGTCAAGCGCCTTAATGACTTGCTTGTCAAGAAAAACGATGAGACTGGCTGGAACACTCCAATCCACGTTGACGCAGCAAGTGGAGGCTTCATAGCTCCGTTTATTTACCCTGAACTCGAATGGGACTTTAGGCTTCCTACGGTGAAGAGTATCAATGTGAGTGGTCATAAGTATGGGCTGGTCTATGCTGGTATTGGCTGGGTCGTGTGGAGGACACAACATGATTTGCCTGATGAGCTTATCTTTCATATTAACTATCTTGGTGCTGATCAACCCACTTTTACTCTCAATTTCTCCAAGGGTATCTATACTTTCGGTTTCTTGTTCCGTTCTCTGAACATATGATGTTTGTGCATGGATACTCATGTAATGTGATGAACGTTTGTGATTGTTCGTAGGATCGAGCCAAATTATTGCTCAATACTATCAGCTCATACGTCTTGGCTTCGAGGTGAGTGTATTGATTCAAAAATATGTATATGTAAATCCTTGTGTTAGTGTTAGACTTTAGTGTTAGTGTTACAGCTAGCATGCAGTACAGCTAGTCCAAATTAGCCGATTAGGTGAATATATTTGAAATATAATGGAGGTACAATTAGAAAAAAAAATTTTAAAAAAATATATATATATAAGGGCATCATTATCGCTGGTCTTTTGACCAGAGTTCTTAACTTATGATTTGACATATATATATTTTTTTACATTTTTCGGCTAAGAAACGGCTTTTATATCTTTTATTTAAGAGACGGTTCTTAGTTTTTTTAGTTAAAAACTAAAAAAAAACTAAAAATCATCTCTTACCCGAAGCTAAGAACCCCGGTTAAGAGACCGGGGGATAATGATGGTCTAAGGTCAATCTTTGTTACACATATAGGCTTTTTAATGCACATATATGGGCGGTGTGTTTCATTTGAATAGGGCTACAAGAATGTGATGGAGAACTGCAAAGCGAACATGTTGGTTCTAAAAGAAGAAATAGAGAAAACAGAGCGTTTCAATATTTTATCAAAGGACGTAGGAGTGCCACTCGTAGCTTTCTCACTCAAGGGTCAGAGTTTCCACAGCGAGTTCGAGATCTCTGAGATGCTACGCCGTTTTGGCTGGATTGTTCCCGCTTACACTATGCCTGCGGATGCGCAGCACATCACGGTTCTGCGTGTTGTCATTAGGGAAGATTTCTCAAGAACACTTGCAGAGAGACTTGTGACTGATATTGTGAAGGTGCTTCATGAGCTTGATACCTTGCCTTCCAAAGTATCAAGGAAGATGGGAGCTGAGGATTTTGGCAATGTGAAAGGGAAGAAGGTGGAGAGGGATAAGCTGATGGAAGTTATTGTTGGATGGAGGAAGTTTGTGAAGGATAGGAAGAAGATGAATGGTGTGTGTTAATGTGAAGTGTGTTGTGTTTGTGAATGGAAGTACTCTGGTCTAATAAAGAGGGTATGTGTAAGGACTTGGGGTTTGATGAAAGAGTTGTGTTGGTTTTTGTTTGAGGCAATAATAAATGGGATAATTTGAAAATACTATATCTATTTTATTAAAACATGAACATGACTCATTGATAAATGTTATATTCAACTATGTACTTCATTTATTTAAGAGATTATTAAATTAAATTAAATTAAATTAACATTAAACACAAATATAATTACAGAAAAAAAATTTAAACATAAAATTTTTAATTTTCCAAGAAAATTCAAACAAAAAAATATATCCGCTCTTAAAAAGAGTGGATCAGAATCTATTTTAAATGCCGGCAGTTCCCAAAACTAATCCGATTTTTATTATAATATATGTACTTATGATATTAAATTATTTATTAGATTTGATTTTTACACATGCGGATCATGAGAACTTAATTTCTTACAATTTTTTGGACTCCAACGTGTAATATAAAGGGTCGAATTGGTGAATATTGTTGCATTCGCGCAATGTAAAATCTAACATGTTTATATTATCGAAGTGGACTTTAATTTAATTCTTTACATACCCACTTTCAAAATATTTTTTTTAATGAAAATATGTGTAAAATATGATATAGTACTAAACCAACATCAACAATTAAAAATATTAGATTTGAATATTTGAATATTTTGAATATCCAATCGGAAACAGTAGGATCCAGATCAAATTGAGATTCACGGGTCCAAAATAACTCAATATGTATTTTTAGCCTAGACTCGAACATGAATCAAATATTTTTGAATTGGTTTCAACTCGGATTTTCGAATCCAAATAAAATGCCTAAATCTATAAAAAAATGACACATATTAATTTTTTTTTAAATTAAAGAATAAACCCATACTTTTGAAGTGCGGATAAAAATCTAGTAATACTTATAGGTTACAAAAAAATATCCTATATAACTACTAAAATTAATAAATCGACAAACGCATTCATCAAAAATTAATGCTTAATGTATTCAAATAGTATTACAATAAAAAAAAAAGAACCAATAAATTATATTATCTTTCGAAATATGATCAATATACATAGATTAGTATATGAAATCGTATATAATTTTGGTAAAACTTAAGAAAATTTATGTTATAAAAATCATAAAAAGTAAGAATATGCTTTAAATTTTTTTCAAAAAACTTTCTCTAACATTAAACTGGACTATTTCTTGGTCATTGGATTATTGGGTTGACCTTGGGTAAACCGTATATCAATAGTTTAATCAATTTAATATATATATTTATATTAAAAATACAAGAAAAAATCATGTTAACAGTATAGTAAAATTTTAAAATCTATTTTCGCATAAAATATATATAAAAAGACATTTTAAACAATTTTTGTAACAAGTTGGAGTTACCACATATAATAAAAATATAATAGCATTAAAATTAATAAGTATTTAAATATCTAATACAAACACTAAAATTAAATTTAAAATTTAAAATAACAAATTAAATCAAATTGAATTACATACTCCCTCCGTTTCATATTAATTGTCGTTCTAGGTTTATGCACACAGATTAAGAAAATATTTAATTTTACACATTTTCAAAATAAAAACACTATTATCAATACACCTAACCATATATCAACCAATAGAGAAATAAAGTAGAGAATATTACCAATAAATTTTGCATTGAAAACCGAAAACGACATTTATTTTGAAACAAAAATTCTATTCTAGAACGACAAGTAATTTAAAACAGATGGAGTATCAGTCATCCATCGGTTAAACTTGTAACTTCGGGTTTAGCTATTTTTGTGGGTTTATCAGGGTTTTAAATAATGGTTATTTCTTCAAACTCAAACTTAATTATATATCGGACATTTGATTTATCAGTTCGATCACATGTATAAATTAACTGCAGATCTACACTAATATTTTATTAATTTATGTGTTAAATATAAAACAACAATTAAAATGAAACTAAATTTGAAGCAGTAAGGTTTATTTTATATGGGCGTTGAGTTGAGAAGGCAGATCAAACCGTACATTCTATGATGTGGTCGGACCGCACATTATTTTTGTCATGGGCGGACCGCACTTTTCTTTGCCATTCAAATAAGTTTTACCATTAATTGATACAAGACAACTTCTACGATCATTTTGTGCTCCATGACTGGAGTAAAGCAGCCAACGAAGCATGAGACGAACCGGTTTCGGTTAAGGCTGATTGGGCAGCGTTCTTCATAGCTTTGGTTCTCTCCCTAACAGGACCCTCCTGCATTATCTCGCACACTCGTTTCTGCACCTCTGTCGAGCTCACAAAACCCGTCTCCGATTCATTCATCGAAATTGCAATTTTGATCTCTTCCACAATCACCACTCTGTTAAACCTCTGCTCAGCGTACAAAGGCCAAGCCACCATCGGTACACATATTTTCGTAAACCAATTGAATTAATTTAAACGGTCACTCTATGTATCGAAATTATTTCTGCACTTACCTGCGCAAACCGATTCGAGAATAGAGTTCCAGCCGCAATGAGTGACGAATCCGCCGATAGCCTTGTGATTCAGAACCGGGACTTGCGGGGCCCATGATTTGACGACCATTCCCCTGTTTCCGGTTCGGTTTACAAAACCTTCCGGTAAGAGAGATTCCAAGTCCGGTGTTTTGTTTTCTAATCCTGGTGGGTTACGCACCACCCACAAGAATCTCTTCCCACTTCTCTCTAAACCAATGGCAATCTCCTTCACTTGTTCCTCTGAGAATAAACCCAAGCTCCCGAAACAGAGGAACACAACACTCTGTTCCGGTTGTAAATCAAGCCAATTCAGACAAGAATCTGCGTTGTCAACATGGTTTTCACCGGTTCTTCCTTGAACAATGAGTGGTCCGATTGGATAAATATTACGAAAACTGAGCTCATCTGTTATTGCCTTGATGGCTCTGTTCTCTAAAGCATCAAAAGTGTTGACGAGGATGCCTGAAGACTTGGAGAGTTGTCTGCAGAACATTATAAATGCATCGTAGACCTCATCGTCACGTTCGAGGACTGCCTTAGGCATGTCGAGGCCCTTGACCGGAGGAACGCCGGGAATATTAAGTGTTTGAACGTCTTTTAAGTTTTTGCCGACCGTTGTTTCGTGGACGATTGGGAGATAGAAGGAAGCGGCTAGATAGGCGGCTCCTGAGGTTAAGAAATAGTAGACCGGGAAGGTAAAATCGGCAGTGACGTCTAAGACGGCGGTGCAGAAGAAGTCGATGATCATTGCACGGAGATTGAAGTTCTGAGTGAGAGAGAAAAGGGTTTGGTGGACATTTGGGTTGCTGAAACAGAGGATTTCTAAGAGGAGTGACTGGTGGTGGTGGCGAGAGGTTGAGGTGGAGGAGTACGGTGTGACTGAGGGGAGGCGGTGGAAGGTGATTGAAGGGAAGGAGGAGGAGACGGAGAAGATGTAAGCGGCGGTGGATTCAGGCTGATAAGGAGGTGGAGCTAAGATGATGTGGATGGAGAAAGATGGGTTTTGAGAGAGGATGAGTTTGCCTAACTCAACCATGGACACTAAGTGACCTATCGGTGGTGCTGGATACAGAACTATAGCATATTGTTTTTCCATGGCTTCTCTTAGGGCTTGTGAGTTTGGTTGCAACTTGCAACAAGGAACATTTAAAGTGGAGAACACTTGAAGTTAGGAACGTGAAAGTGGAAAAATAAAGACGATATGGTTTACCGTTACACGGCTCTTTGACTGACAAATGTTCATTAACTCTTTTGGAGGAAAAGTCAAAATCAGATGGATCAATAAAATCTGATGGACCAATTACTGATGATACAGCTATTGATAAGGGATTCCTATCACGACCAAAGGAAACAAAAAATCATGACTTCATAATACTAATCGTGAGTGAGACATCTAGAGGTTAGATATTTTATTTGGAATCTTCTTTCTTGAAAGAAAAGTTTTCCACAAATACAACTATACTAGGGGTTTCGCCCGCACATGCGGGCATAAACATTTTATAATTAATTATTAAATTTTTTATTACTAATTAAAATATTATAATAATAAATTCTTTTTTATATCTTCATTTGATTTTTTTATGTATTATGAGTTTTTAAAAAAATCGTATGTATATTTATTTACTATTTTAGAAATTACTCGATATTATCATTTTAGTTATATAAAATTAATAATTTTACTTATTAATATTTAGTTATGTGTTTTCTGTTTTTAAAATTTTAATTTTTTATTAAAAATATTTTTTGGATAACAACACAATATCTATAAGAATTATCTTTTTATTTAAAATATAGTTTTTAGATTTTAGATAATTCTTAGTATTATTAATTATTAATTACTAATCCCTTATTTCATAAAAATTATTTAAATCCGTTTTTATTTTAATGCTAATTTATATATTTTATTTTTAAGGGTATAAATGATATTAACCGCTTTAACTTTTAACGTGGGAGCTCGGATGCGAAAATTCACTTCGCAAATAATAGTACAGATACAATAATGAAAGTTCAAAATGTACCAAATTACAAAGAAACTTCTACAATGTAGCCACGAAAAAAAAACAATGTTTTTTTTCGAAAAAAAATCGGATAAGTAATAAACCATAATCTTTTTCAATGCTTTTAAGATCAGATTGGTAACAAACAAGATTTTTTTTGGATCATGAATCGTGCTAAGATAAAATAAAACAAAGTTTTTTTGTGATACTATGAAAACATGAAGTAATACAATAAATTAGCTAGAACAACAAATAAAAGATAGTACTTTATTGATCGATAATAGAAGTACGATGTATTTGTTCCGATAGTTCTAGCCATCTATTACCATTTAAAAATAAATAATAATAGCCTACATCCTTTCTTTTAGGGTTTAGTAGTCCTTTTTATAGGCATGTAATCAAAATCTAGATTAAATCTTTTTATATCTTTAAATATGGAAAAATCTTCATTTAGTAAAAGTTTCCATTTTGCTTGAAAGTAGGAAGAAAACATGACTTGAATGCCATAAGTTGATTAAGGAGAAAGAGAAGGTCAACATCCTACTCTAAGCAGAAGAAATTGCTTCAGGCATTAATTATCTCCAACATATTACCCCTTATTTCTGACTTCATGAGTGAAGTCCGAAGATAACATGTGCCTTACGGTCAACCAGAATCATACCTTCACATCAGGTTTATGATGGAGTGAGCAGGACGTTGCTTCTTAGAGAATTCCCGGAGTATCTTGCCATGGACCATAAGGAAATCTGGTAGGAGATGTCTCATTGAGAAGGCCTAGGAGAGACTATGATCTCTTAAGTCGTCTTGGCACAAAGCCATGTGTTATCATGTGAACTTGGTGGATTTGTGATCCTGAATTCATATTACAATGGTCTATGAGATCCGTCTTATGGCACATGACTTATGGACATGTATCCTTACAGTTATTTGGAATCATCTGATCGAGAGAGCGTATGGCCGGACCAAATGATAAATGTGTTGAAATGCTTCATGAGCATGTTTTTTTCATGCTTATAAGTAGGAAATTGTGGTTTGAAGCTGTAGATTGACTTATGGAGCACTACAATGGGCAAAGCCTTTAGTCTGACTGAGAATGATCGCTTAGATCTGTTAGAGTTATCAATGGAAGCTTGTCTTCATTTCAAGTGAGAAAGAATGTTTGACCAATTAAGGAAATAGTTGTAGAAAGAATTCTCCATGGTAGATACATTTTGGTATGGATTTGTTTTCCGGCCTTTAAGAGATTTTCCTTCCTTTGGATTTTCCTTTCTCGTAGAATATTTTCGTTGTGCCTAGTGAATCATGATTTCCCTGAGAAGGAAATTTGAATTTCAAGAATTGAATTCTCGGCTTTCAAATAAAGCTATCTTTCCTTTCATGCTGGTGGCGTATCCGAGAAGGGAGTAACAATTTTCTTTGATTCTTTTATATTTCGATTTTCTTTTCATAGGACATTCAAGGTTTCCCTTTTTCCTACTGTGATTTCCCTTTTTCATCATTGCCTCTTTCAAATCTGCAATCCTATTTCTATACATCCAAGTAGAATTAGGATTTGATCATTTGTTACCTTGAGCGACTTGTTCAGTGCTGAAGGTTAATTTTGTTGTTTATGGATGATTTAGATTCATACTTTATTTTAAAATAATCGTATGATTTAATTGAGGTAGTCATAGATTGAATACAATTATATATGACATATGTTTATGGTGACCCTTTTTTGGAATGTAGGGATCAAATATGGAAATGTCTTACGCGCTTCTCATTGGTTAGAGATGGACCATAGTTTATAAAGTTATAACCTATCACAAAAAGAAGGTGGGAGGAGAAGATCAGACATGCACTTCTTTTCTACCCTTTAAGCAAATGATCAATGATTGTAGAGTGATTATATTTCCTTCGATAGGTATTTTGATATCTTGGGCTGGAAAAAGAAGACGCATTGTAGACTAGACCAAGCTATGGGAAATAAACTTTGGCGTTATAAGTTTCCTCATTCCTCTGTACAATATTTATGCATGTGGGCTTCATATCGTCAGCCTGTGTTGGCGAATGTGTTAATCAAAGCATATAATAAATTCAGATTTGAGAAACGATGGTTGGAAATGAGGACATAAAGCATATTGTTATGGATGGATGGAACTCCTCAGAACTTCAAGAAAACGCCAATATAATGAATCATATCCCAAGTTGTAGGAGGGCACACTACAAGAAAACAATGGAGTTTCCAACATAATTCCCGCCAGAAAAAATCCATCGTAAATTACCAAGGAAATCCCGACAAAATTTTGAGAAACTAAGAAAATTGATTCCCGCTGCAAATACATCAGATATTCCCGATGGAGGCAAAAAAAAACGTTGGCTTCCTTCGGGAATTCCCAATGGAAAAAATTGACTTCTGTTTGAAATTTCAGTTGGATTCGGAAGTCATTTTAGGGTATTGAAATTAGAACAATTTAGAGGTTAGCGGTCTCAAAAAAATAATGTGTCATATGATATATTTTTTCAAAATAACATCACACAAGGATACATCGATTGAATCATAAACATCAAGGTAATATTATGTATACTTACACAAACAATTAACAAAACTCGTCAATTTTTTTTTTATAAATTATTTTTAATTGTTTTTTATTGTTTTTGATAGCGTGTGGGGATAATAAACTTTTGTATACTAGTGGTATAATGAAATCGGTTATTCTCTATATTTATTTTCTTGACACTAAACCATAGTTCGTTGAGAATCCATTAGGGATTCCCGACGGAAACAAATTAAAGAAATAACTTCTGTGAGAAATCCATCGAAATCCAATAAAATTCCCGATGGAATTCAATTTAAGGTCTTGAAGATATAAAAGTTTAGGGGTTAACTGTCTCAAAAAATTATCGGAGCATATGATAAGTGTAAGACAAGTTTGGACGTAGTAAATACTCAATTTTTTTTTTTAATAACATCACCTACAATTAACTTGATTAAATAATAAACTTCAAGGTAATATTATGTATATTTCCACAAACGATTAACATGTCAATATTTTTTTTAAAAATTACTTTAAAGTGTTTTTGATAGTGTGTGAGGATAATAAGCTTTTGTATACCAATGGTATAACTAATCATATATTCTTGATAAAAAAAAATCAGTTTCCTTGACCCTAAACCACAATCCGTCGGGAATGCTTGACGGACTCCCAACGGAAACAAACAAAAAATGACTTTCTTTCGAAATCCAACGGGAACACGAAAAACAACCCAGGAAATTAGACCGCCAAATTTTTTGTTTCCTGCATGAAAGTGGTATTTCGACGAATTCTGGACGGATTATTTTTGTTGGGAATTTTAATACCTATTTACTTGAAAATTTCTTCTTCCTCATTAATGTCTCTTTCTAAAAACATACAAATCACCTATCTCTCACCATTCTCTCACAAATCCGTATCTCTCCCATAAATCATTCCAAATCATGTAAGTTTTCATTTTAATAGAGATTGTTAGATTAAAAATTTGTTAGGTTGGTTGTTTAAGTTACTTGGAACATAGGTTAGAGATTCTAAAGTTTGATTTAATATTGAGTGGTAGTTTAAGAATTTTGTTGTTTGTCTTTGATTTTGTTAGTTTTAGGAGTGATATTTATTGTTAGTGTTATGATTTATTAGTTTTAGAAAACAAATTTTATCAAACTTTAAAAAAAAAAAAAATATAAAACCTTTTTCTAGATTTTATATTAACTATTGTACTTTAAAAATATTTTCAAAACGTTTTACTATATTTCCATACGTTTTACATTATATAATTTTTTTACTTTGTAAAAAGAACTTAAAATACATTAAAAAGTTTATTTTTTAAATAATTTTCACAAGTTAGCATTAGTATATCAAAAAAATTATTTTGAATTATATTTTAAAATTTTAAAATCCTTTTACCAATTAGCAATAGTATATTTTAATAAATATTTTCATATTTAAGAATCATTTTCAATTATTAAAATATATTTTTATATTTTAAAATGTTTTAAAAATATTTAAAATGTTTTAACTTCTTATTATAAACACTTTTAACATATTTAATATATAATTTTATAAATATCTTAGTTTAGAATTTATTGATTAATCTGTTAGATTAAGAATTTAGATTATAATATTTTTGGAATATTTTAGTAACAATATTACTATTTTTAATTTTAAAAATTGAAAAAAAAAATTAGTTTTTGATTAGTTTTTGAAAATTTATAACGAATTCAAAACGAACAATTTCCGTAGAGAATTAATCAAAAATACTCGAGAATTTACGTGGAATTTATGACAAATTTTTCTTTCCTGAGCTCTATTCCTGGCGTTTTTTTCCGACGGGAAGTGGATCTTTTCTTGTAGTGGCATTAAGCCAATCGCAAAGAGACAATGTTCAAAATTCTGAAAAAATTAGCGAAGGAGCTGAAGGAAAAAGTCGATAACTTGTATTCTAGTGATAAGGCTACCATATAAAATATTGATGAGTCATTGCAAGAGCTAGATGAAGCTATAAAGGCCAAGAAGCTGTTTTAGAAACAGAAAGTCAGTTACTTTGACTACATGAAGGGGATATAAACTCTAAATTTTTCCATGTCAGTACAAAGTAGAGAAGAGAGAAAAACATGATAATCGTCCTAATTGATGATCTGGGGAACCTGGTGGACACAAGAGAAGTTTTAGTAGCCATTGCTACTAAATATTTTAGAGAGATTTTTGTTTCAACAAACTCATCATGAATAGATGAAGTTTTATCTAGTGTTACCACGTCTATTAGCGATACAATAAATGATGAGCTCACGAGACCTGTGTCAAAGTGGGAGATGGGCCAAATTATGAAATTAGAGCATGGGAGGATTCATGGAATTCTACAACCCCGGCTAGACCCACGACAATGATTGCTCATGTGGTCCATCATATGATATCGGTTAGTAATTTAATTCTTGGGGAGGAGAATATTTGGAATGAAAAATTATTGGAATCTCTTGTGGCACCGGAGGACGTTCCTAGTCTCAAGAGTTTATCTATAAGTTAAGATAAGCATAGGGATGAGTATTGCTGGAGCTGCTACAATGTTAAATCCGGATTGGGTTGCTCGAAATATGATGGGTAGAGGAGAGTCAGAGATATACACAAAGTTTAGTATGCATGCGCTTCAGTCTTATGTTTGAAAAATGAAAGCACCTCATAAAATGTGCCACCTTATATGTAAGATATTAATTGGCAACTTCTTTTTTTTGAATTATACATGGGTATCCTGGCCCCACATAAGTGGTCTAGACTAGTCACGGGTAGCCACGTGTTGGTCCCCTGTCCCTGGTGATGCCGAAATGTTAATTTCCTAGTGGCCAAGACTCAAACCCTGGTGGCTTCACCGTATTAGGTTTTTTACCCTCAAGTTAATCACCACCATGCCACAAGCTCTGGTTATTAATTGATTGGCCACTTCGCAATTACAAGAAACCTAATGTGGATACATAAGATGTGACAATCATTGTACAAGAGGTGGGACAACAGATGAATCAATAAACCATGTGATTTTTTAAAGGCTCTCCAGCGCTTCAAACTTAGGCATTGTCATCTACACCATCCAGTCCTCCATGCTTCCCTTCGACATGTGTATACACAAATATGGATTACTTGTTTTACAGAAAAAATGAAAATCAAGATTCGTAGAAAAATCCATATCCTTGGTTGATTTGGTTTATCTGAAAATGCGAAATGACAAATGTTTTAGAAGAATTGCCAGAATTCCCAAGAACTGTTTGATATGTTGACGGGGAGTGTCGTGCTTGGCATTGGCATGAAGCAAACAAGTCAATAAATATATCTGATGTGCAGCAAGATACACACTATATACAAGTCTTAAACTTGAAAAATATTGGTCTCATGGATGGCTCTTGACTTCATGATACACATTTTAGAGAATGCATATCGATATGGAAAGATTTTATTAGGAAAACATCACTTATCTGAACTAAAAAATAATTTCGACGACTGACTTTTTTATATTCTAAAATTGAAGCATCAATTTTAGCTACAACATTCCACATACTAGCACTTTGAAACTGAATGCCAAGAATTAGTAATACTGATTCAAAATCCAGGTGGATGACAAAAAAAATTGGTAGAATTAAATGAAATAGCAAGATTAAGATGTTTTTAAAAAAAAAAAAGTTTATTATATACATTTTTTTAGTAAGAAAATTATCGATGGATTCTTTAACAAAAATGTGTAAATGTATTCCTAGAGAATTGTTTTGTTAGTTGTTTTATTCTGCTTGTTACCCAAATCGTATTACGTCTGATTAATAGAACCACTTTTTGATATGTAAGATTTTATTTAACATTTTTAACAAAAGAAGAAAAATATATTTAATTATCACCTACACTAGTACCCGATCATGATCAAGTATAGTTTTATTCACCCGACCCAAATATAAAATATACTGGGCCATTGGTTTTAGGTTGTAGTAACCTATCTACGGCCTAGTTTGCTTATCAAAATAAGCAATGATCAAATCCAGACCGTCCAAAATAGGGATTTCAGAAAACCCCACTAAACCTCTGTTGAAACCTCATAACAGTTTTTGTTCTACCTTGTAACTCTTCTTCCTCGTTATCAACAGGTACGCTTCCAAGAGTTCCTTTCTCGTTTCTGCCAATTCCATGTATGTGGGTCTGCTTTTTAGAGGCTAATCTAATTGCCCACTCATTTAGTTTCTGAGAAAGATATGATCTTTTAGTGATTTGTGTAATTCATGAGCTTACCTTCAGGGTCTATTGAGCTGTATGTGTCTTTGCTTTCCTCATCAATGTGACAAATGTCTGTGGTCTGGATTTTTTTGTGCAAGAAGTAATAAAGTTTTGGTTTTTATGGGTTGCGATGATTGAGTTGCTCAGTATATTTCTGTATAGCATAGATTTTAATTTTCTCGCTGTCTCTAATTTGGACTTACTTGTTCACTGTCTCAGTGGAAATCTCTTGAAAACATTTCAAGAAACCTAACCGTTCTTCCTCAAGATTCATCTAGAATGACGGACATAGTAACGCCTGGAGATGTACTTGGGAATGTGGCTGAGTTTAAAGCCGGCAAAGGAGCTTACGTCAACGACAAAACAATCTACGCTTCCCTCACTGGATCTTTCCGGATTGTTTCTCCTCTTCCTGAGTCTCCTGACCAGGTCTCTGCTGCATTGCTTCTTGGATATTCTTTTCGACCAATGTATATACTCATTTTATAGCTTCTTGTTTGTTACAGAGAGCTATTGTGGAAGTTACGGGTCACAAGGCACATGGGCTTATTCCTGAGCCTGGTTCTGTTGTCTTAGCAAGGGTGAAAGTTTTGCCACTTTTTCATTTGGTTTTCAGTGACAAAAAAGTTTGACCTTTTATTCTCTATTATATTCTTTTGATAGGTGACTAAAGTTATGGCTAGAATGGCCTCTGTCGATATCTTGTGTGTTGGTCCAAAGGCCGTTCGTGAAAAATTTGCTGGCATAATCAGGTGATCTTCCTCCTGCTCCTTTTGGTGTTTATGTAGCCTGTTTAGTTTACTTGTAGCGAAACGGAAACAAATGTAACGGTTTAGTTTCTTTTTTTATGTGTCCATCTAACTTGTGCTTGCTTCTTTACACAGACAACAAGATGTAAGAGCAACAGAGATTGACAAAGTTGATATGCATCAGTCTTTCCGTCCTAGTGACATTGTTAGAGCCATGGTTGTATCCTTTTGAACAACTACGATATATTCTTATGTTTCACAAAATTTATTGTCTAGAATTAGTATCATGACTTATAGAAGAAAGATAGATACAAGATTTGTTATCTTTTTCATTTTCACTTACACATTCTCTATAGATTAATTGTAGTCTGTATATGTAGAGCATAATAAAGTTGCCTTAACTTGAACTCTTAAAAGCTGTCCCTTGGTGACTCACGGGCTTACTATTTGTCAACTGCGAAAAATGAGCTTGGTGTGGTCTCAGCGGAAAGTGCTGCTGGTAAATTATTTTTCCTACTCTTGGAAACTAATATTATGGAAGTAGACTAGTAGAGTATGTAAAAAAAATATATATATATATAGATGCATGTTCTTCTTTTGGCAGTGATATTCGTTTTGAGTAATGAAAAGCTATTGTTGTGCAGGTGAAACCATGGTTCCGATTAGCTGGACAGAGATGCAATGCCCTTTGTCGGGACAAACCGAGCCGAGAAAAGTTGCCAAGGTTGGTTAGTTAAATACAGTTTTTGATTGTGGTGTCTACAACAAGAACAAGACTTGTGAGATTGATACCATTTTGAGCTTCTTTCTTTTTTCTTTTTACATTATTTTACTTAAAACTATGTTTGTTTAGTTATCAAGTTGTAGAGAAAAGTTCAGAGCAACTTATCCTTGTTCCTACATCAAGGTGGGCACTTTTTTTTGGATACAACTAGCATGTTGTTAAACTCACTTAAAGTTAAAGTTACACTTGATCGTTGCAATTTCTTGGAGAGGTGTTCACAAAGTTCCCGTTAACTCATGTAACTCTATTGCTTCTTATTAGTGTACTAGTTTGATGAGATGTAATTGATACAGAGATATTTAGTGGTGCCTCGTGACACTTTTACGTTGCCTATACATTCAGAGCTTTCTCTGAACCGATACAGTTTGTTGTTTTTTTTTGACATGGAGACCAAAACCAAATGCTTAAAAAAAGAAGAATATTGCTTCTTTGTAGCTTATTTTTCACCCTATGGTGTTCATTTTCTACACTCGGGTATTTAGTTCTTAGATCTCTTCTATAACAAGTTGATTCTATTACAAACACTCAAAATTAAAAATTTCAAAAGAAGAACAATAACAATAAAAGTTTCAGACAAATATATAGCTGGAACGAGCCTACATCAATCCGGTTGCATACAAAACAAAACTTTGATAAAACTAAAGAGCATGCAAGAGAGAAAAAAAGAGGGCAAAACCATATAACAGTTTTGGGATCAAGAGTGTCATTACTCATCCATGTCCTCTTCATTATCATCATCTTCCTCCTCACTGAGCTCAAGCTCAGCAAGCAACTCTTCAATTGGCACAGATGGTGCACCCTCTCCATCCGTCATTGAAGCAGTCTCAGAGTCTTGATAATCCTTGTTCTTGTACAATGATATGTTAAACCTTAGCTCAGGGTTTTCTTCAAGATCCCTCAAAAACTCTTCATACTCACTCTCCATCTTCTCTGGATCAACTCTGCCTCCTCGTGACTCATCCATTTCCATTGGAAGCTTCTTGGTCGTGAACCTACGGGGTTTCCCCTTCTTTCTCTCTCTCTGCTCGTCATAGCATTTCTTGATCAGAATTGCCTCAGGAAGCCCATTCTTCACACTCAACCGATATCTCTCCATCTCTTCGTCGTTCACATTAGCACCGTAAATGTCATACCCTAAAGCCTGATCTCCTGGTTTCAGAATATGTCCAAGATGTGTTTGGACATAAAACATCTTACCAATGTCTGACTCACGAGCAATCTGAACGTAGGACAGAGCATACTTCTGCCCTCCAACAGTTGCTTCGCCTACAGGTGGTTCCACATCAAACACAAAGTACTTCACAAGCTGCCTGCTGGTTAGCGCAGCTCGAAAGCCAGACCTCCAGTACTGTCTGGCGTCCAAGAAGGCACACCTTAAGGTTCTTGGATCAAGAAGAGTGATGTTATCGGAGACTTTAGTGCACACCACAAGCGGACCCAGGTTTCCTAACCCAGAAGCAACTTTGGAAGGCAAGCAAATAAGGTCTTCACGGCAAACGGGACAGATCTTAACAGAGTAAGTGTACTTGTAGTTATACAAACTGCTCTTAACATCATGAGAAACTAACTGCTGGTCCTGACGATACTCAATAGGAACAACTTTCCTTAAAAACTCAACAAAGCTATTAGCATGACTTTTATTCCCAAAGAAAAAATCAATCCCTTGATCCACCTGCTGGATTCTGATAGCTCGAGAAGCAGCATCGTGCCTGAGAATCAACTGCTCAAGATAAAAGAAAGTCCTCCTGTGAGAAACATGCTGCCTAAGCTGCACAGAAGCAACCCACTGATCAGGGTTAGCTTGAAACCTGGAGCAGGACTCGCAGAGGTTGTCCCTAACCGTGTACTCAACGGGATAAGACTGCTCAAGAACAGCACCGTTGAGAACCTCGGCTTGAACAGTGATCTTGACTTTGATCCTCTTGGAATGAGGCTCGGTCCAGACCAACTCAGCGTTCTTGAGCTTGACTTTGTTGAGATTCTTGAGCCTCTTGATGCAGAAAGTCAAAAGCTCTTTGGATTCCCACTGAGCTTTGATCCAGGTCTTGGGTGGCTGCAAGTAACAACCGCACTCAGGGCAGTAGAAGATCTGGATGCTCTTCTGTAAGCCTTCCGTGATGTCCACTTCGGAACGGAGACAGTTGACACACATGTTGGCTGCGTTAGGTGGCATGGGAACACCACACTTGCAACACAGAACACTTCCGATGGTTTGTTGAACCTTGAACATCCCTGATTCTTGATCCATCGCTGACATCTGTTATTGCATCAAGCAGAGGTAATCAGATCAAATACAAGTACAGAAGCGATATGGCTACACCATTTCTTGTACCTCGGAAGTTAGGGTTTTACATCGGATTCGACGCAACATATAGATATAAAGAAAGGCCAAGAAGGATTTAGATTCGACGAAGCTTTAGTTACCTGAGCGAATTTGCGAGAGAGAAGGCGGCGCGGTACAGAAGGAAGAAAAAAAAGAAGAAGAGAGCTGTGAAGGGTTCTTCGAAACTGGTCTGAAGCGTTTTAGGGTTGGGCTGAAAAGAGTTCAACAAAATGCATTTGATTTCGGCCACCGACTAAATAATTTCTTGTTAACTGTGTTTTACAAGGAAAAAATTACATATTGGATCATTATATCATTCTAGGAGACTTATTTTTTTTTCTTTTTTTTTCTTTTTTTCTCCCAACACATTTCTCTTAACAAAACTCAACACAAAATAACTAAATTGCCCTTGATAACCCAATTGATCTAATAAAAAAGGAGAATAACTGAATATACCCTTATTAAAACAAATCATTTTGTTTTACTTTATATCATGTTTATATAAATATCTTTAATGTATTTGTAACCTATGAAAAAAAAAAAAAAAAAAAAAATCAAAGAGAGAAGATGATAATATAAATGTTCGAAAGGGACAATTTGAAATGATCGCATTACAACTTTTTATATAAGTAAAAGTTTGACAAATATTACTATATGCACTAATGACATGGGTTCCATCTCTTTCTCTTTACGAAACTCTTGAATTTTGTAACATTCCCCCTTGGAGACCATCGTTATTAATATTTGTTGTGTTGCATTTTAGTTACTTCGTTAAAACCTTCTTAGAAAACCCAGTGAAAAAAAAACTATAGCAAGGTAAAAACTAAAAAGAGTACAACTAAGAAAGCTCTCCCTCGAGTAGACGATCGTTACAGATTTTGATGACGCATTCCAATGTTGTAAACATGTTTTTTGAATGTAGTAGTGGGTAGTGATTTTGTAAAAAGATCTGCAGCATTGTCACATGATCGAACATACCTCACTTCAATTTTTTTATTCTTTTCGAGTTCTTGGGTATATGAGAAGAACTTCGGTAGGATATGTTTGGTTCTGTCACTTTTGATGTATCCTTCCTTTGTTTGGGCGATACATGCTGCATTGTCTTCACATAAGATGGTCGGTTCTGAATTGAAAGGATGTGTTGACTTATTGATCTGAGCCAAACACATTTTCTACTTGCTTCGTGGAGAACAATTGTTTCAGCAGGTTTGAGGAAGTGGCTACAAGTGTTTGTTTTTGGGAGCGCCAAGATATAGCAGTTCCCCCAACTGTAAATATGTAGCCAGTTTGTGATCGAGCTTTATGGGGATCAGACAAGTATCATGCATTTGCAAAGCCAACCATTTCTCTGTTTGAGTTGTTAGGATAAAATAATTCTAAGTCAATTGTTCTTTGGAAATAACGAAAAACATGTTTGATCCCATTCTAATGTCTTTGCGTAGGAGATGCATTGAATCTTGCCAAAAGATTAAAACAAATGATATATCAGACCGCATATAATTTATAAAATACATAAGTGCTTTTTTGCACTTAAATACGGTACTTCAGAACTAAATATCTCTTCATTTTCTTCATGTGATTGAAATGAATCATTTTTAACATTTAGTGATCTAACAATCATTTTTGGAGTAATCATATCATCTAAGGTATAAGCTTTGGCAGACTCTCAACTTCACTCTCTCACCATTTTAATATTGAAAATAAATGAAAAATCAGAGAGAAAGTGACGATGAATGAGATATATATCTCGCGGAAGAAACTTTCTCTGCGGTTAAGAGATTCAAACCCAAACGTATATTCTTTCTGTTGATTCACTTTCCTTTTATTTTTAATTTTAATTATAAAGATAAATAATAATATTATTATATGTCTGAGATACGTACAAGAGGGTATTTACTACTAATGGTGCTCTTAGAGTATAATTATCCGAACTTCTTAACAAGATATCTTAGTTTAATTAGAAATTTAAAAAAATAGAAAAATAACAATTAACATAAGCAACGTCTTTTAATTAAGGTACACAAGAGACATCTCTTATAACACGTGTCAACCACTCTCATCTTCTCCTTCGCTTCCATCTCTCTTCCTCTCTTTCCTTCCAACTCTCTCCTCTCCGCAACGATTCAGTGTATCCTTAGAGATCGTAATCAAAACGCCTTCGTTTGCAAGAAGAATCTGAAATCTCCCATGAAAAACCATCATCACGAGCTCTATAAATTTCCAATCTCCGACGAGAATTCCGAGAACTTGGTCGATTCTTGGATGAAGACTCTCAATAAACGGAGCTTCTTCTCTGATACAGATATGGGAGGCGAGGCTAAACCCATCCAGCGGTGGAAACTCGCCGAGCCATGACCAATCCAGGGATCTGCTTATGCGAATGGAGCGGTTCTCTATGTTGCACCGGGACGGATACGGGGACAGATACGGGGACGGAAGCGGGGACGGGAAACGTCAAAATCAAAAATTTATAGATACGGGTACGGCAAATATATATATGTTAAAAATATATATATACACTATCCATAATTGACAAAATAAAAAATACTACCAAAATTTTAACATAAAATTTACTTCAATAGAGTATTTTAAATAACAGAAACAAGATTATAAGTTAAAAATATTACCTCCTTTTGATTTTTTTTGAAAAAGTAAATGAGTTAAGTTAACATACAATAATTTTGGAAAAATTCATTTCAAAACATTCCATAAATCAATTACAACGTCCCCTAAGTGTCCCCGTGCCGTTTCTATGGTGTTTCCGTCCCGGAAACGTTTCCGTCCCGGAAACGTTTCCGGTACGGGTACGTCAACCAAACTGCCGTCCCCGTGCTTCATAGGCGGTTCTCTTCTTCTAAAACTGCCCTTTCCCTTTGTGTACAGTTCTCTTCTTCAGCAACTTCATATCTCTTATCAATATAATTTCTCTGTCTCCAACAAAACTTAAACACAGAGAAAGTTGGAGAATTTGATATAGTTTGGTCTTTTTATGTGTGCAGGCAAGTGAAACAGATAACATCACGTATGAAGAGGTATGTGTTATGCTAATAAATAATAAATGAACGTGTTACGTTCTTTATATAGATAGAGGAATCTTGGTTTTGAATGATGATTATAATATGTAGAGTTTCATTAAGAACAAGTCGTCTTCTGCTCTGATGGAGCTGATTTGGGTTGGGATTGATCGGAGCTGATTTGGGTTGGGATTGATGATTATAATAAAATCCTTTTGGCCTCTATCTCTCAATGGAGCTGAGCTTGAGCACTTCTTCCGCTTCTCCAGCGGTTTTGAAGAGGCAAGCTTCTCCTCTGCTTCACAAGCAACAAGTTCTCAGCGTAAGCTTTGCTTCCGCGGTTAAACCAGGAGGAGCTCTCCGGTTTCGTCCCCGGCGGCGTCTACTTTATCTTCCAGCTTTGCTTCCGCGGTTAAACCATCCTTCTGTAGTTTTGCTGCTGATATTGATTTGGGTTTTGTTGAAGGAACTAGTTTAGTGGTTTTCGCGCTTCAAAATTGTCACTTTGAATTGAACAAGATAAGAAAATAATTGGCTGCGAGATTGTTAAACGTGAAGGATAAAGCTTTCCTATGTTCCTAGTGTGATGATCAATAGAGTTTCAAGCACTACTTAACTTTTATCTTTTGATTGGTTCTCTAAACGAAATCACTCTCTTGTTTTTTTGGTTTGCTGATAGAGGTGAAGAAGAAGACGTTGGTGAGGAGGAATGACGTGAGGAATATAGCAATTGTAGCTCATGTTGATCATGGAAAAACTACTCTGGCTGATTCTATGCTTAGGCAAGCAAAGGTAACAACAGCAAATGGCATAATATTTGGTTTTTATTTATGTTTTCGGTTTTTGCTTAATTCTTATTTTACTAATCTTTGTTTAAATGTTTTTATTTAAAAATCTATATCTAAAATATTATTTTAATATGTTTTATTTAATTTAAAATTTTTAATTTTAATAAAAAAATTAATATTTTTTTTAAGAACCCTAAAATAAGAGACTTGCAATGGAGGACAAAAAAGTTGAAAGTTCTAAACAAAATCTCTTAACCAAATTTACTCCTTAAATACTATTAAAAATAATTAAGAGACCCTTAATGGGTCTCTAGGATAATGATGCGTGTTAGCGTTAAGGTACGTGTGTGACAATGTTCCAAACATTTATGGAGTATGGAAATCTAGATTCATAGGAACTTTATCTTATGATTAATTGATCTTAAAGCAATAGTTCAAGAGATTGAACATGAAAATGCCATTTCAGACTGTGTTATTAGTACAAGTACGAAGCGCCCAAATAAAAGGTCAAAGAAGCAGAGGAAATCTTTATTTGCTCCAACCACAAAACCCAAAACCCCAAGATTAAAAGAAAAAAAGGCTTCAAGCCACAAACCCAGGTAGTATAAACCGGTACAATTACTTAATAAACTGTGGAAACACACAAACTTGTTCGAAGCAAGTTCAAGTTATTATTTGTTGAATCTTTGTTCAAGGATTCCAAAGGAGTGTAGTCTCTGCAATCATGGAAGTAACAATGTAAGGGTCCATGTTTGAAGCTGGCCTCCTATCCTCAAAGTATCCTTTCCCTTCTTTCTCTGTGTCACGTCCTACTCGGATCGACGCTCCACGGTTCGCAACACCCTTTTAACAAGATACAAACACACACAAAGATCAGTACACAAAAATGTTATCAACTCTTTACAGTAGAGCAAAAAATGTGTTACCCATTTGAAAGTGTTGATGTCAGCAGTTTCATGGTGTCCGGTAAGACGGCGCTCGTTGCCTTCACCGTAAGCAGAAATGTGTTCATTGTGTCTCAGTCCAAGCTTATCAATTGCCTTCTTGATTATCTCGTATCCTCCTTCCTCCCTCATTGATTTAGTGCTGAAAAAGTCATTTACCATTTTCAGATTTTTTTCAAGATATGTTTCATCATTTTTTTTTTTATGATATTTTTTACCTGTAATTGGTGTGAGCACCAGCTCCGTTCCAATCACCAGGAATTGGCTTTGGGTCAAAAAATACAACCACACTAGAAATCTCTGTGATCCTCTGTTTTTTAATACCACAAAATGTTGAATGTAAGTTTATATTCCATCAAGAGATCGAAACAAATTGAGAGTGGTAGGGCCGGAGACAGATCGGATTCCGGGGTATTTTAAGATATTTGGATTTGAATTCTTATCCGGCGGATCCATGTTATTATTATCCTTATCCGGATCCGGGTGTCAGATATTTTCCTAAAAATTGTAATATCCGGTGGATATTCGGATCCAGACTAGGATCTTTAAAATAAATAAAACTAATATTAAAACATATATAAATATTAAAAATAATTTAAAAATAAAAGTAATATAATGTTTTTTATTACTTCTAAGTATATTATTACAAATTTATACTTATATAATATTATAAAAATAAAATATAACAAATAAAATGAGTTTATATATTACTATTTTTGAAACAATTATCAATAAAAATTACGGATCCAGATTTCCGGACTAAAAAATTAAGATATCCAGATCCGGATTCGGTTTTGACGAATCCAACATTTTACTATCCGGATCCGGATTCAACATTTCCGGATATTTGGATTTTCGGAGCAGATCCGAATTGGATCTCGGATTAAATCCGGATCTCGGATAATAAGTCTCAGGCCTAGAGAGTGGATTGTTTAATGATACCTCCAAAATGTAACGAGCGATCCACACTTCATCAGCAGCTGAAATACCAACCGAGGGGCCGACTTGGAACTCCCACTGCCCCAACAAAAAGATTTGGTCAACACAACTTTATGTAAAAAAAAGATTGAAAATTTTAGGTCATTAGTGCTCTAAAGGTTTAAATTTATTAATAGTAATACCTGACCAGGCATAACTTCTCCATTGATCCCACTGATGTTAATTCCGGCATACAAACATGCCTTGTAGTGAGAATCAACAATATCCCTTCCAAAAGATTTGTCAGCTCCAATACTGCAGTAGTATGGTCCCTGAGAGATATTATTTAGTATCAACCATCATACGCCAAGAACAGAGAATTGAAGAAGAATGTGAAAAAAACACTTGAAAACGGAATGTACCTGAGGGCCAGGGAAGCCACCAATGGGCCATCCTACAGGCCAATTCACATCCTTCTGCAACAAAGTGTATTCTTGTTCGATGCCATACCTAATGTACACATAAATAAAAAAATCAGCAATCTAATACTGTAAGAAACTGAAAATGATTTTACAAAAAGAAAACAGAGGAATTTTTGAATAACCATGGCACTTCAGCTTCAACGTCAGGGTTGCTAAAGATCTGAGCTGCAGCATGTCTCTTGTTCGTAGGGATTGGTTCACCCGCAGGGGTGTAAGCATCACACATCACCTAAACCAAACCGAAAAACGTTAGCTTCAACGGCTAAAACAGAACATGTGCGAGAATATGAAAGTTTAACAACTCACAAGAATGTTGTTGCCTCTACGGAACGGATCTTTGAAAATCGCTTGGGGGCTAAGAAACACAAAGAATAGAAAGATTGTTAGAAAAAAAAAACAGAACAAAAGGAGATGGGTTTTTAAAGAAAGTGATAAGATGTGTGAAAAAATAAAAAACCATTATAAGTGGCCTTACTATAAGATCACTTCACTGTCTTCACCAGGAGCTTGACCAGTGCTTGAACCATCATAATTCCATTTCGGGAGCTTCGATGGATCAGTCTCAGGTCCAGAGAGAGTCTGCAAGTAAACAAACAAAATATTTAGTAATTCAATTTAATCAAACTGAGAAAAAAGAAATACAAAAGCTTTCTCCTTATGGGTCAGTTTTCCAGGATAAGTTTATATTTTTCATCGAACTAAAGTGAAAAAGATTACCCTGGCTTTGCTTCTCATGTCCATTCCAGAACCACCAACCCTGTTTTGAAAATTCAAAGAAAAAACAAATTAGAAAAAGATAAAACACATAACTCTGGTTACTGTATTCATCTCACAAGGAACACGAACAGAGGGAGAAGTATATGTGGGCAAAGAGGCAAATATATGGGAGGAAGAAGAACCATATGTATTCAGCGATGATTTTCTCAGTGCAGTTTGAGAGGTCAAGGTTAAGGAGATCTGTTACAAGACTCATGGTTACAGGAAGGGTTGTTGAAATGTTGTAATGAGAAATAACAAAATCTTGAAATTGTGTTTTTTTTTTTTGTTTATGAGATGATGATGTTTTGGAGTTCGTGGTCGCGGGAGTACTTATAGGGAAACCAAGGTACATAGAGATAGGAAAAAGTTGCTCTGTTTTACAAATAACTTTAAAAAACCCCTAAAATATATAATAAATACCGGATTTTTTTATTTATTTAACCAACGGAATCCCAGCGTATTAAATTGAAAGTTTATAGTTTATTGGTATCTTTTGTTGTTTTCGTGTAGTCATTAAATTGATTGTGGACTTTTATTTACAAAGTAAGAAAAAATAAATAAAAAGTTGATTGTTGACTTACTCTCTGGTTACTCTATATTGTTTATTCACATATATAAATTCAAGTAGGTGGATTACGTTGATTTTTTTTCCGTAGGGTAGGTATTTCAGGGAAATAATAACTTTAGCATCTACTGACTACGAATACTAAAAAGATTATACGTCAAAAAGTTTTAAAATTCTTACGGTTTAAAAAAAAAGAGAATAGATATAATGAAAATATTATATATATGCAATATATAACGTATAATAAATTAAATAAAATGAATAGTTTTCCATCACAATCCTAATATCCATACTACAATATTTGAAAGTGTTTGTTTATGTTAAAGGAAAATAGATTTATGAAAAACAATATTATAAGAGCACAACAAAGTAATCAAACTCAAGTAAACAAAAACATATTTATATTAACTATAAATACGTTTACAAGATTTATGAATGGTAATCGAAATGAAACTAGTACAAGAACAAAGTGATAAATGGGGTCGAAGGGTTTAGGGTAAGAGAGTAGAAGTCGAGGTATGTGTGTCAGCAGAGGCGGCAAGCACCCGCTTGTGGCCTCAAATTTCACCGAAAAATATAACCTTTAAAAGTAGCCTTAATTTTTTAAAAATATATAAAACCAGTCACTTTTTCATTTTTCGATTGCGGCCTTAAGTAAATATATGAATGTCAGGACCGATGCAGTGTGTGCATATGCGATATTAAATGTCCTGTTTTTCGTACCTTATCTTTCTTTTTATAGTTTTTCAAGTTGTTTTCCAACTTTTGATATTTCCTCTTATTTTTGTCGTTGCAATCTCGAGATCTTGTAACGCTTTGTTGTTATCGTGAATATCGGAGCTCTCCAGCGGATTTCTCTTTGACTCGGTCTTATCAACCTCGAGCTCAACCTCAAATCTAGATTGAACTTGAGACCAAGATCATGTGTCTTTTGTCAGCTTCTCCTCTTCGCATTTCGAGATCTGAGCCATCGTTAGCCTTTGACTCTTTTATAAAGTTTTTTGGGCTTTGTCAAGATTTAGGTCCAAAAATTGTCTTCCAATCTTTTCCACCCATGGGAAAAACTGTCTTTTCGGACTCGTTTCCGAGCATCAGTTCCAACTTTATCACCAGTTAGTTATCTTGTGTAATAGTTTGTACGGGGCCAGAAGATGCAACCGAGATTACCATGTGTTGTTTCGAAGATGAGGGTTGGTCTTTAATGTCACATCATGTGATTAAAATTCAGCTGTTTGATTCTATCGTGAAGGCTTTTTCGATGCATTCAAACATTGTCTTGAATTCGCTGTCATCTTCTTTTGGAGACCTATCTTTTTAAAATTTGCTCTTTATTGTAGTTTATGTTTCAAGAGGATGTATAAATTCCTTTTGTATTTGTAACAAAAAAAATTAAGAAATAAAAGTAAGTTGTATTAAAAAAAAAACGAGTCAAATATAAGTAGCAAAAATTAACTACTTGAACAAATTAAGTCGAATATCAAATATCTAAAATTTAGCGGGTACTTGTCCCGTGTTCACCTCTAACTAATATACCCCTAACTAATAGTAAGGAATAATTTAAAGGCAAAACATGTGTATGTTGTCACAATCTAAGAAGATGAGAAG
This sequence comes from Sinapis alba, assembly GCA_012274485.2. Lineage (NCBI taxonomy): Eukaryota > Viridiplantae > Streptophyta > Magnoliopsida > Brassicales > Brassicaceae > Sinapis > Sinapis alba. Next base: position 224,427 of record MU105684.1, on the reverse strand, counting down.
AATGTGTTGGACCGGTATCCGGTTAAAAGACAAATTGGAAGGCGATTGTACGGTTTAACGACGCGTTGGGTCCACTCTCAATCCACACAAAAAAGAACGCTTCCTCAAAGTTGTTGCTAAGGCGCGCCTGCCTTAAGCTGCGAGCCTCATCCAATTAGAAGAGAGACAAATAAGATTCGGTTTTGAGAAAGCGCCCGCTGTTGTTTGTTGAAGACATTATCTATTGTTTATTTGTTATTTTTACACGAGGAATATGATATTAAGGAAACCAATTAGAGGTATACAAAAAAAGGAAACCAAGGAGTGGTCCTGTGGCATTGGCACGTCTTCAAATAGTAAAAGATATGTTTTTGAGGGTTTAGAAATTTCAGAGTCAAATTCGACCGTTTATGCGTTTTTATAATATTCTTTTCTTGGTTATTCTCATCATCTGATTATTGTAAAACTCCTTCAAAATATTCGAGTTTTTTTTTGACTAAATAAAAATATTCGAGTTTCACATGTCTAATTCCTGAAAATTAGTTTGGATTTTAATTCAGAATTGATCCCAAATGTATAACCAGCCTCAGAAAAAGCATCTATCAGTATTTTGTAATTAAAAATACAATAGGTAAACATATCTATATTAAAAATATATCAAATTGATGAAAGCCTTTAATAAAGAAAGATAACAATATTAACCAAAAATCATTATTCATGAAGTGATAGATGTTATAGAAATTGTGATTATTGTAGTTGAGCCAATCTATGATATTAAAGCACCAAATGGATTCCAATGTTTTTTTTGCAACTATTTTTTTAATCTGGTTGAATTAAGAGAGTCGTAAGCCCGCGGATGGACTCATTTTCCAGGGCATTTAAATATGTTCTAAAGCATAAACTCATATCTGTGTTTGGTAAACAAAACAATGTGATTTAGTTTCGCATAACATGAAGATTGAACCTAAAATGTGTTTGCGTCCGTCCACTACCACTTCACCACAAAGCCCCATCCAAATGAATTCCAATGTTTCATAGAATTTTTTTCTAAATCAGTGACTCTTGTTACTACTACTTTCATTCAAGTAACATTTTTTGCTTATTTTAAAGTTGATATATTCAGATGTCCCTATATGACTAATACATATATATATATATATATATATTCAAATTAGCTAAACTTAGATTTAATTTAATTACGCATGTTTGTTGTTTGCGTGCTTTCTACATATATATATAAGATGTTCTAAACTTTTTATGCGCTTTTTTCAGAAAAAAAAGTTCTAACTTTTTCATTAACCTATTTATAAGAAAAAGCTTTTTCTTTTCTTTTTAGTTTCATATTCTAAACTTTTCCCATCGACACATCGTGCTAGAAATTCTTTAATGTATTCTGAATGCATGTGACTTAATTCTATTGATTTATTTTTCTGAGAAGAAATGGAAAAGCAAAGTAGATGCTTTGATTTTTGACCGTACGTCTAATTTTTCAAGTTACGAAAAAGACATTCGCCTTACCAACCATAAGCCTCTTATTTTCATTCTTTCTTTGTGTTTAAAAGTTATAACTTACGGATTATAGCATGTTGGTGAAGGTCTCCTTTCAATGTAGATTGAACATAAACGTTTGTGGATTTTTGCATTAACAAGGGCTGACTCAGAGAATCAGTGGCCCCTGGGCAAATTTTTTTTTTTTTGAAGATATACAATATGGAAAATTTTAAAAAATTTAAATCCTATCCCTAATTTTTTTTTTCAAATAAATGGACCATTTTTAAATATTATTTATCAAAAAAAGATTGGACCCTGAGGTCCATGTCCCTCTGTTCTGCTTCCTAAACCGGTCCTGATTGTAACATTTTTTTTTCACCTGCTGCTAAAATCAGTTTTAAGTTTACCAAGAGAATTGTTGATAAATGGTTCTGGATTTATATGGTTCTACATCAAGTCAGTATGGTACGACGAGGTTGCTATCTTACGTATCAACAAGAAACAAATAAAATTGTTCTCTTTCTATGATTCGAAGGCCAAAATGTGTTATTTATTGAGTATGAATGATGATATAATAATGATGAAGGAAAATGTGTGATTGTAAATGAATTAGAATACAAGAATATATAATTCTAGCTATGGAGGGTATGCAAGAGGCCAAGATCCCCTTCTCCTTGTCATTTCTCCTTTTTTTTATAGTTGGCCTTGTAAAAATCATAATAGAAGCTTGATCTTTAGCGTGAATTCGACATTATTAATGTTTCTTTAATTACTCTGATCTCTTTTACTTTCAGGTTAACTCGCTGAAACAGTGTTGACTCCTTTAGGATCATGAAAGGATTTTGTTCTCTTGTTGTCCGATATTGTTCTAGTGGGCTTTTGGATTGATGAAATGGATTTTCAAAGGGAGTTTGGAGAGGGATGAAGTCCAGTTCCAACAGTAGTTTCCCTCAAAGTGTCACGTGTGTCATACTACTTTGTCAGGTCGGGCGATAACCCCAATTGATTAATATTGAGAATAAATAATTCATGACGATATTATTGATGTTTATGAGCAGGACGTTGGCTTTCAGATTCTTTCCTAGAAAAAAATCAGGTTTAAACCAACTTCCATCCGTACCATCGAGTAAAATAGAAGATTTATACTAATGAAGATTCTTCTATATTTCTGTTTATGGAAGTCTTTAATCAAATTGCCGACTTCAAACAAGTTTTAGTTTTCTGTAAGTCAATTTTCTTTACTAACACATTTAGAATTTTATATTAAAATTAGAAAGGATTTAAAATAATTTATAAGATTTTTGAGCTAATTGATTAATATTGAGAATAAATAATTCATGACGATATTATTGATGTTTATGAGCAGGACGTTGGCTTTCAGATTCTTTCCTAGAAAAAAATCAGGTTTAAACCAAGTTCCATCCGTACCATCGAGTAAAATAGAAGATTTATACTAATGAAGATTCTTCTATATTTCTGTTTATGGAAGTCTTTAATCAAATTGTCGACTTCAAACAAGTTTTAGTTTTCTGTAAGTCAATTTTCTTTACTAACACATTTAGAATTTTATATTAAAATTAGAAAGGATTTAAAATAATTTATAAGATTTTTGAGCTAATTTACTGACTATGGCTGCTTTCATCATTTAACCTATTAAGAGAACAAAAAAAGTTGAAATGATTCGATATTTTTTTTTGGAGTTTTGAAAAAATGACCTAAAATTTGTAGTCAAATGCAAAATTACCCATGTTTTGTTGAAATTTTCATTTACCTTATTCACACTATAAATTCATTTTTTTCACAAAATTATCATTATTTTTTTCTTAAAAATGATTGTTTTATTCTATCATCCTCATCTTCCTTTTATTTTACAATATTGCAATTATCATTAATACGCCAAACACCATGAATAATTAATTTCAAGCTATAAATACACATAAAATTGATATCTACATGTTCATATCCTTATTTCTTACACACACAAACCATTTATGTTTCAGTTTTTCTCTCAATTCATTCCACAATTACAACTTTTTATTTTAAAATTTATAAACTTATTTGAGTTACTCAAGTTCATGTTTTTTTGTCAAAAACGAGTGGATAACTTTCATTAAGAAGTTATGTGTACTTAGAAAAGCTAAACATGAATCTTACCGGATATAACAATGATTTCCACTTTTTCAGATTTATTTACGAAGAAGACTTCTCTGGTCAATGCTAGACTAGTTTTGCAATTGACTATTTTGTGTGTTTTTAGTAAAAGACTTCTAGAAAAGTCGTTTAACTTTTCTTTGTAACAAAAAAATATAGAAGAGTAGAAGTCTTCTCTAATAAGCAAATTAGTTTTATAATTGACCAAAGTTTTGCAAATATTTGACTTTTCAAAGAAGACTTCCGGAGAAGTCTTCTTGATTAGACTTTCAGAGAAGTCTTCTTTACTGTTACATGAAGTCTCTGAAGTGTTGCAAGAGGTCTGCGTAGTTTAGTTTGGAATTAACAATTAATAGTAAAAAATTTAATTTAATTAGAAGATTTTTCAAGATGTCTTCTCGAGCTTTTCTCCATGATTATTGCCAAACCTTTGGGTATGAAAGAAGATTCTATAGAAGTCTTCACTCAAAAAGTTAAATATGGTCAACTGAAAAACTAACCTACGCAAACTTCTTACGACAGTTAGAAAACTTCATGTAACTTTTAGAAGACTTCTATAGAATTCTATTCCAAGAAGACTTATAGAAAAGTGTTCTAAAAAAGTTAAATATCTGCAAAATTTTGGTTAATTGCAAAACTAACTTCTTTATCATAGAAGACTTCTCCAAAGTCTTCTCTTGTATTTTCGAGCATTTTTCAAATACAGAAGTAAACAAATAATACAAAGGAAAACTTCTCTAGAAGTTTGATGTAGAGTAGACTTCTTTAAGAAGTCTTCATTCATAAATTTGCCATTGCAAAAATGATCTAATGGAAGATTCTTAAGAAGTCTTCTCCACGAAGACTTATGTAGAAGTTTTCTACGTCAATGTTTATTAAAATTTTATCTTCTCCTAATTTAAAATGACTTTTTTATTTTCTTGTTAATTCATGTATATTAGTCAATATTGGAGATCCTTAATAAAATTTATAACTTAATTTTTGATAATTATGAGGTTGCAAATATTCATTTTTATTAATATTTCTAGTTAACGAGAGAAGACTTTGGAGAAGTCTTATAGGTTAGTTTTTGTAACTTATATTTTCAAGAGTGTTAAGTAACTTCAAGATATGTTTTTAACTTTCAAAAATGCTAAGTAACTTCAAGAATATCAAGTCATGTGGTTTAATGTGTCTTCTTAGATCATAAAAATATACTTTTAAATTTCATGAGATTTAAAATTTTAAGTTTCTCTTAAAATTTAAGTTTCACTTAAAATTTAAGTTTCCTGTTTAAATTTTAATTTCATGCTTATATCACATGCTTCCAAGAAGTCTTCCGAAAAGTCTGCTTGAGAAGTCTATTCGCGAAGTCTGCCGAAGTATCTTGAGAAGTCTTTTGAGAAGTCTGCTATGAAGTCTGATATGATTTTTTATGTTTTGGAACTTATATTATTGTGCTATGAACTTATTGTTATGTTTGTTATGTTTTGAAATTATATTATTGTGTCATGAACTATTGTTGTGTTTGTTATGTTGACCTTGTGTAAACTGGTATATAATTATAAGTCTCCCCTTTAATTTTCATAACCATAATCTTAACAAAAAATATACAATGAAAATAATAGTTTATGATTACAAGAACTTGAATCAATGAAACAAGCATTAAACAATTTTATTTCTAATAATTAGAGATAAAATTATTTATTCTTTACAATATTATATAAAATATCAAAATAAGAGTCTCCTGACCATAAAAGGAAGTAAAAATTTAAGTGAATTAAAAAACTTCTCTAGAACTCTTCTAATTCGTGGTCAAATTTCACTTAAAATTTAAGTTTTCCGCTTTCGCTTAATTCGCATGAAATCTTTCAAGAAGTCTTAAAAGAAGTATTTTGAGAAGTCTAGTTGAGAAGTTTGCTTGTGAAGTCTGCCGTTAAGTCTTCTAAAATCTGAAAACTTTCATATCCAAAAACATTCAAATGGCTCCACAATAGAGAAAATTTTCAAAGTAATTTTTATGGTTAAATAATAAATAAAGCAGTCACATTAAGTTGAATCTATAATATTTTTGAATCTAACATATAAAACACACTAAATACATATTTAAAATTTATACATCTACCTTTAAAGAAATAAAAGATGATAATCATTTAATGAAAAAACTGCAAAAGCTAGATAAAATAGTGAAAAAGACATGAGATAAAAATGAGAAATTGATATAAAGTTTGGTGTTTTCAAGTTCAAAAAGATTAAAAAGGTTGGAGAGTTTTAGAGTGAGAATGATTATATTTTTTGTTCCAGCCATTTGAGAGGAAAAGAGAGAATGTGTAAATGGTTTTATGTAAAGAGACAAAAATCTAATTAGGCTAAATATTTTTGGTTCAAAGACTTTTTGAGAAGTATTTTAGAAAAAGTTAAATCTATAACTTTCTCAAATCTAACATATAAAATGCATAGAATACATATCCAAAATTTACATATATACCTTTAAAAGAGTGGAAGATGAGAATATTAAATGAAAAACCTTCAAAAACAAGATAAATTAGTGAGAAAGACATAAAACAAAAAAAAGAAAAATTGATAAAAAGTTTGGTCTTTTTAAAATTCAAAGAAATGAGAGAGAGGTTGAAGAATTTTATATTGAGAAACGTTACATTTTTGTTGCAATCATTTGAGAGAAAGAGAGAAAATTTGTAAATTTTTTTTATATAAGAAGACAAAAAATCCAATTAGGTTAAATATTTTTGGTTCAAAAGACTTCTTGGGAATTCTTTTAACAGAAAATGCATTAGAAAACTTTCCAAGAAGTATTTTAAACCCTAAGTTTACTATTCGTTTGGGGAGACTTCCCAAAAAATCTTCTAATGAATTATACGTTAGAAAACTTCTCGAGAAGTTTTCTAAACCCTAAAATCAAATAACAAACTAAATAGAAACAAACACTTCATTAAAATATAAGATCAACTTATAAAGTGTTTAATATATACAAATTAAACAACATATGTCAAAAAAAAAATTAAGATTCTAAAACCTAACCCTAAAATACATACAAGAGTACAACATATGTTATCAAACCCTAAACCAAAGACAATCATGCCTTACAACATATATTCACACATCTACATTAAAAACAAATAAATGTTAGTAGATCTAAATTTACATGATTTCAATTTGTCCCCATCAAAATAATTTTTATAAAATTTATAAATTATTTTAAAATTTAATACATGAGAAGGCTTCCCGAGAAGTCTTACTAACCACATAAGAATTCACAGGGTTATATTCACAAAAGTATATACATGTTTTTTGTTTGGTCATAAGAGGCCAGTTATAGTTTCATTAGCTTTTTCGGTTACTTTTCATTTAGTTGAATTTGAGATATACTTTTACATTTAAAATCAAGTTTTATGTCACTTTTGGATCTCCTATTTTTTTTTTTTGTGAAAATGAGATTGGAATTATAAAAAATGAGTTTGTGTCTTGTTCCAATTCGTTTTACCAAATTTTTAGTAAGAGAAATTGATTAAAATACTATAAGTTAGCTATTATTTTCAGAATTTTATTCAATCAAAAATATGTTAACATTTGGATTTATGGTTTAATGATTAGTTTTTAGGGTTTAGTATTTAGGGGGTTGAGTTGAGTTTATAAATTTTTATAAATGATTATTAAATATTTATAAATGATTTAAGATAATTAATTTAGTCTTTTTCATCACTAATTTAAGGTATTTATGAAAATGATCTTCATTTAAAGGAAAATAAGAAAAGCATTATTAAGTTTGTGGTAAAATTAGAATTCTCCTTACATATTTTTTTTTTGTTGATCTATAAATTTATTTCAGCAAAACATTAATGAGAAAGAATTTAAAAATGAAAAAGCTATGCTGGTCAATCAAAAAATATCTTAGAATATCACAAAAAAAAAAATTTTTAATAAAAAAACAGCCTCTAAAAGTCAAAATAACCAAATATGTTTCTGTAAAAAGATAAAATATATTTATACACCTAAGATTTACTAATATAGACTTATGGTGAGAAATGGTAGGTTTATCGTTTGGAAATTAAGATTTAGAATTTAAGATATAAATTTAAAATAATAATTTTAAAAATATTTCAGAAAAATGTTTTAAAGAAAAAAATTCAAAACTCAACCTAGCTTTTATTTTAAATATTTATTTTATATATAGAGAGTAGAAATATAAATGTCGTTTACCTCTTTAATTAAACCTATTTAATTATTTTTCTCTTGACGATTCTTTTGGTCATAAAAACATTTTTCGTTTTTTTGGGAGATTTGTCGAATCAATTAAAAGAAATGATATAACTTACTTCTTTTTGCTAAAAATGTTAATATCAGATAAATGAAAAGGTTGACTTTGCTTTGTTCAAAAAAAAATAAGAAAAGAAAAGAAAAGGTTGACTTTGCATAATGTAAACCTAAAGATTAGAGCCACCTTGGCAAAAAAGCATTAAAACAAGGTGGAACTTTGAGTTTGGAAATGAATCCCTTAATCATCGCAAGCCATAAAGACATTAGACCTCTAATGAGTTTCCTATGTCTTTTTGCTTGATGGTGTTGACGGTTAATACAAGGGATCCCTTAATACAATACTGTGGAATACAGCAGAGGTAGTGAGCGAGATGTTATTTTGGCTTTAACTTACTTTATTTTTTTATAATTTTTTTGAACTTTGGCATTAACTTGTACAATTCAAACTGTTAAGTTTATTATTACATCTGCGACGTGCCATGTAGATGTTGACACTATATGCAGTGTACATGTGGACGGAAAATGCGTTCATTTTCAACTGCCATGAACGTGTTGAAGTCGATCATCAATTATTGATGTATTATTTGTACAGTGACGTATTGAATTCCCTAAGCTGACTAATCGCATTGTTGAATTAATACACTATATTCCGTAAAAAATATAGTATAAATAAGCACTACTCCTATATTTGAATTATAGAATCTGAATCTCAACTAACTTAGAATATAGTTAAAGTCAGATTTACATGTCTCCCGGTTTCTGGAAGTCACATTTTTCGTATATCTTATAATTATTGTACTAGTTTTCTTAGATTGTATAATTATATTTACATGATTGGTCTCCACATACATACGCAAGAAGGAGATTAAGGGACAAATATTAGTCAACTTTGTCTTTTGGAGGAGACTTAAGCCATCGTTACTCTATTTAAACCAAGTGGTTAATGCTTTAATTTGGCTTTAAGTACACTTACAAAGATATAAATTTTAATCAATTTATTTATAAATCATTAATTTACTTTTTTCAAAAATATAAATAAAACAAAGTTCACTTATATAGCGAATGGGCAAATTGAATTGTTTCGATGATGTTGAGAACGAGGTTATCAGCTTAATCTTAGACAATCTACATAATCATCACAAGATTCTGACCCACGCTTGGAATAACCTTTTTATATTAAAATTTCTTTAATCAAATGTCAAATATAATTAACATTTGAATATAAACATTTGAATTTTGAAGTTTATTAGTGAGAATTTGTATTTTTGGTGTGTATAATAGGTGTTAGGTGGCTTGGATTATATTTGATTAATATTTTAGGGTTTATGATTTAGTTAAACTATGGTATAGGGTTTAGTTTTTGTTTTATTATATGAAAGTTATGTAACCTATTTGTAAATGTAGGATAATATTAAGAGATGATCATATCTTTTATATATCATAGACCAAGTTTTCAAGTATATTAACGAGTTTCCAAAAACCATTTATACCATACTAGAAGGTTTACTACATCATGTGCATTGATAATAATTTTTTAAAAAATATATTATTTAAAAAATAAAATTCAAACTTTAATGTTCACCAAAAACATATTAATATTTTCAATTTATTTTTTATTTTTTCAATATAAATATATTTTCATAAGTTATATTTCTTTTGGTTTATCAATTTTTTTTTTGTTTTTAGATTTTGTTAAAATTAAACTATAGAAAATAATTTTTATTTTTATTTTCTATTTTATTTATGATTAATTTTATTCAAGAGGTGCTTGAACAGGTGTTGTGACTTGAAAAACACTCACATTTTGGATAGGAATGGTGTTTCTTTGATTATAGTCATGATCCAAGAGGTTATATATCTCAGAGAGCTCATGAATGTGTTTCTTCATGATGATCTGACTTCGAATGGTAGCATATAACTCATTTAAACCGGCCAAGAACTTGATGACTCTAGCATGTTCAGCCTTTGTCTTTGTTGCTTTACAACATTCACAGTATCTACAAGTGGTCACACAGTTCACACCATCTAACTCATCCCATGGAGTTTTTAGAGTGGTGTAGTATGTTGCAAGATCCATTGATCCCTGCTGCAACGACCAAATCTGTTGAGATAACTGATAAGATCATGAAAGATTCGTATTATGGAAACGAGTCAACAGATCTTTTCAGATTTCAGTAGCATCATTAAATCTGAGGATACTCGTGTAGATATGCTTAGACACTGTTTTAAGGATCCAAGATTTGACCATCGAATTACATCAAGACCAGATTCTGCAGTTATGATGTGATTCATGAGGTCGTTCGAGAGATCCGTAAACAAAAGCAAGTTTGTTCCGTAAACAAAAGCAAGTTTGTTCTTAGCGTCTAACGCAATAGTCATAGCTATGTTCCAGTTATCATAATTCGTACCATCTAAAATTTCAGAGATGATAAAATGATCTGGATTATTACCGCTTGTGAGGTAAAATGGTGAGTAGATGCTGTCCGGTGATAGTTCTGTTGCGATCGGAGCTTCAAGTGACGTTGGTGTCGAGGATTCTGGAATGGAAGCTCTGCGAGATGACGACGATGTCCGCCTTCCACCGCGATGCAATGATCGACGAATCACCATTGTTGCAGCTTGAAATTGGATCTTGGCGGAATAACCAAATTGTGAGCCGATTACGAAGAAACATAGTGATCAGTCGAGAAATTCATCGATTAATCAAGGCCAATGAAAGAAAAAACAAAGAAGAATCGCTTGAGGTTTCAGTCTCAAGGCTCTGATACCATAATAATGTTTACGAAAGGAAGAAAATGATGAAGATGTAACTAACAATCTGTTTTTTCTATTAAGTAAAAACAAAATACAATATGTCTTATAAGTGATTGATGCACGGTTTACACAAATGAAACCGTTGCTCGACTCGTGTTTTCTCTCTGGTCTTCTTTCGCTTTCTTTCATGAGCTTCTTCTCTGAGTGCGTTACCATTTAAGACACTTTCTTCACTTTTTCGACAGTTTAAGACACATGTTGCTGGAGGGGCACTTTTCCTTTTGGCTATGCTGATTTTTTGACTAAATTGCCCTTTGATAAATGAAATGAGACATGAAATGAGTTGATGTTAGTGGGGACCATTTGTACTGTCTAGTTAGTAGGGACCAAACTGATTTACGTTTTGTGGTAGATGTATATAAAAGTTTTTTTTTTTTAAATCATTAAATATGAGGAGTGCAACTAGATCTGGTTAGAGTTATTTGAACCTTTTTAGTATTACTTTATCAATCCCTTCTATTTCTTTATATGATTATTTTAACATATTAAAGTATATAAATAAATAAATTTCATATCATAAATTATATCTTTTTGTTCTCTACTTAAATCAACAAAAAAATTATGGATTTAGTGTTCGTGGACAAATAAAATATGAACATAGATATTATGTCTATAGAAAAAAATGTAGACATGGACACAATAAATATATACAAAAAGTGGATATGATTAAGTGTTGATTTGAGAAAGGTAGTTATGTGGGTTTCACTTTTCTGAAATTTGATCGTGGTGGTGCGTCAGCGGTGCTGGTGACAGTGAGAATAACAGTGGAAACGTGGTTATGTGGGTTTGGCTTTCTCAGATATTATGGCGAAGAACAAGATTTTAAAAATATCAACTAATGATTTCCGTGTTAAGATGTCCGTATCCACAACTAATCTATAATTATATTATCCACGCTCACATTTAATTTTGTTTACACATTAATATAATATATATATATATATATATATATATATATATATATATATATATATGGATCTAGATAAATAATTTTATATATAATTTATTATAACAATTATTTTTGTTTAATATATTTTAGAATTTGAAAAAAAAATAAATGAAAACATAAAGTGAAATATGAAAAACAATAAAGTAGAATATGAAAAGAGAGAGATTCGCGTGATAATGAATCACGATTCATTGCATTTTCTTTAGTTTAGAATCATAAGAGTCTGTGTTTCCCAAGTGTTAAGTGTCTTGTAGTTGTAGTGTAATTAAAATGTGATAGAGTATCTCTAAGTGTAAGAAAATCTTCTTCTCTCTGGTCATTATTGAGTCTTTTTTGTACCGTTTAAATTTTGCTCTTTATGTCTTACAATAATAAATTGTTCAAAAAAAGTCTTAATAATAATTTGAGATGACAAAAAACAATAAATAACAATTCTCTTTGGTTGAACATTATTTTTATTAACGGTCAAGTGGATAGTGAAATATATATATAAACATAAACTTTGTTACTCTGATATCATATAAAAATCTATTTTAAATCTCAAAATCACTTACAATCACCGCATAACTTATTTTTGGTCTCATACAATTTCAACAAGGGATTCATATCAAACATCCTTTTAGATCGAGTGTAGACAAAACTAAATTGCATAACCGTTGAAGTCTCTAACAAACTCTTCTTCAATTAACAAATGAGTCATCTCTCCAAACTTTCTCATCAAGTATTCTCTCCCTAGCTTTGTTTGCCTGCAAGATTTCCCAAATAAGTAGAAAAAATATCAGCTCAAATGTCTAGAATATATAACAAATTATTACAAAGTAAAAAATAAAGCAATTTGCGCAGTTTTAATCACCTCTTTGGTCCAATTGGTGAATCCAACAACAAGAAAGAGGATAAGAGTTTGTAGTGTTGATCCAGAGACTAAACCGGCCCAGAGTCCTTTCCCATTGAAGTGAAGATGAAAACACAATAGAAGTCCAATAGGAATACCAATGATATAATAAGAAGCTATGTTCACATAAGCACCAATTTTCTGCCACCCTGTTCCTCTCACAATCCCTAAACAAAACATATTCGTTTGATGATCAAGAAAATTCTAAAAATGACGGTTTCTGATCAGAAGAGGATGATTAAGAAAGGCTAACCGGAGAGGACGATGACGAAGCTGTCCATGAGGATTGAAATGCAGAGAATGGGAGTCATCTCCGTAACATAGCGAGTTACTTCCTCCACATTGCTATAAGCATAAGGCCATACATTGCGAGATAAGAAGAGAGTAGAGCTCACAACGACTGACTCAACAGCAGCGATTATAACCGCGGCTGAAGCAGAATCATGAGCCCCTCGTGGGTTCCCAGCTCCTAGCTCATTCGCCACATTGGTACTAACGAAAATATGAAATAAGTAATAGCTCTTCACAAAAAGAAAATGTCAAGATTTTGAATATTAAAGTAAAAAATGACAAACCTCGCTGCATCACCGATTCCATTTACCAAATTGTAGTGCAAAGTAGAGGTCGTGAGACTGTTCAAATCCAAAACTCAAGGCTCAGAAAATGACAAAAAAGTAGGTACGATAGTACTATATATATATAAATCAATATATATAAAGTAATTCTCTTAAATATTTTTTTAAAAGTTTTTATCACAAAATAGCTCTCGATTAATAAAATGACTAAAATAAATTTATTTATTTTTAAAAAATGATTTTTTTTTTTGAAATTTGAACCCTATCTCCAAACTCATTTTTTAACTCTAAATTCTAAGTCTAAATTAGTTAACCCTAGAAGTATAAAATGTATTTTTTTTGTTTTAAAAAAAAATATTTTAATTATTTTATTTCGTAAAAACTATTTTTGTAAAAAACAAACTAAAAAGGGTTATTAAGAGAATTTCTCATATGTATATGCTGCATTACCAAATCGAGATAACCGAAGTTTCGAGCTTTGAATTGGGAAGAAGACCGGACAGCAAAGTTATCACTTCGAAAGCTAACCACTCAAGGCTAGTGAAGAAAACAAAGAGACGTGTTAGAATATTATACTACTTTTGAATAATCAAAGATCTCAAACCCAAATGCGAAGAAGATTTACAGACTTACTTAGACCATCTTCAATGGTTTACTCTATTTTTTACACTAAAATAGAGTGACTCTATAATAGAGTTGGAGTTTGCTCCAATGTTATTCTATTTTAGAGTGAAAAATAGAGTGATGAACAAAAAAAAAGAACTTACTCTATATTTGGAGTAAACCTATTTTTCACTCTATTATAGAGTGAGAAATAGAGTACCATTAGAGCACTTTTTACTCTAAACTCTATTTTAGAGTGAAAAATAAAGTGGGGTTGGAGATGCTCTTACCAACACATCATTGCAGAAGGAACCGCAAATGCGAAGAAGATTTTTGTGTGAAGAAAGGCATCTTTTGAGATATAAATTCGCGTTTTCAAGCACGTTTGAGAGCGTTTCATGTAAACCCAAAGGAAAAGCGCGTTAAGCCAGTAGGAGATACCGATAGAGACAGCCGCTCCTTTGACTCCAAACTCAAATCTGTGAACCATTAGCCAACAGAGAGGAAGATGGAAAGCGAGAGCAGCTAGAGAGCTCACAACCATTGGAAAAATCAAACTTTGTGACTGAAAGTATCGAACCAGTGACTCAAGAACCGAGTAACCAAATAATGCCGGTATGAGCCAGATGCAGTAAACAGATGCTAACTCAGCTACTTGGGGGTCTTGGTGAAGCAGAATCAGGATCTGGTTCATGAATATCCAAAGAATCGAAATCGGAAAAGCGATAATCAAGAGATAAACTATTGAAGTGAAAGTGTAGGATCCAAGCTTGTGATATTGTTCTGCTCCAAATGCTTGGCCACATAGTGTTTCCAATGCACCTGAAAGTCCAAACTGTTTGTATATATTTTTAGAAAAAAATGATTAGAGAAAGAAAATAAGAAAAAAAAAGAAAGAATTTGCTAAAAAAAAAAAAAAAAAAAAAAAAAAAATTTGCTTACAAGAACACCAAAGCCGGTGACGTTAGCAAATGAGCTTCCAAGAGCGATTCCGGCAAGGGAGAGTTCACTGCGATGGCCAACGATCATCGTAGAAGTTGCTTGAAGAAGAAACTGAGACATGTTGACGGCGACCATTGGAGCAGCCATTGAAGCAACTTTCTTCATCTTCTCCCATCTTATTTTCTCTCTCTCTTCTTCTTCTGATTGTTGTTTGTTCTTCACCAGTAATGGATCTTCGATACTCTTCATCTTGCTTCTGGTTTACACAATATTGGAACTTGGATCGTATTTATTTACTTTAGATTTTGTATAAATGTGATCTTTAAATAGACACCTACCCGAAATAATAAATAGACACGTTGCAAATAAATTGATTTATGTCTAAAATCGAAAGCGTTTCGACTTTATTGACTCATCCACTGAAAGAGATGGGGCCTACAAACTTTACATCAATACAGAAGACATCCCATGCCTATGCCTAGATGAAAAGTCTGAACATGCATATCATGTGGAAAGATCATGTCGCCTCTTGAATCAAAACAATTTAAGACAAAACAAGATGGACAATTCTCTTAAATAGTCTTTTTAAAGTTTTTATCACAAAAATAGTCCTAAAAAAATAAAATGACTAAAATAGACTTTTTTTTTTTGAAATTTTGATTTTTTTTAATTTTTTTTTTAAATTTGAAACCTTAACCCCAAACCACCCCTTAACTCTAAACCCTAAATTGCAAATTAGTTAACCCTAGGAGTATAAATGCATATAAATGATTTTTTTAGTTTCTAAAAAAAACATTTTGGTCATTTTCTTCCTTAAAAACTATTTTTGTGACAAACAAACTAAAAGGGGCTATCCAAGGCAATTTCTCAAACAAAATTTGACTATGTAATCAATCCTCTGGGCGAAATTAATTTTAGATCATTAAGTTTAGGGCAATTCTATAAAATAATTTTTTTAAAGTTTTTGTCACAAAAATAGTTCTCAAAAAATAAAATGACCAAAATAGACTTTTTTTTTGAAATTTTGATTTTTTTATTTTTTTTTGAAATTTGAAATCCTAACCCCAAATCCACCCCTTAATTCTAAACCCTAAAGTTCAAATTAGTTAATCTTATGGATATAAATGCATATAAATGCATTTTTAGCTTCTAAAAAAACATTTTGGTCATTTTCTTCTTAAAAAACCATTTTTGTGACAAACAAACTAAAATAGACTAAAGAGAATTTCTATTAAGTTTACTACCTGAATCTGTGTTGAAAGGTTGTTAGACCATTAAACTCTATAGTCTCCTTTATATTTTCCTGTATATAGACTAACTCAGAGTAAAATTTACTTCAATAGTTGTAATGAATTATTCTAAAATAGAGTAAAATATAGATGAATGTTATTTTTACTCTATAAATAGAGTTAAAATAACATTCATCTATATTTTACTACATATTAGAACTCTATTATAGAGTAACAACAACTGAACAAATTTAACTATATAATAGAATTATTCTATTTAAAAAAATAAAAAAATTATATAGTAATTGAAGATGTTCTTACGCATTATTGTTTTATTGATTATTTGTCACTATATAATTCAAAGGAAAATATATATGTTATCATAATAATAATTACTATCACCAAAATATAGTATATTCTAATATTGTTTTTTTATGATAAATTAAGTTTTCAGTTAAATACATATGTTATTTATCATTTTGCTGAAAAATCTACTAATTAGTAAATATTATTATCACGTTAGGCCTTCAATCATTCCTAACAAAAATATTCAATTTTTTTAGTAATCAGTTATAATTTATAGCACCTACCATATCTACTGTATATCAACACCATTACAACGGGTTAGTATATGTTTTTTTGTTATGGTTATATATGTTAATATGTTAACATCAGGTGGTGGTAATTTATGATATACACATCTTAATAGAGAAAATCACATTTGACAAAAAAAAAGAGAAAATCACATTAAAAAAATTTTACCAAACAAAATAATCACATAAAAAATCATCAAAGACGGCACTCATTACCATGTTAAATCTCCAAAAAAATTTAAGTAGCATTTTGAGCCATAAATTGGTTGTTTGTTAGACTAAACGGGCAATATTCTTAGTGTCATCATTTAAGTAGACAGAACAAGTAACCCTGTTAAATGAACAATTAACCCTGTTAAATGTACAATTAACTCCGGTGTTATAATTTTTAACATCTGGATCTATTTTTAAAGACACAAAAACCGAATTCAATTTGGGAAATTAAGGTTCGTCACGAGAGGAAGAGAGAGACATCGAATGCGATCTGATTTTCGAAGAATAAACATGTAGATTTCGTGTTGAATTAAAATGGAATTTCTAAGTTTATGGGGTGATGGACACTCTTTTTGTTTAAAAAATGGCTTAAAGTAAAAACTAGGAAATTCAAGAATGAAAAAGGGCTCTTGCATAACTGCAAGTGGCTAGTAAGGATTGTACAAGCTTGAACAAATGATAACCATGAATACATGTTATTCACTTGTAAAGGTCCTAGAGTTTGTCAAAAGTATGAATCCTGCAAGTTTTTCATTGGTATGATGTAGATAAACCACATGGATGGCAACACATAGTGTTGTTAGAGGTGAGATATACAATTCGAGGGAAGAAAGAGGAGATTTGGTACTTAAAGGATGTTGTGATAGTAGTGACTCATGATAATAAAAGAGAATTGGAAAATCCGAGCTCATTAGTAGGAGAGTTGAAGGAATGTTGATATATCATGGGGTTTACAGGTTTTTAGCCATGATATAAGTTCATTTTAGAGTCTTTTTGTATATATAGAGTCATATTGGAGCCATTTTAAGTCTAGGTACGATTTGGAACTTTTAGAGCAATGTAGGACCTTTTGGAGCAATAAACTTGAGAAGATCAATTTGGTGTCGATTCATGCTGTTGGTGTTGATCTATACCGATCCGGTTATCAATCGACAGCCTCCCTGTTTCGCGAAAATTCAACTCTAAAAATATTACAAAAAGACCCAGAGGTTTCACTTAATTGCAAAAAAAGAAAAATTGTGTTTTCGGACTATATTCTAGGTTTTAGAGAGTTTTAGAATATATGCTTTTTTACAGAGAGTTTAAAGTTTTTCTTGGAGAGAGGATCTGAACTGATACTTGTTGAAGAAAAGATTTTGTACTACGTTTCCTTACTTTACTCTATCTAATATGTAGTTTATTCAATTATTGATTAGTGTTTTATGAGTATGTCGGAGTAATTATATTGTTAGATTTAGGGTTCTTCAAATGTTACAAAATGGATTTTTAAACTTGATAGTATTGTTGGGGAAATCATTTGGTTCTTCACTTAAGATGATATTAAATTTAGTTCATGATTGGTCATTATGAATCTAGATCCTAGGGTAATTGAGTCATGTAAAAGTATGGTTAATTTCTTGAACTAAACTTAGGTGAACTAAATAACTATTCTCAAGGAGAGTTAGTTTAGGTGTTTAGTGTACAAATCAAACTTAAGTTTAATGCTTCTCTGAAGTAATTGGATTTGCAACGAGAGTTAAAATTCTAGGATTTAAACATTAGAAAATCTCTGGAAGGAGAGTGGACTGATTATTGTTTTGAGTTTTGAGTTTGAGAACGGTTCATTATTAAACCCCTTATAGTCTATTTAGTTTGCATTCTTGTTGTACCTGCAAGTTTCCCTAAGTCAAGAACCCCTCATCTTGATAACTTACAATTGTATCATGTTCCATTATTATTTACTGCATTTCATCATTTGATATCTAGCTTTATTCTAAAACGAAATTCTATTGTGCAAATATTTCTTGTGGATTCAATCCTTAAGTGTTACATAAAACTTCTTATTTATGAGAGTAGTTTAAGGAGTTTGAGCATATCAAATTTGGCTCCATTTCCGGGAACTCTTTCTTATTACCATTAGATTTAGTTTATAGTATAGTCTAGAATTTTTTTTTTTGTTTACTAATAAGTTTTTTCTCATTTTCATGTTGAACAATTACTACTTAAGACAGAAAGACCTCGGACTTTGAACAACCAGTGTCGATCGACACCCAACTTGTATCGGCCAACACTAGGTGGTAGAAAGCAGAGATGTCTATGCCTCTAATCTTGAATGCTGATGACAAAGGAGTCTTACAAGATCACATGTTTGATGATTAGGGGATTGCAATCCCTGATGATATTGTTGTTGCTGTAAATATTGGGATTGAATGCCAGAGGGCACTCTAAGACCACTACATGATTGATCAGTTTTACTCTAACATGTATGCGATCCACCCACCTGCATTCTAGAGGAGTGACTTTGAACTGAACCCCAAATACTTCACCCTTGTGGGTGAGCGTTCCTTTCACGGCCTTCCTGACAAACATCCAATGGATCATATTGAAATGTTCGAGGATATATTGTCAAGTATCAAGTGCGTCAGAATCTCAGAAGAATACTTATTTTGCAAAAATCTTCTTGCATTCTCTTGCTGGAGATGCAGAGTATTGGCTGAAACAATTATGGTCAGGATCATTGACTTGCTGGGTTGATACTAAAAATGCATTCCTCAACAATTTCTTTGATGATCCAATATATGAGGAGCTGAAGAACTAAATCTCTACATTTTTCCTTGGAAAGACTGAAGCCTTTAAAACTCCTGGATGAGACTCAAAGCATACCAGCAAGACTTCCCACACCATGGTTACTCAGAGGTTCAGTTACTTCACATTTTCTTCAGAGGTCTTGGTTTGACATACTAGGTACTCTTGATGCTGCAAGTGAAAGAAATTTCAACACTAGGAGCCCTGAAGATGCTGAAAGACTCATTGAAAACATGACACTAACGATAGTTCCAAACATAAGGACATTGAAAGGAGAAAATTGGCTGAGAACAGAGATGAGAACCAGCTGGCTGAGATGAAAGCAAGTTTAGATTCAGTTCATGCTCTACTTGGGGGCTTCTCATGTGAAGAAGAACATGTAGATTTTATCAATGGGGTTGGGGCTTGAGGCCAAGACTTTGGTAACCAGCATGGAAACATGATTTTCCACAACTACAACCAGCAACTTCAACATCAAAGGTCTTTTCAAAACAGCGGTAGTTTCACAAACAACTATGACGCAGTTTCACATATTCAAGAAAGTAAGGTAGATTTGAAGTTGAATCAAATCCTTTCGGAGATGCAGAGAATGGTTATGGACTTTGATGGAAAGATAAATTCCATATACGCTGATTTAATTTAGAAGTTTGAAGCTTTAAGTGACCATGTTAAGAAATTGGATAGCCAAGTCGCGCAGACAGTTGAGTTTGTCAAGAAAGAAGAAGGATTCCTTCCTGGAAGGACTGATATTAATCAGAGGCATTATGTTAGTGCTTTCATACCGGAAGTGAAAAACAACAAGTTCCAAACTCTAGGAAAGGTATAACCATGGATGAATTCATGGAGCTCGGAGATGTCAAAAATGATGAATTTCTTCCAGTGTCGATTGACAACCCTTAGTCACGATTAATACCTCTTCCAGAACATGACACTCAAACAGAGGCGCGTCCATAGTTGAAAAGAGTATCAACCAAAACCGAGAAGGTATCGATTGACAGCCTATTCAGGCAGATCCTCAATCATCAAAATCTCTAGAACCAGTTTTGGAAAGGGTCTACAAATCCAAAATTCTCTTTCCCAAGAACCTACTGAAGGCTAAACAAGACTTCGATGATGCCAGATGTAAGGAGATCATAGATAAAATCATTGTTGAGATTCCTCTTATTGATGCCTTTATAACTTCTCCTACGATCAAGAGGTATGTGAAACGAATGGTGACAAAGGATCTTAACCTATACAAAGGTGTTATGATGATCTCTAAGCAGTCAATGATGTGATCAAGAGAGGATTCCATACAAAATTCCAGACACTGACAGATTTGTTTTGGATTGCAACATCTTCACTGGAAGACTGCAGATATCCCTCCGCAATTTAGGATCTAGTGTGAACATAATGCCTTACTCAGTTGCATTAACCATTGGATTGATACAATTCAAACCTACTAGGATTTTGTTCTTACCGATAGATATGTTCAATTCCAGAAGGTGTTCTAGAAGATGTGCCCATAAGGATAAGAAAATGCTTGATAACCGATGACTTTGTAGTGTTAAAGTATAGACAAGAACCTAAACACCCTCTTATTTCGGGTAGACCATTTTAGGCTTGTTGGGTTCAAAATCGGTTACGAAAGAATAAACTCCGGAAAGTTTCCAACAAATATTTCATGGAACAAAACTCTCAAATGAAGTTTGAGAAAAAGAGTTTATTCGATGGATTCTCTAATTAGAAATTTGATCTCTTTGACAAATGACTTTTGAAAAATGATGATGGAAAGGATAAAGGACTAACTAACGCTTCTCTAACCGTCTGAACTGCCCAAAGGAGGTTCGAGTTTGGTGTGTTCACAAACCAGCTCGCCCAAGGGCGAGCTCGGTGTGTTCAAGAGCCAGATCACCCTAGGGCCAGCTCGGTCCGTCTACAATCCAGCTCGCCCTAGGGCGAGCTTGGTCCGTCCAGAAACCATCTCGCCCTAGGGCGAGCTCGGTCCATCCTCAAGCTAGCTCGCCCTAGGATGAGCTCGGTCCGTCCACAAGCCAACACTCTGTTGGGCGAGCTCGATCCGTCCTCAAGCCAGCTCGCTATAGGACAAGCTTGGTCCGTCCACAAGCCAGCTTGTGATAGGGCAAGCTCGGTTTGTCCTTAGGCCAGCTCGACCTAGGGCGAGCTCAGTCCTTCCATGATCCAGCTCGACCTAGGGCGAGCTTGGTCTGTCCATGAGCCAGCTCGCGCTAGGGCGAGCTCGGTCTGTCCAAGACCGAGCTCGCCCTAGGGTGAGCTCGGGTCCTCAGGTCAGCTTGCCCTAGGGCGAGCTCGGATCCTTTCAAACCAGCTCGCCGTAAGGCGAGTACGACTGCATCACAACAATATCAAGCACTCTTGTCTCGTCTCATAGCTCTCTCTCTATCAGGCCACAACCATGATGTCTCTTGTTTTATTTCGATCGGAGTTGTCGTTGGGGTTTTACGATAAACCACGAAGACTGTATGATTGATTTAAACTCTTTTATAAAACCGGCATCGTATCGAAGGTGATCTCTCAAAGAAATCGTAAAAACGCTCAAAGTTAAAAAAATGGCCCAAAGAGGTCTAAAACGCGACTAAAAGCCCACTTGGGGTTTTAGACGAGAATGAGTCCAAGATTAGTATGATGGTTTATTTTTTATTTGTAGAAGAATTTAAATGTCAAGTTTCAAAGATAATCACGAAGATCGAAGAAAAACGGAATTTTTCCACAAAGCGGTAAGTTTGACCCAAGGGCAGAAAAGGAAGGTTCAAACCAACTTAAGAGGAGTATATAAGAGAAGCCAAGGCGAGAGATGCATAGGACTCTCTTGAGACTTTAGAACTCCCTGCACTTAGAAACCCTAGACTTTATCTTCGATAAGTTCGGTTTCTATGACTTGAACTCATACTAGACGAACTCGTCCAGGCGAATCAATCTCTTGTTCAAACTCTCTAACTGAACTACATTCGGCTTGATCCTCGAAAGGGGTACGCAGGCAGCCTTTCATAAGGTCCAGTCCAAAATCAACAAAACCTTTATGTGTCTTCTTCATCTTTTGTAATCGAGATGCGACTCAATTAAGTTTATGGTTTTAGGTAGCTTGAACTAGATAACTCGTTGACAGCTCTTGCAGCCAAAGCTTTTATAAACTTTTATAACAGTCGCAACGCTCTTACGCGGATTCAAAATAAGATCTACTTTTTCTATATTTGTTTTGTTATATTTCTTTATTTTCCGTATCCGTTTGGTTACTTGTCATTGACTTTCGCAGAGAATCCGGACCTCAAGGAAAGTAGGGTTTTCTTTGCTTTTCTCCATTTACTAAAATCGGCAATGTAAATTTTGGTTTCCACATGGCTACAGCTAGTGCAATCATAGATGTGAAGAAAGGACATATACGTCTGAATGTGGGATATTTGTTGATGAATTTTGACATGGAGAGGCTAGTCAAGAGACCCATGACCGATTTTCAAACATTCTTTGTTGACCATTTAACCGAGCTAGATGAAGAATCCTGCAGAGAAATGTGTTCTACAAGTCCCCTAGAAAGAGCTCTGACAACTTTTGTGTAGAGAGAGAGAGCGGCACATCTGGATGACCTAGTTAATGAGTATGTCATATTGATTGATACAAGTGAAAAGGGAATGAAGCTTGATGCAAAGGAAGAGCTCAAGTTTTTAAAGAGCTTCGATCAATACCTAACTAGTATCGGTCGATACCTTCATGAATCCAATGGCTGGATATTTGGAAACACACCTAACGTTGAACTCAAACCACTTCCAGCAGCCCTAAAAATAAGCTTTCCTCCGTGAGAACTCCTACAATGCCATTGTTAATGTTAATTTAAATAACGCAAAACTCACTTTACTGCTAAGCAAGCGGCACAAGTATCACAAAGCTCTTGCCTTTCTCTTGATGACATTTCATGTATCTCTCCATACTTGTGCATGCATATGATCCACTTGGAGGCTGAGTCAAAGTCGTCTATCGAGTATCAGATGAATTTGAATGCTAACCTGAAAGAAGTTGTGAAGAAGGAGATCATGAAACTCCTGGAAGATGGGGTTATCTATCCAATATAAGACATTAATTGGTTCAATCAGATGCACGTGGTTCCTAAGAAAGGAGGAGTCACATTGGTGAAAAATAATAAAGAGGAGTTGATCCCTACGAGGAATGTTACAAGGCACATGATGTGCATAAATTACAGGAATCTAAGCGCTGCGATAAGAAATGATCACTTTCCTTTACCTTTCATTGATCAAATGCTGGAGAGAGTAGCAAATCAACCGTCTACTTCTCTCTGGACGGATAGTCAGGGTTCTTTTAGATTATTATCCATTCGGATGTTCAAGAAAATACAACATTTACTTGTCCCTTTGGCACTTTTGCATACCGCAAAATGTGTTTTGGACTTTGTAATGCTCCTGCTGCTTTTAAGAGATGCATGATATCTATCTTTATAGACATGATTGAAGAACTCATGAAAATTTTTATGGATGATTTCTCAAACTACGGATCTGATTTTACATCATGCTTAGACAACTTGTGCAAGATTTTAGCGAGATGTGAAGAGAAGCATTTAGTTCTAAACTGGGAGAAGTGTCACTTTATGGTAACTGATGAGATTGTTCTGGGGCAAAAAGTTTCATCGGCTGGTATTGAGATAGATAAAACCAAGATTGAAGTCATGATTGGATTTCCAACACCTACCAATGTGAAGGATGTGAGGAGTTTTCTGGGACATATTGGTTTCTAATGAATATTTATTAAGAAAATTAACAAGATCGCTAGACCACTCACTTCTCATCTTTGCAAGGAAGTTAAATTTGACTTCACTCCTGAATGCCTTAAGGTTTTTACAGAGATCAAGAAAGCTTTAGTGACTGCTCCTACTGTGCAGGCTCCAGATTGGAGTTACCTTTCGAAGTAATGTGTGATGCCAGCGATTTCGCTGTAGGAACACTCGATGATGTCTACTATGCTATTAGAACACTCGATGATGCACAAAAGAATTATGTAACAACTGAGAAAGAATTGTTGCATGTGGTGTTCGCTTTTGAGAAATTTTGATCCTATTTGGCTGGTTTCAAGGTTATTGTGTACACTGACCACGCTGCTCTCAAATAATTGATGTAGAAGAAGGATGCAAAACCAATACTTCTCAGATGGATTTTACTTTTTCAAGAATTCGACATAGAAATCAAGGGCAAGAAGGTGGTGGAATACGGTGTTGCTGATCATCTTTCACATATAAGAATTGTAGATGACATCCCGATATATGATTTTCTACCATCTGAAAATGTCTACATGATGGAGTCTAGATTTTTCAGAAGTGTGAGCATGGTCATGGAGACAATGTCAGCTGATACCCCATTTGTATTGATCGACACTTTAAAAATAACAATTGAATACCCACACCTAGATAGAGTAATCGACACCACCACTCGTGTGGCCCAACACCCTACACAGACGACTCAAGTTTTGCCTAAAGGTAAAAGTCCAAGTCTAGGGGTGAACACGGTGGCCACGTTTAACTCATGTAGACTTTGGTATGTTTATATTGTGAATTAGTCCATTTAAAGTCTTTTATGTATATATGGAGTCTTTTGGGACTCATTTCGTATCTAGGTATGATTTGGAGCTTTTGGAGCAACTAGGGACTTTTTGGAGTATCTCAGAATTCTCACACCTCTTTGAATTTGACCAGGTTTGGACGTTATCTTTGGTGGTGGTCCACATTTTGCCTTTTCACATGCATTACTAATGAACTAGCCGGTTCACGTGCAGTCGACATTGTGGGATATGGGAGGTAGATTCACCAGCTTGTACTAGTTGAGAACTAGTCATAGTTGATGGAGTTTTTAATTTTCTTGGCTTTGTTGGCTTTTTTGATACCTAAAATGGAAGATAAAAATTATACAATTTTAATAACCTTATTATTAGCCATATATCATGAAACAGCGACTTACTTTATTTGGGATTTACGTGTTTGTCCTCTTCTGTTTCTGGATCTTTGACTGCAACTTTATCATTTTTACAATCGTTTTTGATATGTTTTACTTGTAGGGAGTTTCTGAAATGTAGTTTTCTGCTATGTCTTGAGCTTTTTCCGGATTTTGAAGATCCTTAAATGGCTATTTTATTTTGTCACAGAGCTTTGGTCGACTCTTACCTTCCATAAGCCGGGAATTGTGAGAAAATCAATAGAGTTTGGTGAATAAAGTAAGCAGACACTCATACGGCCATGGATATGCTGTTATTCCCGAATCACTTAAAATGGGTTAAGCAGGGGTTTCCTCGAGGCCACTATCACTCGTTTGTGGACCGTGGTCTTCTCCTTTAACCTATGATATGCTTAAAGGATGTGTAGCTACTCTATGGTACAAGTGTGCCCTGGTTAATGCCAAGGTGGTCAAGTGGTGATTCTTCTCTTTAAGTGAGGTTAATGTTCTTATGCTGAACAGAGAAAGTAAAGGAAACAACACAAGCAATAGCTTAAAGTTATTTGATTAATGGTGTATCTTGAACTCAGTTGGTTACATGGCTTAAAAAAAAGTACCATGTTGAGTTCCTAAGGCTAGAAAACCCTAAGCCTAAACCATAATGGTGTAGGAAATCCTTTTCCTAATTTAATTTAGTTTACTTAGTGTAATCCCAATCCTAATAGTTCTTGGTTTACCTAATTTTAATTACAAATCATAGAAACATTAAACCATTAATCTGGTCATGATCACTCTTCTTGGTTTCCTCCTTTTCCTTCTTGCACATGATTTCAACTAAATGTTGGAGAGCCTTCTATTGAGGTTTGACTCTTGCTCGTGTTGTTTCCCGATACCATAAAACAAGTGAATCAAGATTTTGCTTGCCATTCTCCTTTTAGGCCGTAGAAGCCTTGTTTCACCCATCTTCCAATTTAGCATGTTCCAGCACCTTCTTGACTTGACTGGATTGTTCCCATGCATGTTTGGACGAGTAAACTGATCTCATTTGCTAATGTTGAGCTTAAGATCATCCTGCATCTCTTCTCCATTCCTCATTCATTCGGCTGCACCTCCATCATCTCCATCGCTCATATTCGATTATGGTGTATCTTAAACTCAGATGGTTACACGTCTTAAAAACCAGCCATGCCGACTTCATAAAGCTAGCAAAACTCTAAGCCCAAACCATAATGGTTTAGGAAATCCTATTCTAATCTGAGTTATTTACTTGGTCTAATCTTAATCCTAATAATTCTTGATTTACCTAACTTTAATTTGCAAATCATAAAAATATTAAACCATTAATCTGGTGATGATCACTCTTCTTGATTTCCTCTTTTTGAAGAGCCTACTATTAAGCTTTAACTCTTTCTCATGTTGTTGGTGTATCCCATAAAACAAGTGGATCAAGATTTTGGCTGCCATTCTCCTTTTGGGCTGCAAAGGCCTTGTTTTGCCCATCTTCCAATCCATCACCTTCTTGATTTAACTGAATTGTTCACCATGCATGTTTGGAAGAGTAAATGGATCTCCTTCGCTCAAGTTGAGCTTAAGATCATCGTTATGCATCTCTTCTCCATTCCTCGTCCATTCGGCTGCACGTCCATCATCTCCATCGATCCGCTCTGATTCATCTAGCTATGCTTTCCCTGATTCGGCCAGCTATGCATCTCCTAGTTTATCCAGCTTTGCATCTTCTTGTTCATCTAGATCTGATTTGCCTGGGTGCACCTTTGCTCGATTAGATCGATTGTTGATCAAGTCTAGTCCATTCTTGGTTGCACTAGTCATGTTCCAAAATGTATCAATTTCATTACAACTCTTCCTTATTGCATGCAGCTCAAATATATCATTACTTATCGTGTCAAACACATATATTAAATCCTTCATCTCCTCTCCTGGAACTTTGTACCAAACCAATACAATTGGTGACTGTATCTTCTCACCTAACATTAATGCTTCAAAATTCTTCCATCCAATAAAATAACTCTTTCACTTCTTTTGATTATAATCTATTCACCAACATATTTGTAAATTTTAGACGTCTTCTCCACAATTCCACTGAAATGAATATTAAGTTTCAAACTTAGTTTAAACCTATAATTGGAGAAAAAAAAACAATAAAATCCACAAACCTCTTAAACACAAAAAATAAACTCAGAACAACCATTCAATCTCATTATCATCTCAAAAGGGTTAGAACTGACGTGTTCTTACATCATTTTAACTCCAGCTCCTTTCGACGAGCATAAATATATCTAACTCTCTCTCAAAAAATAATAATAATTAGATCACCTTTGTTCACCACAAAAAAATAGTGTGATTTGGGAGGAAAGTTGTTTACTCATAAATCCTTATTGGCAAACTCTTTTTGGTGGCCATTCATTCACCAAATTTGTGACATTATATTTTCTCTTACAAATTTTACAAGGGACATTGTGAACTGCTAAATTGTCCCAAATCTCCCTCGCAATCTTCTTGCAAAAGCATCACAAATTTGTAAGGAAATAGTGAGGGTGTTGCCAACTATCCATTGCAATTCTCCACAATATGGTAGGGATCCCTCACAGTTCTTACCGGAACCAAAGTTCCAGCATTTAAACTAATTTTTTGAGGCATTTAACTCTAAACACTCTCTTCCATAAATGTATTTCAAATAATGTCACAAAATATTTACCAAAATAATTTTAAGCCTGATTTCATGTGAATCAATTTTCTGAAACCATATTCCAAAAACGAAACCCGTAATGGTAAAAAGAATTATTTCATGTTTTTCCAGGGAATTGCGAGGGAACCCGTGCAATTTTTTATTACATTTCAAGGAATTTACTAGGGACCTCTCTTAATTTTCTAGCAAAACCAAGATTTATGATACTTAAACTAACTTCCCGAAGTATTTAACACCTAAATACTATATAATTTTTTCGTAAACATACTTGATCTAATTTCACAAAGTAATTACAAAATTAAGTACCTTTTAAACCTAAATTTCATGTGAAATAACTTATCTGAAACCGTGTTTCAAAAATGAAATATATATTTAACACAAAACTAGGGGTATGAATGGTGATCAAGGAATGACGAGGAATGATGATTTTTTTTTAGGAAAACACAAAACTAGGGGTATGAATGGTGACCAAAGAATGGCGAGGAATAATGCATTTTTTAACGTTCCTAAAAAAATCATCATTCACAAGGAATGAATTTTACTTCTCATTCCCTCTCATTTCTTTTTTTGTAGAGAAATAAAGAACAAAATTAATCATTGTTAAATTGGAGAAGGAATAACTATTCATTTTCATTCCTGTTATTTTATTCATCTACGCTCATTTTCTATTTATTTCTATTGTTTCTAAAATGATCACCAGTCGGACCCTAGATTTAAAAGTCATTTGAAATGTACTTAAGTGCTATGATCTTAATTACTTTATGAATTTATGAAAATCTTAGATTTTTATAGAAATAGCGATGAAGAAGGTGCAGATTGCAAATCCCTCGAATAATTGCAAGATAAGTTGATATTGCAAAATTGCGAGAGATTTGCGAGGAAACAAAATATTTTGCAAATCTTTCGAAAAGTTTTAAAGAAAAAATGGACTCGCAAATTTGCAATGGTTTATTGGTTACTCCCTATTCCTTTACTATCATCGTAATTTTGCAAGACAAATTTTCCCTCACAAATCGACTATTTTTCTTATAGTGGATGTATGTCTCTTCTTCTCATGATGAACTCTAATTTCTCAAAACAATTTAAGATTTTTACTTCGATTTTGCATGGTAACCAAAGGAATGAAGAGGAACACAATATTCATTAACATTCCTTAAAATATTTACCATTCATAAAAAATATTTTTTCCTTTTCATTCTCCTTCATTCTTTTTTTGTAGAGAATTAAAGAGTAAATTTGTTCCTTATAAATTTTGATAAAAAAATCATTATTCTTCAACATTCCCAAAATTTTATTCTTACTCTTTCCTTTCCTTTTCATTCTTAATGTTCCTAACATGGTTATTAGTTACATCCTTCATTTTAAAATAATCTCACATGTTAATTGATCCAATACGGCACCATCTTTTTAATATTAAAGAGTAAAAATTCTAACACTGGTTTAACTTTTCAGTTAAAGGGGTTAATTTTTTTTTGTTTTGGTGATGTGAAGAATATTGCTAAATCAAAGATTTGATGCGATAAATAAGTAATTTGAAGATTTAAAATGTTAGTCGAAACCTAAAAAATTAAAAAAAAATGGTAGTAGCTTCCGTATCAATGTTTTTATGCGTTTTTTTCTTTCTTAATAATTACTCCTATTATATAATTATTATTATGTCTTACTCATCATCCGTAACAAAATTTAACCAAATTGCCTAATAACTAAATGTATTTGCTAAAAAGAAAAAAAAATTGCAGCACATTTTGACATTTAATATATACTGTACGAACACACGGCAACTGGGTTATATATTGATACAAGTGGGTTATATATTATTATATAGATTAGAGATCAAATGAAGTTATAAACAAATACATAGAGATCCACCATATTCCATTTCTCGAGGTTAAGATATTTACTCCATTAATACAGGTCCACTATATTGACTCCTATTTAATTTTTGCATATTATGAAATTATTTTTTTCAAATCAAGAAGCTATAAATTGATGCGAGAATAAGGAAAACTGATTCCGTGTTCATAATGATAAAAAAGGAAACTATAATTGGACTAGGAGGATAAATTTTCTGTAGGATGGGGATATATTTAAAATCTTCTGTTTTAAATTATAAAAAAGTTTTAAATAAAAGAACAATCTTTCAGATAATCATTATTTAATTTCAACATTTAATTAATGAAAAGAACGACTAGTGATAAATTATATTTAAGATTTTGCCTTTAACTTTTTAATTAAATATTTTTTATTTATTAACCTTTTAAACTAAAATTTGAAAACAAATTATGGTTTTAAAAATTATACAGTATATTGAAACAGAGAAAATATCATATAATTTGCTAAAATTTTAAAACTGATTGGAAGGGGGTTGTAAATAAGAATGTCAATTCCGATGGTTTAGTTTGGCTCGGCTTTAAAACCTGCAATTTATAAATACTTGAATCTAGCATGCCAAGAAATATTTTGGACCACTAATGTTGGGATAAATAATTTAGGAAGTTATTACTCTTGCCTCTGAGCAAGACGCCGACATTCGATTCATATCTGGATAAATTTCGTTTATAAACCTAAATCAATTTCAATTTTTGGGTATAATGGAATTTTTTTTATTAATAGAGGATTCTTCCACATTTCAGGATATGAAAGGATTTAACATAATTTTCAAATACGAAAAACCTATATAATGGGGATCCATACCCTAAAATAAGGGATCGACATTTCAAAACATCAACGATGGAGTTAAACGGCTAGAACTAAGGTTTCTAATCAAAATTGTTGTAGTTCCAGCTCTAAAGATCAATAATATATTACTTTTGATCATTGTTCCTACTTGATATTGCTTACAATTCCGTAGTACCAATACAAAAGCTACAAAAATTTACCTTAATAATTTGGCGCTGGAAGAAGGGGATTAACCAAGACACGTGAGAATGACAAAGTATGAGCATAATGAGCAGCATGTGCCCCATTCAGGTCAAAACCAAGCTGCGAGCCCAGATCGAAGCTATGTAATAACAAATTACCAGGATGCATAAAGCTCAAGAAATAAACGCCTCAACGGATAACTCCATACTTATCTCAGAAGTCCAAACCTTGAAAGATAGGATGTAAAAGCACTCCAAACCTTCAAAAGCTATCACAACTCGAAGCCAAAAACTTAGTCTCCGAGAAGAGAACTCTGATCTCAACACGATAAGTAAGAAGCGACCTAGTTATGAACCCATGTCCCACCTATGAAACCCCTGGAGCTCCGACTGAGAGAGAAAACATGGTTCGATGGGCTCCACCACTGAATGGAGAACCAACAAATGAAATAAAAAAACTGGAGGTAACCTCATGAATAAAACTGGCAGAAGATGATGAAGACTCCGACAAATATGTTGATGTGCAGATGCAAGAAGCGGGTGCAGCAATCGGCATAAACAACTTATATTGATCAAATTTTCTCCAAGAAGTTTGAAGTGGTCTAGTCACTAATAAAGAGATTTTTGGGTGTCGCACCCCAATCAAAATAAGTGCCTCTAATTTCTATGAGGACAGTCCCTTCATAGATGATATTGCCCTGGTGGAGATGCCAAGGAAGTTCACCTTCCAAACATGAGAATGTATGATGGCACCAGCGATCTAGATAATCATGTAATTTGTAGAAACTGAAATTCGCACCATCAATTTTGTGAAAAGAGAAAAGTCAAGAAGCCCTTGCTTTCTCTGAGGTTTCAGAAATATGCCAAACCGAGAGTTATTGATTAAAAACACGAGAACAAATGCAGTAAAATAAATCATAAAGTAAAGAAAGAAGCAAGGTAATCTTATTCAAATTCGTGTTTGGGCGATACAACTGGTGAGAAAGACTCGGCCACAAGAGCTGTCGGCGAGTTTTCTAGTTCTAGCAAGCTAAGCCTTGTTAACCTAGTTCAGTCGCAGCTCGCTAACAAACTCAAAAAATACCTAAATTTCTCTAAGTAAAAGTTGTTGTATGAAAATGTATGTGTCCCTTCCCGCACTTCGTCTTGGATCCATATATAAATGCATCAAGGTCAGTTAGGATATTTCCCTTTCTATCCTTCATCCGAGTTTATCTTTTCGCAAAAGCTTATCCTTATCTTCTCGAAAACTCATGTTTATCTCGAAAAATTGATATTTATCTCTTCCTTCCATTTTTCGAGTAAACCGTCATTTCTTTCAGGTCATTTCTCGAGTTTTAAACCACAAGTAAGCTTATTTTGTTTTTAGACCATTTAGACCATTTTACGGTTTTAAAGCGTTTTTACGATTTTTCTCGGAAAATCCCGTCAATTTGACTTAGTAAGTTTTCTGTTATGTTGTTAGTACCATGGGCTGATGCAAATCAGTACATTAACTCGAAGATACGAATGTGTTCAAGTTAACCAATATCGTTTCGACTTTATTGAATTTTATGAGAAAATAACATCTTGCTTGTCATCTTCGTAAAGTCTTAAAGAAAACTCTGATTGTGATGGAAGAACAGACATTTTCATCGAGATTCAAAGAAAACCTTAGTGTATTGTGAAGGAGATTTAGGGTTATGGTTGCCTAGACGAGCTAGAGACGGGTGAGCTTGGATCGGTCTCGATCCTTCTCGCCCTAGGGGAGATGGATCGGTTTTGATCCTTCTCACCCTAGGGCAAAATGGATTGGTTCTGATCCTTCTAACCCTAGTGAGAGATGGAATGGTTCGAATCCTTCTCACCCTAGGGAAAGATGGATCGGTTTGGATCCTTTTCACCCTAGGGCGAGATGGATTTGATTCAGATATATCTCGCCCTAGGGTGAGATGGGTCAGTTTGTATCCTTCCCGCCCTAGGGAAAGATGGATCAGCTTGGATCCTTCTCACCCTAGGGCGAGATGGATCAGCTTGGATCCTTCTCGCCCTAGGGCAAGATGGATCGAGTTGGATCCTTCTCGCCCTAGGGCGAGATGGATCAGTTCAGATCATTCTCGCCCTTAGAGCGAGATGGATCAGCTTGAATCGTTCTCGCCCTTAAGGCGAGACAGTTTTGTCTCCGTCCGTAATCTCATATAATTTATTGGCTTTGAAGCTTGCTCTTCAAGTGTTTTTGATTTAGACTTCTTTGAAATTATCTTTGTCTTGAAAGAGAACAATTCTTTGGGAGTTTTAGCCATTGATTCCATTGTGGCCAATTTTGACTCCAACAGTTAGCCCTCCAGCTTGCTAGAACTTCTATGAAGTTCTTGCGAGGTGTTAGGTATGTTAGGTGGAATTTATGGCTGAAAATTCTTCCAAGGAAATTCTTTTAAGGTAGAAAATCTCTCCCTCTCTCTCTTCCTCTCTTTGTTATTTTCAATATATCTCAAAGTAGTAGAGTGGCCGAGAAGGCTTTGCCTTCTTCTGTCGAACCCAAGAGTTTGCTCGGCGGAAAATGCGAAAGTGTTCCGAAGTTAGAGTCTGCACTGCATTTCGTTGATCTAAAGGAATATGTAGTCTATTTGCTTGCTACTTGTGGCGTGGAAAACCTCCGCCTGAGTCTTGTGTCCTAGGAGACCTCAAACTGGAGTTGTTGTCGACGGGCCGAGCAAAAGTTCCTACCCTTTTCTCAACATTGTCCGCAACTTTGGTTGAGTTCCAGAAGCGGTGGAGTTTTGTCTTTCAAAGCATGGGGAGAGTGATGACGCTCCTCCTCAGGGTTACTTTACGTGTTCCGAGGCATATATTTTGCGTTGTTGTTAATGGTTTTTCATCCTGGAGATCATAATCCAGACCTTGAATCGTTTTGGGTTGTCAATCAGCCAGATTCCGCCTCCCGGCCTGCAACATCTCATCGTAATTTTAGTCTTAAGTTTCGAGTGTGGGATGATTCTTAGTGCCGACTACCTTGAAGCCATTTGTTTCCGCTTAATATAGTTGGACAGCTTAAGTTTTGCTTCAAGCCGCAGGATAGCATGGTGATAATCAAGGGGTTCACCTCTTATGTGCATGATTGGGCGGATTACTTCTTCTTTGTTTGTGTAGACAGAGCATATGTTGCGGAAAAGTGCATTCCCATTTTTAGGAGCAAGTGGGGGAGAAAGGGTATCGTGGTCGGATGCTTCGTTGGTTAAAACTTTTGATCAGTGCATTTGTTATTTGTTTTGCAGTTTACGATCTCATTCCTCACAGCCCAAAGACTTGTTGATTGTTCGAGACCTTCTTCACGGCGGTCCGTTCTTTTTGGGTTATTTCTCTCCAAAACGAGTTTGTAGAGCGGTCGCATATCACCATTCTCAAACTCAGCCTTGTCGAATAGTCGAAGAGGATATGGATCCGAATGCGGAAGAGTTCGTTCCTTATGATCTTCCCTCGATGAGGGAAAGGAAAAAGTCTCCAAAGAAAAGATGCATCGTCGTTGAAGATGAGGACGTTGCTACTTCTAGAGCAGAGCCGTCTGTGGGCGAGTGGTATCAGAACTTCACCAACCAAGGTGGTAGGAGCGGCGCCCAGACCCCATTTTCGGTACCTGATAATGAACTTGAAGCATTCTTTGCCTCAATTGGAGGTCTTTCTAATCACCCCCGACTGACCATGAGCCTGCAATATTGGAAATGTTTGTGGAAGCATCGCAAATGTGCATGGAGGTTAGTTTTATGATCGATCGATTTTATTGTTGAGTTACTTTATAACTCCATTTTTTTGTTATCTTTTTTTTTCACGGACTTCACAGGATGAATGAGGCCCTTACGGCAAGCTTTTCAGATGCTCGGACATTCTGTTTTAAGGGGGAGCAGGTCGAGAAAGAAAATGCTCGCTTGAGAGGCGAGGTTGAGGCAAACTCTCTCCGTCATAAGGAGTTGGAGTTGAGTCAAGCTTCCCAGCTCTGTCGTGCAGGCAGGGCATGAAGGAAAGAGTCGGCCTTGGTCTTTGAAGATGATTCGGTTCAGATCGCGATCGATTTTGAGGAGTAGAAGAAGGCGCATGAAACCCTTAGTGATTATCGCGAGTGTCGGGGTTTCATGGGTGTGTTTTGGTGAACGCAAGGCGTTGATTATAACTATGATGATGAGGTGGCGAGAATGACGAGGTATATGAATGCCAATGCTGGTGCGGAGTTGTTGATTCCTCCGATTGAGGGAAGAATTCAGGAGCACTTAGCTCAGATCCCTGTTTCCCCCGACTTGGAGGAGTTTGAATCTGGAGTTCCATAAGGGGATGGAGAGGTGAATCAATCTGAAGATCCGCTGGAGATCGATGTTTCGTTTTTCTGAGTTAGACTCGTGAACGGCAGTGTATTCTGAAAGAAGCGTGTTCCCTCGTACTTGATATGTATGCATGTTAGTATTGTACTTTTCCCATTAGGGATTTAAATAAATTCAAAACGTTACATAGCTCTATTTTTATGATAAAGCGTCAAAGAGAGAGAGAGTATGTTCCCCATTTCTTTAGCTCTAGCGGATCGTCTATCTGCTTGCTTTACGTTTCCGTAGTGCCACAAAAATACATGCACGAATTGACCTTAACGCTCTCTTCGTAGCAAGAATCCTATTTTTATAGTGTTGTAATGCAAAAATGGTTGGGAAAAACTTCATAAACTGTTTTGTCATTCTTCATCCTCAACTCAGTTATGTAAGTATTTTTTTGATTTGTTGATCTAGAAATTAAAGATTTCAAAAACATCTTTTTGAAGTGTCCGTTTTCTAAAACACTTGCCAATCAAACTCTGAACAAAGACAATATTTTTTTCCAGTAACTAGGTTTTATTATATTTCAACCATCGGAAAAACATATTTTATCTCTCTTTTTTCTCTTTTTTTTGTTACATATAGATTAAAAACAGTATAAGTGGAGTACATAGCTCACTTTGTTGATTTGAAATCATGGAAAGTAGAATACAAGAAATGGCTAGACAGTGTAGTGTTGTTGAATGGTATCAATGTCAAGCCCCTTCAGCTTTACTACAGATTCAACGTGGCCCTTTAGAGTGTGAAGCTCTCTCAGCCTACAAACCAGACACGTTGCCTTCTTATTTTATAAATCCATCAATTTTATTTTCTAAGGAATTTAAAAATGAGAATTAAGTTGGTTACCTAGCCACTTCGGCCCGCCTCTTCGCCTGCTCTGCCATATCAGAGAGCTCATGGTTCTTGTCATGGAACATTGCTTCAGGTGGTGGTAGGCCATGGAGTGTGCGCTGAGCTAATGCCCATTGAGCCTCCCTCTCTCCTTTGCCATAATCTTTCTTTGTTGTAAAGGCGGTCTGGAAAATATTTAAAATATATGAAGATCACAAGCTCCATGGATTCTTTAGTTAAATATTTATTGAATTTTTCTCACTTTTTGTTGGATCATATTATCCCATGCCTTGCCAGTGAGAGAGTAACGGATGATGAACTTGAGAATGTCAAGAGGAATGTAGGTAATGATGCTGTATAACCATATGACTCCAGCCCATCCCCATCCACAACCTAGGATCCTTGCAAATCCCCAGTTTGCATACACGGCGATCAATGTAGCAACCTTACACGTCGAACAAAATCAACACAAGTTTCATGCTAACAATAAAATGTAAATAAAAATGGTTAAGAGTATGGTAACAAGAAAAGCTTCTCACCAGTTGTGCTATGACAAAGGCTATAAGGAGCAAAAACCCAGGTCGTTCGACAAATGACCAACTTCTTGATCTGGTGACAAAGATAAGTGCTTGGCTTATGATGCTCACTTGGAGGTACAGAGCTGCCATAAGCTCATTCTCATTCTCTTGAATGGACCTCACCCCAAATGTTTTCTGAAATTTTATATTAAAAAATAAGTGTAGTAGCACAATATTATTCATATCATGCATATTGTATTATTCTACTTACGCTGAAGAAAGTGGTATCATGAGCTAGCCAGAAAAAGAGAACTGTGGTAAGAGCCATGTAGGTTCCTAACACAACACCCGTAGCAAAGATCTCATTGAGCTTCCATGAATCAGGCACAGGAGAAGGTTTAACTCTGTCCTTGGAGATTGTCATGATAGTTCCATCATTAAGGATTGCGATAATCAAAACCATGAAAGGTGCAAAATCAAATCGCCATATCAAAGCCACAAGCATGAATCCCAAAACAATACGAATAGTGATGGAGACAGCATAGATAGTGTAGTTCTTCATCCTCTGGAAGATTGCACGACTTGTAAGCACAGCACTCACTATCACGCTTAGTCCAGGTTCCGTTAGCACAATGTCAGAGGCGCTTCTCGCCGCGTCAGTTGCATCAGCCACAGCGATTCCAATGTCTGCTTTCTTCAAAGCTGGAGCGTCGTTTACGCCATCTCCAGTCATCCCACAAATGTGCTTCCTCTCTTGAAGCTTCTTTACAATCTCATACTTGTGCTCTGTGTAAGCCAAAATGAAAAAAAATAAAATATATAAATATATATTTTTCGTTGTTGAATACTCCCTCCGATTCATATTACTTGTAGTTGTAGGGAAAAAATTTGTTTCAAAATAAGTGTCGTTTTAGAGTTTCAATGCAAAATTTATTAATAACATTCTCCATTTTATTTTTCTATTGGTTGAAATATGGTTAGGTGTATAGATAATATGAAACGGAGAGAGTATCTGAATTTGACTAGAACATATAATCTATAGTTTGCGATAGTGTCTACATCAAAACATTTAAATTTATATATATTACCAGGGAAAACTCCAGCAAATCCATCAGCTTTCTCAATGAGTTCATCGACAGGGATCCCAACTAATGATTCATCCTTTGAATTTCCAAGGAGTGAAGAGGATGGGTACATGTTTGTTCCCATGCCAAGCCTACGGCCAGTCTCTATTCCAATGGCAAGTTGGTCACCGGTAATCATTTTAACGTTGACACCAAGCTCAAGGGCTCGTCTGATCGTTTCTGCACTATCATGTCTTGGAGGATCAAACAATGGCAATAGACCAACAAACTCCCATGGACTGCCATCGCTTTCCTTGCTCTTTTCAGGTACAGTCTACATTTGAATAAACAAGAATGTAAAAGAAAAAAATACCAATTGTTAAAAAAAGATTTTTAAAATGATGAGTGTTTCTGTTATATACTTGTTGAGCAACTCCAAGAGAACGAAGCCCACGTTCAGCAAACCCATCAATCACTTCATGAGCTTTTCTTCTAGCCTCTCCTTGGAGATTGCAGAGATCAATGATCTTTAAAAAAAAAAAAGCAATGTGGTATTAGGTAAAAGAGAACCATATAATAGTAAGTCACAATAATATAGATGTTATAGTTTCATTACTTGCTCAGGAGCTCCTTTGCTGCTCCGATGCCATTCTCCATTTTCATCAATGTATGTAATGGCTGTACGTTTATCTACAGGGTTAAAGGGCAAGAAATGCACCTCTTTGATTCCTTCTCTCGCCTATTGATCACATCAAGGTTAGTTGCAACATACGGGATAAAGACTTAACTAAACCAAAACAAAAAGAAGTACACCTCTTTTGGATCACCCAACATGCCGACAATGGATGCATCAATGGCGTCTTGGTTTTCGATTCTGGACGCTCTTGCAGCCATCAGTACAACTGCATTGGCATCCAAGTTGCTTGGGAATACTTCAATCAGTGACTTGTCGACGGAGAGCTTGTTAAGAGTGAGAGTCCCTGTCTTATCACTGCAGAGAACATCCATTCCAGCCATTTCTTCAATCGCAGTCATTCTTTTTGTGATGGCACCTTGTTGAGAGAGTCTATGTGATCCAATAGCCATTGTTACTGACAAAACCGTTGGCATGGCGATTGGGATTCCTCCAATCAAAAGCACCAACAGATTATCAATACCGTCTCTATATGTGCGGTGTTGAATAGGGTACATTATTAAGATCTCAATCAACATCCCAATTCCAATTGAGCAAATACAGAAGTTACCAATCGCTGTCAGAACCTAAACATGCAAAAGCCATAAAAATATGTTTGTGAGATTGTAGGCTGACGGTTGCTATCATCTAACTGTTTGTTCGATTTTGAATACTTCCTCCGATTCAAAATAATAGATATTCTAGAGTTGTTTGTTCGATTTTGAATACTTCCTCCGATTCAAAATAATAGATATTCTAGAGTTTTCACACATATTAATAAAACACCATAAATTTCAATTATCAATGCATAATTTTTTGTAGTTATTTATTTTTCACAAATTTAAACCAATTACGATTCAATAAATGAAATTAATTTTTTTGAACATGTATCATTTTGAAACGGAGAAAGTATAAGTTTCTTACCTTCTGGAAGTGGCCAACGTTGTTGGTACTATCGACAAGATGGGCAGCCTTACCAAAGAAAGTGTGGACACCAGTGGCGATCACAACGGCCTCAATCTCACCTTGTTTGCAAGTTGAGCCAGAGAATACT
The DNA here is from genome assembly GCA_012274485.2 of Sinapis alba. NCBI lineage: Eukaryota > Viridiplantae > Streptophyta > Magnoliopsida > Brassicales > Brassicaceae > Sinapis > Sinapis alba. The sequence continues at coordinate 185,190 of MU105684.1, read as the reverse complement.
TCATCTCCAGGGTGTTTGGTGACTGGAAGAGATTCACCGGTGAGAGCAGATTGGTCAATTTTCAGAGGATCTCCCTCGAGGAGACGAGCATCTGCAGGGACAATGTCACCCAGTTTGACGCTTATTAAATCACCTGGAACTAGGATTGAAGCATCTTGCTCTCCCCATTTTCCATCTCTCAACACCTACATCCCATTAAACCTCCTTTTAAGAATATTATATAAAATATATTGAAATTTGTTTTTATAAAATTTACCTTTGATTTGGGTGCAAGATTAGCCATGAGGGCTGCAGCAGCATTGCCTGCATTATTCTCTTCAATGAAACTAATGGTGGAGTTGATAACAAGTAACACCATAATACCGATGAAATCTTGCCAGTCCGGTGGCTTTCCTCCACCATTAGCTAAAACAATGGCCATAATTGCAGCAGACTCCATAACCCATGAGAGAGGATTCCACATAAACCCCAAGAATTTTAAAAACTTGTTTTCTGATTTCTCCTCAAGCTTGTTTGCCCCGAATATCTCAAGCCTCTTCTTACCTTCATCACTTGACAAACCTTCTTTTGTGCATTTTAGTTGCTTAAACACTTCTTCCACTGGGATCCGCTCCTGCAGTTGCAGTTGTCACAAAAATGAAAAAAGTTTTGCAGTTTCGTCATTTAATAAAATACAACAGATAAGTAATTCTTACCAGATCCACGTTCTCATTCTTGATTTCTTCCCAAGAGATATCAGATGCCATTTTTGTTCGTTAAAAAGAGATATGATATATAAAAGTAAATTAATAAAGAAAGAAAGATATAAAAAGATATATATCCGATGGAAGAATCAAGTTCTTCCTCCTCTCCTTTCTCTAAAGCCTTTCTTTCAAGAGGAGGCCATTAGAGGGAGGTAGAGAGAAGAAGAAGCTTGTATTACAAGAAACCTAGAACAAAAAGAAATACAAGACAAGAATACACTTGACACAAACCATTGTTGTGTTACATTTAAAGATGTAACTAGAGATCCAACTTTTTTCTCGGAACTGTTTTTCCTCTTCCATTAATCAAGTTGTCTGTGGTTCGCCTAAGTTTTTGCATATTCTTTTGCTGTCTGGATTACCTAAGTTTCAGTTACTCTTTCTAAAAATACTGCATCTAAAATTTAGATCTTCACTTAGATACAAAATGTTAAATTATATCCCAAAATAAACAATAGTTCGACAGTCTAGAACTTCTTCAATACGACCCACCAAATTAATCTAAGTAGTTTAACGTGCGAGTCATTTCGTTTTCATTGTGCGTTCCTAGACGAATACCATATTCAATACAAAGTCATGGTTGTATTAGAAATTGAATTCAAATACTTTTTGTAAGACCTTGAGAATAATATTAGGTTAGATATCATGGAAAATACATCAACAAAGGATAGTCAGCTTCTAATGAATAAATGAAAATATTATTTTGTGAATTTAACGCAATGTTATTTTTCATATTGTTTCAATCACAAAAGGTTATCGTTAAAATGAATCAATTATCTAAAGATAATTTAGAATTTATGTATTATCTTTCTAGATTTGACTAAATTGTACATAATCAAATGCTAGAAAAATCATTTCTAATAGTTAATGTTATATAAAATTAGATAACAACATTTCAATTTTTTCTATTATGAGTGTATTACACTATAAAACACTTTTGTCTTTCCTTTAAAATTCAAAGTCACATTCTACTTGAAAAACACTTTTGTGTGTAGGAGAGTGTTTTTGGACAATTTTTTCCTTAGACAATTGACACATCTAATAGAGATACGTTAGAATAACTGAAAGATTGTAACTTAGTTGTGTTAGTTTAGTTAGGATATATGTATATATATATTTTTTTTACTATTTATTTATGATATTTATTATGTGTTAGGTTTATAGATATGCTAGTTTTAGTTAACCTTTAGTTAAAAATAGTTTTTTTGCTTCCCAAATTTTTTTTGTTTATTATTATTTAACAGTTCAATATATAAATATATATGTACAAAATAAAATCTATTTTTTCTATTTTGATATCTACATGTATATATTTATATAGTGACCTTTTAGTTTTTTTTTAACATGTTATTGTGGATAGAAGAGTTATGTACATAATGTAGATGTGGATGGTTATTAAGAGTCTTTAACTATGTTTTATGTTAATTCGTTAAGTTACACTATACAATAGTATATTATATGGAAAATAAATAACTAAAACAAATAAACACTAAACATATATCCAATTATATAAAAAGCTAAGATAAGCTGTACAAGAAAATTGTGGATGATCATGAGCGAGTTGTGGATGGATGGAGCGAGTTGTGTACACATATTTCTCACAGATCGGTAAGAGATTCATCAAAGACAAAGACATGTTTTTTACCTTTGTTATCTTTTGGCTTTGAGTCTTTTAGATTCAGAATTGTTGAGATCAACATGTTCACGAAGGAGCCTCCCCTTTTCTGCTGTGCTCTTGTCCTTATTGACATGTCCAACACTTTTTGTTGAAACTCTACTATTAACCCGGCATAGATACTCGGATCAATCTGTCCAAAAGAACATGGCCATCATTTAAAAATCATTAGTTTAGATTTCCGCTTATATAATAATCACAAGTATATACATATACCTTATGTTCCACTTTTACTTTCTTCCCTTCTCTAGTTATCTCCTAAAGTGTCTCTTTAAGTTTCTTATCCTCAGCTGGGGGAAACGACTGTTTGTTTCAAAACATTTCTTAAATAAATTAATACAAACTATAGGCTTATGGTTCTTGAAAGAATAACAATATTAAAACTAGCTTACCAGAACTGTGGTAACTAAGACTTTGATGTCTCCCATATGTGTTGTTGTCCGCTACAATATTTTTTTCACAATCACATCTAGGTTCTTCAGCTTCTATTCTCAGCTAGCAAAGCTGTTCAGAAAAAGAAAAAGAGAAAAGCAAACAACTTTTGATTAGCCACAAAATGGCTAACCAAAACATCATAAAAAGGCACTTTGAAAACCTAAATTAACATACAGAGGAAGTTCTTGGTGGGTTCTGAAAACTTTGCTATGACTTGAACTTGGCTGGACGACTCTACTTTTGGTTGATCTTAAAAAAACAAAGGTTGAAAGTACTTCTCTGCCCGAGAGGATGTTGCTGCCTGCTCCACTTCCGGTGCAATCTCTCTCAATCACAGAGACAAGGCACCTCACGTTGTCTTATGTTCAAGATTATGTGAGCCTGAATTGAAGTTGTCGTATCAATTGCCATGGATGATGATTCCTCCAAGTAGGGATGTCAACTGGGCATCATTTCCATGGGCTAGCCAAGACCAAACCCAACTGGACTTACCAAACTAGACCAAAAATTTTAAATTGTCCAATTGTATAAATACCCATTAAATCCAAATTTATTGGGCTTACCCATTTGGACATGGGTTTCCAATAAACATTAAAAATTAGGGTTTCGGAAAGTCACACTCACAAACTCTTCGCCTTTCTTCGTTGCCTCCATGACGATCTCTCTCTCTTGACCTCTTCGGCGATCTTCGCCTCTCCATCTCAGTCTCCGTGTCTCCGTCTCTCCATCTCCGCCTCTCTGTCTCTCCATCCCCGTCTCTCCATCTTCGCCTCTCTGTCTCTCCATCTCCGACTCTGAGTCCCCGTCTCACCATCTCCGACCCCGTCTCTCCATCTCTGACTCTGACTCTCCGATTCCGACTCTGACTCTCTGATTCCGACTATACAATTCTGTTTTGTCTTCCTTTTGAAAAGGGTTTGCATGTCTTCGTTTTATCTTCATTTGATGGGTTTGCTTTAGGGTTAACATGAAAAGGGTTTGTATGTTAGTTCTCGTTTGTGATGATTCTGCTTGGGTTTGGTCCATTTGGTTGGTTTGTTGTGATTCATGACTCGTTTCTAATGATGGTTTGTCTCATTTGTTTCGTTTGCTTTAGGGTTAGTTCTTTGTATATTTGTTTGATGGGTTTGTTGTGATTCATACTCGTTTCTAATGATGAGTTTGTTGTGATTCATACTCGTTTCTAATGATGGGTTTGTTATGATTCATACTCGTTTCTAAGTTGATTCTTTGTGATTCATACTTGTTTCTAATGATGGGTTTGTTGTGATTCATGACTCGTTTCTAATGATGGTTTGTCTCATTTGTTTTGTTTGCTTTAGGGTTAGTTCTTTGTATATTTGTTTGATGGGTTTGTTGTGATTCATACTCGTTTCTAAGTTGATTCTTTGTGATTCATACTTGTTTCTAATGATGGGTTTGTTGTCTCATTTGTCTTGTTTGCTTTCAGATGGAGAATATGAGTATAATGAGCTTGAATAATGATGATGACTACGCGAGTGAGAATGATGATTCAGAACAGGCAATGGACGAGAACAATCATGTGGTGGACGAGTCTCTCATGAGTACAGTCGAGATGGTGAAAGGTAAACAAAAACGTAGACATTCTAAGTGCTGGAAAAACTTCACCATAGAAGCAGATAAGATGCATGGTGGTAAACATAAATGCGTCTGCAATTACTGTAAACACCATTACTTCATAGATTTGCATAGAAGTGGAATTTCTACTTTGCTTCGCCATTCGAGACAATGCTCTAAAACCCATGGTAGTACTGTACCTGGAACTGGTGCTGCGAAGATCAATCAATTGATATTTCGAGAAATGATTGATGTGGCTATTGTCGAGCATGATCTCCCTATGCCTTTGTTGAATATAGAAGGGTTAGGGAAGTTTTTCAGTATGCCAACCCGACCATCGAGTTCTGATGTAGGAACACAGCAGTTGCAGATGTCCTTAAGATTTTTGAGAGGGAGAAAACGAAGCTTAGACAGGTCTTAAGTGAGGTTCCGGGTATGGTTTGTATGACAACTGATCTGTGGAGAGCAATAACATTTGAAGGTTATCTATGTCTTACTGCTCACTACATTGATGCTAACTAGAACCTTAGAGCTAAGATCCTCTCTTTTTGCGCTTTCCCTCCACCCCATTATGGTCCCGCCATTGCCATGAAACTGATGGAGTTGATTAAAGAATGGGGTTTGCATAAGAAGGTCTTCACAATAACCGTAGATAATGCTTCCTCTAATGACAACATGCAAGGAGTTCTAAAGAGGCAACTTAGAAAGGATTTAGTTTGTAGTGGAGAGTTCTTTCATATAAGATGTGTTGCACATATTCTGAACCTAGTTGTCCAAGATGGATTAGCTGTGATAAGTGAGGCCCTGGAGAAGATCAGGGACAGTGTTAAATATGTCAAGGTTACCGAGTCTAGAGAGTTGTTATTTCAAGGCTACGTGGAGACAATTGATCTTGTTAAAAAAGGGGGTTTAGTTTTGGATGTACTACGCGGTGGAACTCAACCTATTTGATGTTGTCTAGGGCTCTTTACTACAAAGAGGCATTTAGGAACCTTGCAGAAATCGAGACAAGTTATCAGAGTTTACCTATAGAGTCAAAGTGGTTAAGAGCTGAGCTGATTTGTGATTTGTTACAGCCGTTTGATCAGATGACAAAGCTCATTTCCGGTTCTTCTTATCCTACAACAAATCTGTACTTTATGGAAGTATGGAAAATTCAGAATTGGTTGGGATCAAACGAGTTTCATGAAGATGAAGTGATTGGTGAAATGGTAGCTTCCATTAGGTTGAAGTTTAGTAAGTACTGGGAAGAGTACAACGACATTCTAGCCATTGCAGCAGTGTTAGATCCTAGGCTTAAGTTTAAGGTTTTGGAGTACTGCTACCACAGTCTAGATCCAACAAGTTGTAAATCCAAAATGGATTACATACGCAAAAAGATGTTGAAGCTGTATGGAATTTACAAGAAGAATACTAGTGCACATAGTTTACAAGAAGCAGAAACAGATGCTCTACCAGCTGGTTATGGGGTAAACTGATTTAAGTTACTTAAAATCAATTAATTTTCTTAAAATCAACTAATTTTCTTTTTCTTTGCAGGGATTCTATGTGTTCTTCTCTCAACAAGCAGGAACAGGGAAATCTACTTTGGATTTTTACTTGAGTGAACCTGTGCTTGATATGGTTGCAAATAAAAGCTTAGATGTCATCAAGTATTGGAAGGAGAATTCAAACCGGTTTAAGGAGCTGTCTCGAATGGCCTGTGATGTCCTATGCATCCCAATAACAACAGTGTCGTATGAGTCATCTTTTAGTGTTGGAAGTAGGGTTCTCAGCAAGTACAGGAGCAAGCTTCTCCCATCAAATGTTCAAGCACTGATATGTGCTAGAAACTGGCTTCGTGGTTTTGAAGTGATTGGTGAGTGTTTAATTTATAAGTAATTTCTATATGGAAAACTATTAAGTAACTTATCTTGTTTTGTAGGTGGATGTGATTTGGATGAGGAAGATGAGGAAGATGCCTTAGATGAGCAAGCAAAACAGAGTGGAAGGAAGAAGACCAGACTCAATTAAAGGTATGTTTGATGTTATAGAGAGGTTTGATAAAGTGTTAACATGCCTTAGTTACCTTGGATCCTTTCACTGCTACGAGAACATCAAGCTTGTTATGTTTATGTTTGAGGTTGTAGACATATCAAATAGGTTTGATAGAGTGTTAACATGCCTTAGTTGCCTTGGATCCTTTCACTGCTACGAGAACATCAAGCTTGTTATGTTTATGTTTGATAGGAGAAGCTAAGGAAGATAAAGAAGACGAGGAAGGACTAAAGAATATGAGTACGTATGAACCTAATGTATGAACTTAATCTATGTTTTTGTGATAATGTATGAATCTAATGTAATAATGTATGATTTGAGATTATGTAAGAACCTAATGTATGCTTTTGGATTCTAAAAACATAATGAAATCATGTCAAATATGAATTTTTGTATGTTATACTGATTTTATTAATTGGGCCCTGCGGAAAGCCCATTTGGAATGGTCCAGTTTGGGTTTGGACAATTTGGACTGGTTATAATTTGGGTTTAAAATAAATAATGTCCAATAAACTGTTTTGTCCATTTGGACATGCCCATTGAAAATGGACAGCCCAATTGACATCTCTACCTCCAAGGATGATGACGACTTCCATCGATGCTACTTCCATTGTGTCAATTTCCATCATGACGACTTCCATCGATGCTACTTCCATCGCTGCCATTTTCATCGTTGCCACTTTTGTCATTCTCACCAACAAATGGTGGATACTTTTTCTTTCTCTTCCTATGGTATTCTCTTGTAGATGGGAATCTAGTAACTTGTAGTCTTCTTTTCTTTTTCTCCACATACGGAGGGAAGACAACCTTAGATCGAATTTCCTCATGAATTTTGAAACTTTTTCATGATGACTGATGCGGTACTGGATATATTATCTTGTAATATGCCAAAGTCCACTGCTCCATCCACTAATACTTAGAACAATAATGTTAAATTATTTCTCCACGCGCCATGATGACAACAAGTGCACGCACACAAGGATACCAGTCGATATCAAAACACCTACAATAGCATGTTCTGTTGCTCAATCAACAAAATAACATTGACAGTCTTTGCCAATCACATTGTAGTGACATTAAAATCTGTTTAGCTCTATCACCTTGAGTTTTTTGTCTTCGGATAATTGTGATGCAATATCTCATGCACGTGCAGAACTAGAATCTGCCTCTCTGATACGCGTAAAGATAATTGTCGATATTTGTTAAGCAATTCTACAATCTTCCCCACCATCACATCAATCGTTGGCAACAACGCATATTTCCTTGGTTCCTTTAAAACACCATTGCTAAATCTAACAATGTTGATTGTATATATGTTGTACCTTTCTCCCATAAATTTATATCTTGCCCATTTTGTTTCATGAACATTGTCATCTAAATAGTCGGCAGCTTGAAGATACATTTTTCTGAATTCATTATAGCATTTTCTAAACTCTATCTTTGTGAACATACCATCAATTTTCTAAACTTTTTGACAATCTTTTTCTTGTTAACATTATTGCATGCTCCGATGACATTATTAAACAAGTGATAATTAAAATATCTATAGATCGCCAATGGGTACACCTCGTGTACTTCTTGATGATGCTTTGATTTTTTATCAGTATAAAATACAAGCTGAGATCATATGGTATCAAAGTTTTTAATATAGTCAAAAACGACTCCCAGCTTGTATTTTTCTCATCATCTACTACCGCAAAAGAGAGGAAATAATGATGATGATCTGGATCCTGAGTAGTGGCAATGAGAAACACTCTTTTGTACACATCTTTCAGGTGAGTTCCATCCATTATTATCACTTTCTTCATCACCTTAAACCCTTGCTCTGAGTGCAAAGAACATATACTTAAACTGCTTTGTTTCATCCACTACTAATCGTATGATGGTACCAAGATTCATCATTTCTAACATGTAAATGCTTTAATTTTCTAGTCTTACTCCCTTCGTTTCATATTATTTATCGTTCTACGCTTACGCACACATATTAAAAAAACATATAATTTTGTCTATTTCCAAAATAAAAACACAATTATCTATATACCTAATCATATTTCAACCAATAGAAAAATAAAATGAATAATCTTATTAATGAATTTTGCATTGAAACTCTAAAATGACATTTATTTTGAAACAAAAAAAATTCTATAACGACAAGTAATATGAAACGGAGAAAATACTTATTAATTAAAAAAAAAATGATATTCTGGTAATAACTATCAATGATAAAGATTTTTATGTCTTTAACCTTGTTAAAAAAACATTGCTAGATTATTTAGAGCTAATCTACCAATTAACTAAGAAATAAGAATTAATCTGAGTAATATTCTCTAAATTTTAAGTAATCCCAGGAAGTGTGAAAAAAGCGAAAAAAAATCGCCCGCGCATCACAATCTCAAATTGGCGCCGAATCGAATCGAATCGAATCGAATCGAAAGACGGATTAAAGAAAACCCTAACACCGACCAGACACAACATAACTGATGAAGTCACGAACGCTTAAACTCCGTGAAGCCCATAAAGTCGGCGGAAGCGCCGCCGCGTTTTGCTCTATCCTCTGGGACCACAAAGCTGAACACTTCGTCACTTCATCTTCTTCGGATCCATCCATCTCTGTCCACGATGGACTATCGCCTTCCTCTTCCCCCCCGACGATTCTCCGACATCACCAAGACGGCGTCACCGCCTTAGCTCTTAGCCAAGACTCTTCTTTCCTCGCCTCTGGATCTATAGATCATTGCGTCAAGCTGTACAAATTCCCAAGTAATTTCTTAGCGATTCCGAAGCTATTGATTGTTTGGTTAATTCATCTTAACAAGTTCCCTTTTTTAAAATCAGGTGGAGAATTTCAGACGAACATAACCAGATTCACTCTTCCTATTCGCGTGCTTGCGTTTAATGGCTCAGGGAGTTTATTGGCAGCTGCTGGAGACGATGAAGGAATCAAACTCATCAACACCATTGATGGCTCCATTGTTCGAGTTCTAAAAGGCCATAAAGGACCTGTGACTGGCTTAGATTTCAACCCCAACGGTGAGCTCTTGGCTTCCCTTGACTCAAATGGGACTGTGCTTTGCTGGGAACTCCAGAGTGGAACCGTTTCCTACACCCTTAAGGGTGTTGCTCCCGACACAGGTTTCAGCACTTCCATTGTGAATATTCTTAGATGGAGCCCCGATGGTCGAATCCTTGCCGTGCCTGGTTTGAGAAATGACGTGGTGATGTATGATAGATTCACCGGGGAGAAGCTTTTTGCCCTTAGAGGGGACCATCTCGAGTCTATATGCTACATAACGTGGGCTCCTAATGGGAAGTATATAGCTACATCTGGTTTGGATAAACAAGTCCTTCTCTGGGATCTTGATAAGAAACAAGACATAGATAGGCAAAAATTCGAGGAGAGGATTTGTTGTATGGCGTGGAAACCAAATTCTAATGCTTTGTCTGTGATTGATGTCAGGGGAAAATATGGAATTTGGGAATCTTTGGTTCCATCATCAATGGTAGCTCCTACTGTTGGTATTCCAGACATACTACCAAAGAAGAGGAATGAGATTTTTACTTTTGATGAGGAAATGGAGGAAGAACTATCTGCTAGTTTAAATGATGATGATGTAGAATCTCATCAGCCTAGCAGGAAAAGAATCAGGAGAAAAACCGTTATTGATGATGATGTTGATCCAGATGAGGAATTTTATGATGAGGGTAGCAGCATACCTGGCTACAGGAAAAAATCACACAAAGAAAAGCACGGTGTGAGAAGTGGGCTTCCCAGAAACATTGCACAATCAACCAAGTTCAAAATGCAAAAACCTTTTCAACCTGGTTCAACACCCCCGGAACAAGGAAAGAGGACATTCTTATGTTACAATATGTTGGGATGCATAACTACAATTGAACACGAGGGGAACTACCGTATTGAGGTGCTTGAGGATTACCTTTGTTATGCTTCTTCTAATTTCTTATGTCTACCTTATATAAGTTCTCCATAAAGAAAAGATTCTTCTGTGTAATTTTTGGATGCTTTTCTTCTTCTCACTCTCAATGCAGACAGATTTTCATGATACTGGAAGAGGTCCACGAGTTTCGTCAATGATCGACATCTATGGCTTCACTATGGCATCAATAAATGAAAGTGGATGTGTCTTTGCAAACCCCAGCAAGGGAGACAAGAACATGAGTGTTCTTATGTATCGACCATTCAGAAGCTGGGCCAGTAATAGTGAGGTTAGAATCCTTACACTAAAGTCATCCCAACTTACAGACCTGCATAGAAAATAATTGACTTGCTTGTTTTTTTATTGGAACATGAAGTGGACAATGAGGTTTGAAGGTGAAGAGGTGAAGGTTGTCGCTAACGGTTCTGGTTGGGTAGCTGCGATTACAAGCCTCAATTTGCTTCACATATTTAGCGAGGGTGGTTTACAGGTCTCTTCTTTTGCTTTCTATGGTTTATCATGTGTCAATATTGACGTAAGCTGATAGTCTACACAACTGATTGATCGTTGTTTACCATAGTGTTGTAAATCCTTTTTCTCTCTACTGAACTTGCTGTTATGTCATGTTCCCTGTTTGTCTCTTATTGTCAGATGAAAAGGTTATGTTGAATGTTTGTTTCATCCTGTAGTTACAATGAGTATCTGCTGCTCTCGAAATACTAACTTCAACTGAATGCTAAGGAATGGTCACTGATTTAGTCTCTTTTTCGACTTCCACAGATTCTAAGTAAATTAGGGGGTGTTAGGGTGTAATGTGTACCTCAGTAGTAAAATACTTTGATTATTTGATCTGATAAGAACTGGTCATTTCCTGCAGAAACATGTTATTTCCCTTGATGGCCCTGTTGTCACTGCAACAGGATGCCAGGATCAACTTGCTGTGGTAACTCATGTTTCAGACTGTCTTCCTTCAAATGAACAGGTAGGCATTAGTTTTATTTTTCTTGTTTTATTTTCCTTATGGATTGACCCTGGAGTCACTTGATATCAAGTAAATAGTGTGAGAGAACATTTTCATTCATGTATGGATACTGATCCAACTTCTCAAGCTCTATCTTATCGCTGTGGTTTCATTGTATGAAACTTACGATTTTTAAAAGAATTATGAACTTGAACTAAATACTGCAGAGACTGAAAATAGCATCCTCGAAATTGGCACCACTATAGTTTCCATATGTACAGAACTATTTGATGGACATTTCCTGTACCTACCAATATGACAAACAAACATACACTCAGGTTGTTATGTACCGTACATCCTCGCCTCATCCTTGTGTTGACAATATGCAGGTGATGGAATTTAGAGTCTTGAACATATGCAAAATGACTCAACAGTTGAACGGCCGTGTTGCTTTAACCCCTGGCTCACGTCTGACATGGATAGGATTCAGCGAGGAAGGTTCTTTCAGCTCATTCGATTCTGAGGTTTGTTTGGCTGACTCATTTGCTATGTCTTTGGTACTCATCTCATAGAATACGGATTACAACAACATTATTTTTGCAGGGTGTGCTGAGGGTTTTTAGTAGTCAATATGGTGGCTCGTGGATCCCGGTCTTCAGGTTTGTTAACGTAGCTATCTACAATTTCTGACAAGTTCCTTACTATCTTTACTCAAATTGTACTTGTACGTACTGAATTCATTGTCATTTTCAGTACCACTAAAGTGAAGAAACAAGAAGAAAACTACTGGGTGGTTGGTTTGAATACAACCAGTTTATATTGTATAGCTTGTAAACACCCAGAAGTTTTCCCACAGGTATTAATATATATTATAGCTGCCGAGACTATGGTATTTACTCTCTCTGCAAACAGATAGGTTACCTCACCATTCTTCTTCCGTCCATTTCAGGTGACACCAAAACCAATCCTTAGCATTCTGGATTTCTCCCTCCCGCTTGCATCTTCAGATTTAGGAGCAGCATCTCTAGAAAATGAGTTCATTCTAAAGCAGCTGCGTTTATACGAGGTTTTCCTCTCTCCTTGTTACACCATCTATATTTGCTATTATATCTCCCTTCCCTGTTCAATTTCCGTAAGAAGTTTTATCTGAGTTGTTCGCGACTGGAATGTGTGTGAAACTGTCAAAGTTTTTGAGGTAACAAGTAGAAATTGAATACACCAGGAGAATTCATGTTCTTCCAAAACCTTTGTTGCTCTACTTTCATGTGTGTAAATCTAGTTATCTGTAACCAAATTAGTGACATTCTCATTACGAAAGCTGTGTAGAATAGTATCAAATATCTATATATATTTAACCAATTCTAATATATCTTTTCCTCCTGATCTCAGACTCAAAGAAGGGTGGATGATATGGCTTCTGCCGAAGTGGACACGACAGCACTTGAAGATGAGGCTTTCGACCTGGAAGTTTCTCAAGATAGATGCATACTAAGGCTCATCAGCTCGTGTTGTAGCAGTAAGTCAATTATTTTACATGTGTGAGCTTACATACTTAGAATATGTCGAATTCTGTGTGAAATTAATTTCCAGATTTTGACTGCAAAACATTTTGAAGTCCATGTGAAGTTATTTTCCAGATTTTGACAACAATTTTCTTACTTTCTTTTAGGTGACAAATTTGTAAGGGCTGGTGAACTTATGAGGTTACTATCTCTAGAAAAATCAATGAGAGCTGCAATAACACTGGTTACGAAACTCAAGCTTCCGTTCTTGGCAGAGAAATTCTGTAGCATACTCGAGGTACTCCTTTGCAAGACCTTTTAGCAATTCTTATATTCTGCACAAAAGAAAGAAAGTTCAACCACAGATTCTTATGCTAACTTATGTTTTTTCACTAACAGGAAAAGTTACTCGAAGAAGCTAACGAGGCGACCCCAAATCATCCGCAAAATCCAAGCAGAGAAGTGGTTAAATCTAAAGTCCAGAATTCTCCAGCTCCGGTTCAGACAAGCGAAAACACAGAGGCAATTCTGAAAGCTTCTGCATCTAAACCGTCTGCTACTACACTTGTTAGGAAAGCAAAAGTTTCAGAAGGTCTCAAGCTGGGAAAAGAACAAATAAAGAGAGAAGAAACTGACGATGTGAATAAAAGAGAGGTTAAGAAATTGAACTTGATAAAGAATCCTGTGAACAGTGTTAACAATGAGGACAAGGGACTGAGAAAGGAAGGGAATCAAGAAAACGCACGACCTTCTTCAAACCCGTTCCTGAAATCAATTGTTTAATGGGTTTATTGGTGGTTGTTATATTTAACAAGAGTATGATGAATACATTTGTTTAACTTTATTTAAGATTATGTTCCTACGGATGAACTTTTGATTCATGATTAGTTTTTTTTAACCATACAACAAAAACATCTAACCCCTCTCAAGATATGGAAGAAGCTGTAGAACCATACCATCTTGATTATGAGGGAGAAATGAACATGAATCTGAGGCAAATGCCCAAGAAGAAAAAGAAAGCTTAGGAAGTCATGACCAAGGTTTGCTACAAGAAGAATCTGCTTAAACAAGCTTTCAACAATGGATCACATTCAGTACTGAAACAGTTATTAACACTGACTGTTCTCTGTCAACAAGCGATGGAAATTCGAAACCACCTGTACAGATCACTGGCCAGCCATTGTTCACCTCATCTCAGACAAAAATCTGGACAGCAACACAACTCACCATCAGATGCAAAATGCTTGTCCACTTGATATGGAGGGAAAAAAATCAAAGGCAACATGGTGAAGCCCTTACGTCTCAGAAAACCTTGGCAAAAGTTATCAATAAGAATGTTTGAAATCGTCTAAGCTTGTTGACGCACCAATAATAAAAGTTATGGAAACATTCTTTTATATTGGTTTGTTAGCATACATTAGCATTGTCTTTTTTTGTATAGCTTATAACAGTAGAAAACTATGCAGAATAAATAATTTCATTCAAAAAAATACAAGGATGAAGAAAGACCCATCTAAATGGATCAATACAAGAATTTACTGCAATGCAAATGACGTAGCTCACCCAACTAAAGCAATGTGTTCTTTTGGCAAACCCCTTCCAGTTAGTACTGTCAAATGGTTGAGCCGCCCATGGGCTTGGCCAGTCCAAACTGTGATGGGCGGTCCATGGTTACGACCGAATAACAAATGGTCCAATTGGCCCTAAAATCGGTTTGACCCGTGAGCAATTTGGTCTTCTCCAAATAGGCTTCGGCCTGACCAAACCAATTTAAAAAATTAGGGTTTTCTCTTCTATACTTGATCGGGATCAAGATAACGAGCAGGAGATTGATACCGCGATATCCTTTAACCCAAATCGTTTTTGGTTGAGCAGGAGACTGATACCGCGACAACGACAACAAAGGTTCATCGAGAGTTCTCATAAGAAGGGTCCATCAAGAGTTATCGAGGGTTACATTCTCTTAGCTTTAGTAAGTTTCGAATCCGAATCCTTTAGTTTGAGACTATCATCCGTAAGTTATCAAGGATCATTTTCGTTTTTAGATTTGCTTCTTTTTATGAGTTGGGTTTTGTGGGTTCTAATTGTCGTTTTAGATTATCTTTTTTTCGTTGCTAATTCTTTCCCTTTTTTATTTGATTTGATTTTCACAGCCAAGGCGTGGTTGCTTTGAGATTCGTGAGGAAGGTGGTGAAACGTTTATCAGTCTCTTGGTATGTCTTCCATTCTCTTACTTTCTAACTTGTCCGTATTAATTCTTATTACACTGTTTCTTTGATGATTTGCTTTAGAAAGTGAAAGATCCTTTGATGCTATTTCGGCTGAGCTAACGAATGAGGTTTTGTGAGCATCATAAAATGGGCTAAAACAGTTGGAGTACGAGCTGAAGTGGCCAGAGCGGGTCTGATTTTAGATGTGACTGTACGCTGGAATTCCACACACATGATGCTATCAAGGGCTATTGATTTTAAGGAAGCCTTGAGAAACCTTAGAGAAGTTGATAGAAGCTACAAGAGCTTTCCATATGAGCTAGAGTGGGACAGATCAGAACAGATCAACAAGCTATTGGAACCATTTGCTGAAGTCACAAAACTCATTTCTGGTCCATCTTACCCGACATCAAACTTGTACTTTATGCAAGTGTGATCGATTAAATGTTGGTTGAGAGGTCAAGAAGATTCAGAGGATCGAGTTATTTGTGAAATTGTTAAGGCAATGAAAGAGAAAGTCGACAAATACTGGGAGGAGTTCAGTGACATATTAGCAATTGCGACAGTACTTGATCCTCGACTGAAGTTTTCTTTTCTTGAGTATTGTTACAATATTCTAGATCCAGACACTGCGGAATTGAACTTGGAGTATATTCGTGGCAAGATGGTCAAGCTTTTTTGAGCATATAAGAAAGACACAAGCATCACTAGAGCATCTACTTCACATGCTCCTCGACACAGCATCCCTTCAGGATATGATGTAAGTTTATACTACTTTTCTGGTTTTGTTCCAACTTATACTTCTGTACTTGTAGGCATAGTTGTTTCAGATTTTAAACTTAAGACTTGTAGACATGCTTCTGTACTTGTAGGCATAGTTGTTTCAGATTTTAGACTTAAGACTTGTAGACATGCTTTTGTACTTGTAGGCATAGTTGTTTCAGATTTTAGACTTACTTGTAGACATGCTTCTGTACTTGTAGACTTCTCTGGTTTTGTTCCAACAGTGCTCTTGATGGTGTCAGGTAATAAGCAGTAGACATGCATGAAACTTAAGACTTGTAGACATGTTTGAAACTTAAGACTTGTAGAATAATGACTTCTTGAATGGTTTGTTGTTGTTTACAGGGTTTTTATGCTTACTTCTCTCAAAAGACGGGTGGTGGTGCGAAATCACCATTAGACATATACTTGGATGAGCCAGTGGTTGATATGGAGAGCTTTAGAAGTTTGGATGTTGTGTCATACTGGAAAGACAATGCAAGCCGCTTTAAAAAGTTGTCTTCAATGGCTTGCGATGTCTTCAGTATCCCTATCACAATAGTTGCATCGGAATCATCATTTAGCATTGGTAGCCGAGTTCTCAACAAGTATAGAAGCTGTCTTTTACCAACAAATGTTCAAGCTTTGATCTGCGCAAGGATCTGGTTCCGTGGCTTTCAAGAAATAGGTGATGAGATTGAGTTTACCTCTTAGGTGATGAGATTGAGTTCTTTATGACTTTGATATTGTGAGTTTGAGACTTTGTTATGTTTGAGTTCTTTATGACTTTGATATTGTGAGTTTGAGATTTTGTTATGTTTGAGTTCTTTTAAGACTTTGATCTTGTGAGTTTGAGACTTTGTTATATTTGAGTTTTTTGAGACTTTGATATTGTGAGTTTGAGACTTTGGTATTGTTTAATTTAGACATTACTTGTTTTATAAAAAATGGTATTTACAGATTTTATAAAATTTAATTAAGTACAAATAAATAAAGTACATATAAATAAGTACAAATAAATAAATTATTGTGAATAATATGAATATGAAATATATAAGTTAAATTCAAATATAAATTATTGGGTGTCCATGAGCTTGACTATTTGAACATGGTTTTTATTAGTCTTAGGCATTTTTTGGACCACTGTTCAATATGGACCACCCAATACTGCCATACCTGAAATGGTCCATTTGGTCATGCCCAAATGATCTCTGGACGGACCATTTGACAGCTCTACTTCCACATTTGACAGCTCTACTTCCAGTTACCAGCAGACGCAAGATGGTAGAAAAGAAGTTGATAACCTAGGAACTATTTCTGCAGTTCTGAATACATAATCGTTTTAGCTCATCTTAAAATTGTCTGCACAAAATTTTCAGACAATGACATTTTAAGATCAGAATACGGTTGTTCAAAATTGTCTGTCCTGATGGTTTGAAAGCTAGCTGCATATGAGCAGATTGATTAATGGACTTTGGAAATATGTTTCTGGAAACAAACCAATTTTACAGCAATTCAAATGAGAAATAGGGGTAAGTTGTTATGGTGGACAAAGTGCTAAGACTAGCCAAATAAAGATAAGGGTAGTAAGAGTTTCTTACTACAGGCTACTCTCTACAATAGAACATTTAAGGTCGTGCTCTTTTATTGCTACATGCAGGGCACTTGTACTGTTTGATATGCTCAGCTCTAGCTGGAGTTATCTTCACACACTTCCCGTGGAACCATACCTCACAAACGTCACAGCAGATCCAGAAATCATCAGTACCAGTGCCATCACCATCTCCACAGGCACCACAAAGAGTTTCCCCGTGTTCATCCTCCTCATCATCCTCTTCCTCTGATCCATCTTCCTCAGTGTTTGCCTGCATGGCCTTTAAGGTTTTTCCATCTGAAGATCTCTGCATTTCAAGACAAACAATATATATTAACCTACAGCTGAAATTTAAGAAGAAACTCAAAACTAATCTAACCAACAAGGTAAAACTTTAAGTTGAGTTTCATTAAGAATTGTTGTATGGTCTATAGAGACTTTAAAGAGCAAGATCATGAATTAACTAAGATCCCCCACCCCCCCCCCCCCCCCCCCCCCCCCCCCCCCCCCCCCCCCCCCCCCCCCCCCCTCCCCAAGACAGCTAGTAACTGACTGAGTGCTATTTGGTGCTCGACTTTGCCAATCTTAGTTTCCCAAAACTAGAAAAACAAAAGAGGATAAATAAGTAAGTCTTTACCACTTTAGAATCCGACTTGGATAGATTGCCATTTCGATTAGCAGAAGAGGACTTTTCCTTTGTTTGCTTTTTCATATTTCCAGTGACTACTTCAAAAATGGTAGGAACCCCATTGATCATATCAAACAAGCGTTTCCTAGATTTAGACAAGTCATACAAGTTAGGAATATAAAACGTGTGTGTTGAAAACCATGAAAGAATCTATCTACCTATCAGCCTTGTCGAAGGCGAATCTCGAGCCGAAGTAAAAAGAGACAGAGAGCAACCAAGTGTCACTGTGGATAGCAACAAGAGAAAGCCATTCCTTCTCAGAAAGTCCATCTCTTGCAAAGTTAATGCCTAGAGCTGGCTCTGGAAGCTCTGGAGGCACTTCTTCAGCAGGTAAGTTAACTTCCCATTGTTCGTTTGGTAACCCATACAAGCAAAGATTCTCCTTCTCTATAAAAAAAAACCATGATTATCATAGAAAAAAGAATACAATTCTGAGTCAAACTACCACATAAGAGTAAGGAGTCAAGAAAAACCCTAACCAGGGTCGCATTGCTGGTAAAACTCTCCAACATCTGCAAAATTAAAAGAAAAAAAAAAGCGAATCAATTAGATCGGAGAAGAAAACATCATACAAACAGATCCAAACACGCTAGAAAACCCAGAAATTATATATACAAAAAGGATAAAATAGCGTATACCGGAGGTGAGAGCTTTGACAATGGCAGCTCTACGACCTTTGAAATCCCTGAAAACTTCTTCGACAGTGCGAGGATTGTAGAGACCAGCTCCTCCTTCCATGCCTATCTCTCTGGTTTGGATCCTTTTTAAAAAATTAAATCGAGGACGCCGTGGACTGTGCAGACCAGACCCGATCTTCTCTCTTATTGACAAAAGTCTTCTGAGTCAGTTTTTGCTTTTGGTCAAAGTTGGGTTCGGGTCGGATCGTTGGTACAACCCGAAAAGCCCAGGCTCGTTAACTAATTATTGGGCAATGATATCCCTATTCAGTGATTTTTTAAAGTTTGTTTATATGTTACCATTTCAAAAGGAGAATTTGGTTAATAATCAAACTTGGATAACAAATGAAGTGGATGCCATTGATTTTGATTATTTAATTGGTGATATTTACATCTCACTTGATCTGGTTTTGCTTTTTAGCGGAGCAAGTTCCCGGTGAAATAAAAGAAGTTGACGACGTAAACTTACCAGTGAGAATAGAACGACGTCACCTAATTATATACCGCATACAGTGTAGGGTTAGTGTACGCAAAGAATATAATGGCTAAAATAGAGCGGTTTATAATGTATTCTCCATTCCATTAACTAAACTCCACAATGCTTATACTATTCTATCTATTTGGCATAGTAGGAGAACCCAATTTTTGATGGAAAATATGCATAACAACACAATCACAAACGATAAATAATATACACAAACTAAGTAATTTCTAAATCTAAACCCTAGTTATGGGACTGTACACCCAAATACTCTATACAAATTATTTTTCTTTTTAAACCCATGGATGCACATTTAATTGGTTTGGAAAGTGAATATGCTTCATTCTGTTCAGATCGAATAGTATAGAAAACGATCATGGACGATGTCTTGCCTGAGATGACATATGGCATACAACTATCATGCACTAGTAAAAAATATGAAAGGGTAGTAAGCCACGTGACTTTAGATTCACCATGCACTGTTATAAAATAGGGCAGACAGTCAAGCCACGTGACTTACATAATTACCACATATCTTTTTCAATGTAAGGTGTAAATTTGTGGGAAGACATAGAACTCTGGCCAATGAATGGTGAGTTCTCTGTAACTTAAGAGAGAGAGAGTAGAACCACGTAAAGTAATTATTTACCGCGTACGGCTTCAAATTTATCAACTATTCCATTTACTTACTTATAAAGCGCATATACTATTCTATCTAAGTAACATAGTAGGTTAACCAATTTTGTGTTCTTTCACATTCCCTCGTGCGAATGATATAGAGACGAAGCAGTGAAGTCCGTGTCTCTATCTCTCTAGGTCTTTTCTATTTCACATTCACCCGTTTGGCTTTTCCTCTGTCACAGCCGTAAGCTTCCTCTCCTCACTACTGTTTAGGCTTCTCTAGGTTTGTAAGTTTGTGGAAACGAGCAAAAGTTTCGATTTTTGTTCATTTTAAGGCAAATGATCTCATCCTAGGGTTCATTCTAAGTTCGATAATGATTTTTTGTTCATTATAGGGTTTAGTCAGCTTGTTGTTTTGTTCTCGTGTTTGCTTTCGTCTTGTTTGATTGTAGAACACAAAGACTGAAAAGTAGCAGTTTCTTTTGTCCTTGGGGTTTCTTTAGAGAACATTGAGGATAATTGTAATGGTGCCTAGAGGAAGAAAAAAGGTACGTTTTTAAAACCCTTACTCTTATATAGAGGTTGAACATATGATAGTTTGTGACTTGGGAGAGTAACTAGATGATTACGCTTAGGTAAATCTCTTTGATGGGTGTTTCTTTTCTTGTATTGGTTATTTAGTGGCATTGTTTTGCAGAAGGCAGGACTAACTCGAGAGGATGGAGCACGAGATGCCATGAGTTCTTTTGGCTTTGAGGAGCGTCTGATCACTGAGAGGTTGATTGTTTCTAGTTTTTAGAATAGTTTTTGGTTTTTGAAAAATCAAAAACCAAATTTTAACCAATCAAGAGAATTGATTTTCCTAAAATCTAGGGAAACTAGTTTTTAAAATAACTGTCAATTTCTAAACAAAAACTAAAAACCAACTTTTTCTAGTTTTGTTGCTTGAAACTTTTTACATTTATGTATTATTATTACAAATACAACTTACGTAAGTCATGATATGGATAATAGCTAAGACAGTTTACTAAGATATGGATAACACGTAAACACTTTCCTAAAGCATTTTTATTTGCTAACAATAATCCCTGAGCACATTTTTAATTTAGTATCGTAAATTACATATATGCTAATCATAGTAAAGATTTCTTGTACTAAAACTATTATAATATTTGAATATTATTTTTATCTAATAATAAACTGATGTAAAGAAAATAACTCCTATAATTTTTTAAACTTATCAATAAAATAAATTTAATTAATTTTGATTTTGACAACTTTTTTATAAATTTTGATAACTTTGATTTTGATTCTGATAAAAAAATTTATTGTTGATAACTTTGATTTTGCTTAGGCAAATTATTTTTTGTTATTTATTTTACAATTTCATACATATGAGCTATATTTCTTTTCTTTTTTTACTTAGTATTTCCTAGGACTAGAATTATTATTTTTTCTTTCTTTTAATCTTTCATACTTATAATATTCCCAATTCACAATAGTTTTATTTTTTTGTAATTTTTATTTAAATTTTTGTGAACACCTTTTTAACACCTTGAATAAGTTTATGTGTGTTTTGATGATGTATTTTTATATTTTATTTTTCAGAATAAACATTTTACTTTTTAAAAAATCGTTTTAATAATTTTAAAAGAAAAAACTAAAAACAAAAAACCAAAATCTAAAACAACCATTCAAGATTTTCAAAAATATAAAATCTACTGCAAAAACAAAAACCAAAAACTAAAAACCAAAATCTAAAAACTAAAAACCCAAAACTAAAAACCAAAAACTAAAAACTATGAAACAATCATCACCTGAGTGTATCAGGGAATTGCTTGAGGTATGTTCTTTTGTTTTAAACCTCTCCTTTCTATAATTCCTTGAAAGTGAGCTTCACCCAATTTGTACTTCAGGTGTATGGTGAGGGAGGGTGGTTTCTGATCAAAGAGTGTAGTTACATGGTGCTTCTAAGCAAGTGCCGTGAAAAGTCAGCAGAACAAGGCCAAACTTTGGTTGAAGATAGGACAGTAGGAATTGCTGAGGAACAAAACGATGAGATAGTTGAGGCAGAACGAGAACAAACGCCTCAGCAAGAAAGAAAAAAGTTGTTTTGTTCTTCTTTCTTACTTTTTCTCTTTATCTCTACTTGTTACTCATGCTTTACGTATAACACTATATAACATTTTGTACTTGAACCATTTGGTCATAAATTTTGTTGCTTCCATTTTGTAGGGATTTATCTGTCATAGTGATCAAGTATTAGAAACTATTGACTGCTTTCTTGAATCTGATTTACCACCCTTTTTGCTACCTAACTTGGAACATGGTCTATCTTTTGTACTAAAGGAGCAAGAACATGAACAAGAGAAACAGGTTGAGGATGGAAGAGACCATGCCGGTAGCAGCTCAACATGTTTGGTGGGATGTGTTACCGAGACTGGTACACAGACTCGTCAGAGTGAAGATTTAACGATTACTAGCCAAACAGACATCCTGGACTCATCACCTGCAAGGGAAGCATCAGTAATGATTATGCATCAGCAGAAGCTTCAAGAGGTTTCGCAAAGCATTTTGTTGAAGGTAAACAAAAATCATCGCCATAAACATCTCAAACACATGAATCAATCATTTTACTGATGTAGATATCATTCTTTAGGAGCTAAGAGATCCGAATGTCGAGGATGGCTGAGTGATGATGATTCAGATTCAGATCCAGATGCGGATAGTGTTGGTGATGATGATGAGATCATTCACCTGACTCCAGAACCGCTCTCTGAAGATCTTGAAGAGCTGAAAAATGTAAGCTTTTAAAACCTTTGTCACAGTGATCAAATATTAAAAACTATTGACTGTTTTTTTGAATACTATTTACCACCCTTTTTGCTACCTAACTTGGAACATGGTCTATCTTTTTTACTAAAGGAGAAAGAACAGGAACAAGAGCAACATGTTGAGGATGGAAGAGACCATGCCAGTAGCAGCTCAACATATTTGGTGGGATGTGTTACCGAGACTGGTACACAGACTCGTCAGAGTGAAGATTTAACGATCACTAGCCAGACAGACACCTTGGACTCATCACCTGCAAGAGAAGCATCAATAATTGGTTATGCATCAGCACAAGCTTCAAGAGGTTTCGTAAAGCATTTTGTTGAAGGTAAACAAAACCTCATCGTCATGAACATCTCAAACACATGAATCATTCATTTTACTGATGTAGATATCATTCTTTAGGAGTTAAAAGATCCAGAGGTGGAGGATGGCTGAGTGATTAGGATGATGATTCAGATCCAGATGCGGATGGTGTTGGTGATGATGATGAGATGATTCACCTTACTCCAGAACCGCTCTCTGAAGAACTTGAATATAAAAAAAAAGTCACTAAGTGTCAAACCTATAAATATTGCCTCTGTTCATAAAGCCTGAAGATATTGGTGTCGGTACCCTTCGTTTCATGTAATTGGTTTCATCCTCACTCAAACGCTGCTTGTTCATGTTCATATTCTTGATTTTACTCGCTATGCTTTCCATTAAAAAATTCTAGAAATAGAAGAAAAGGATTAACGGTTATAAATATCAGGTTCATAAGAGGAAAAAACAAAATAACCGTTTTAAATAACCGTCCAGAAAAACTATAACCTCAAAACAATTTAATATTTGTCACTTTTATTGAATTTGTGAAGGTATATTTACTCACAGAGAGATGTTGTCGGTGGAATGAGAGAGACGCCGAGAGATGGGGAACACGAAGAGACAGAGACTACGCCGAATCTGAGGAGGAGTAGAGAGAAACACAAAGAAAAAGGAAAAGATGTTGAGAGATTTCTTTATTTTCTTCTGTGGAATGAGAGAGACGCCGAACTGAGGAGGAGCAGAGGAAGACTTACGCGGAACGGACGTGGAGTAGAGGGAACGAGAGAGAAAGACAAAGAAGATGAATTTTTTTATTTTATCTCGAAAAGAACAACATTTATTTCTATGAACAATACCAAGGCCAATATCTTCAGGCTTTATGAACAGAGAAAATATGTTCAGGTTTGACACTTAGTGATTTTATGAAAGGGCATCTGAACTCTTTTTTTGACTCTTGGGACTCTTCAGCATTTGTTGCTTTTGGTTATTTCAAATTCTATATTTTCCTTCCTAAATTGAACCAAACTTTTCTGGTTTATGATTTATAAAATATTATAAAAAGCTCATTTTTATTAAAATTATAAGGTTTTTATAACGATGTATAAGTGTTTTATAAGCATTAATCCAATCCGGATTATTATCGGTTCATAGTTCGACACGGTCCGACCGCCGGTACGATCCGGTTTTAAAAAGACTGCTTTATTGACAATTTTATGTTCTTTTACATTCCCTCGTGCGAACGATATAGAGACGAAGCAGTGAAGTTTGTGTCTCTATCTCTCTAGGTGTTTTCTATTTCACATTCACCCATTTGGCTTTTCCTCGTCACAGCCGTAAGCTTCCTCTCCTCACTACTGTTTAGGCTTCTCTAAGTTTGTAAGTTAGTGGAAACGAGCAAAAGTTTTGATTTTTTGTTCATTCTAGGGCGAATGATCTCATCCTAGGATTCATTCTAGGTTTGATAATGATTTTTTGTTTATTCTAGGATTTAGTGAGCTTATTGTTTTATTCTCGTGTTTGCTTTCGTTTTGTTTGATTGTAGAACACATAGACTGAAAAGTAGCAGTTTCTTTTGTCCTTGTGGTTTCTTCAGAGAACATTGAGCATAATTGTAATGGTGCCTAGAAGAAGGAAAAATGTATGCTTTTAAAACCTTTACTGTTATATAGAGGTTGAACATATGATAGTTTGTGACTTGGCATAGTAAATAGTTGATTACGCTTAGGTAAATCTCTTTGATGTGATTCTTTTCTTGTATCGGTTATTTAGCGGCATTGTTTTTGCAGAAGGCAAGACTGACCCGAGAGGATGCAGCACGAGTTGCCATGAGTTCTTTTGGCTTTGAGGAGCGTCTTATCACTGAGTGTATCAGGGAATTGCTTGAGGTATGTTATTTTGTTTTAAACCTCTCATTTCTTTAATTCCTTAAAAGTGAGCTTCGCACAGTTTGTACTTCAGGTGTATGGTGAGGGAGGGTCGTTTCTGATCGAAGAGTGTAGTTACATGGTGCTTCTAAACAAGTGCCATGAGAAGTCAGCAGAACAAGGCCAAACTTTGGTTGAAGATAGGACAGTAGGAATTGATGAGGAACAAAATGATGATATAGTTGAGGCAGAACGAAAACAAACGCCTCAGTAAGAAAAAGAAAAGGTTGATTTGTTCTTCTTTCTTACTTTTTCTCTCTATCTCTACTTGTTACTCATGCTTTACGTATAACACTATATAATTGTTTTTACTTGAACCCTTTTGGTCATAAATTTTGTTGCTTCCATTTTGTTGGGATTTATCTGGCATAGTGATCAAGTATTAGAAACTATTGACTGTTTTCTTGAATCTGATTTACCTAAAACCTGTTTGGGAGACCCGTCTAGCTAAACAAAGAAGCCAAAGCTGACAACTGCGCGTACAAACCCACTTGCTTTATAACCCCGCCTTGAAAAGTAAAAGAGGCCACAACCGGTATATTCACGTTCAAGGTCGCCTGTATGAGAAACCCGCCTGGGTAATTAAAAGATGTCCAAACCGGCAGGACTCGATGTTTGTGGGTTTATCAATCAAAACACAACAAAACACTATCAAACACTAGCTCTAATTAATAAAAGTGCTCTGTTATTTTTTTTGTTATAAATGATGTAAAGACCATTACAAGTGATTTATAACCTCTTATAAATAATCTAGGAATGAGAAAATGTATAAATTTTTTCGGGAAGTTGTTTCAGTGTCTGATGGAGAAGAGGGTGGAGCTCAAAGGAAATATGATGTGGTTCACATTTGCATCACAACTTATGAGATTTAACGAGAGAGAGCTCTTCCTTATAACATGCCTCCCTTTCGCCGCCGAAGAAAATGCCGTGCCTCTGGATCTACCGCGAGTTGAAACCAAATATAATTGGATGAAATCAAGGAAAAAATTGAAGGAACTAATTTCACTCCTTCAAGATAAGAAGATAGAAAGGACAGAGTGTGAGAAGTTATCCTTAGCTTCACTCATATTAGTTGAGGGGATAATTGTAGGTCGCTTCACTACAACGATAATCGCAACTTCAAGCTTACAAGAGGAATTGAATTTTGAAGACTACATTAGGAAACCATGGGGTAAGATTGGTTTTGAATTTCTTAGAACATAAATCTTGAAGATGTCTGCTGAGTCATGGACCAAGGGAACGCATGCTTTTGAAGGATTTGGGTGGGCTATAATGTTTTGGGCACTATGTTCAGTACCTCATCTATGTACTATATGTGGAGAACCAGACGAAACGACCACTGCTTCTGAAGATCCTTTAATGTTAAGATGGACTTCAACTGAAACACCTCAAGCTAAAAAAATTATGGCAATGGAGAACAATGACGATGTAAGTGTTTTTAATTTTTCTTTCTATAAAAGTTTTATAAACAGCTTATAAAGTATATATGCATTTTTATGTTTTTTTGCTTCAAAATGTTTACAGATTATGGTCGGAACAATTATCGGGGACCCGGAAAAGCACAAGAATCTTGTTCCACCAACAGATTGTAAAGCCGATACATTTATGGAAGTTGTTGAGCGGGTCAAGAATGGAAACCGATTGAAGAAAACTGACTGGATTAACGGATATGTTTATTTCTGCGATGCAACTGAAGATATCGGTAATAAAAGTGGGAAGAAAGATTTGTCTCTTGATCAAAAGGTACACATGTTAACCGAAATGGTTCAGCTGCTCACCAACAAAGTTAATTCCATAGAAAATCTTCTTCTAGATGAATTCAAGAAGAGAACAAATACAAAGGTATGTGAATAAATGTTTTATATATCAATCAGTTTCATGTTTTCTTAACATTATGTTATTGATGATAAAGATCTATAAACTTCCTTAGAATCAATTTTACAAATGATTTCATTGATCTGTGTAGATTAGTTTTATATAAAACAAATTTATTAACCAGTATTTGATCATTTGTCTTATAGCCTGCTGGATTTAACAATGATGACAGCACTGATGAAAAAGATAGTACTAAAGATTTTCCGAGTGAAGACGATCGTAGTAGAGAAGATGTTGATGAAAATCCTGTTGATGCTGAAAGAGACAGTAATGCTGAAAATCTTGCTGATGGAGATAGTTGACTTATGTATTTCTTGTATAGTCTTTTTATTCTTCTCATATATAATTTTATTACTCATTTTCTTTCTTCATTTGTTATATTTTTTTAGAATTTTTTGTTCATGAAAAAATCTAAAAAATTGTAATATTATATAAGAAAATAAAAACAAAAGTGTATGTTGATCCGAAATTAATTTCTTTAAGATTATAAAACATCTAAAAATAAGAAAAACCAACCTTAGGTTTGGTTTGATCTAGAGAATAAACATGAGTCTTCGCTTCTACCACCGTTTTTTAAAATCTCCATTTTTTTCCTTCAAGTTATGACTAAAAAAAGGTTATCACCACACTTTTTTGCTTGTAGTGCTTCTCAAATTTATTAGTCTTGTAAACATGCTTTAAGATGAGCTTTTTACTTTTCTTCCTCGAATTACCATCACCACAACCAATAAACATTTTCTAACAAATCGAGAATTAATTTATTCTATTTTAAAGTGATATTGTTCAAAGGACAATTCTCTCAAATAGCTTTTTTAAGTTTTTGTCAAAAATAGCCCTAAAAAAATGACCAAAATAGCTCTTTTTATTTTAAAAATTTTAACATTATATTTTTATTTTTTAAAATTTGAAACCTAACTCCAAAACCTCATCCCTTAACTCTAAACCCTAAGTCTAGAGTAATTAACCCTAGAGATATAAGTGTATATTTTCCCTTTTAATAAAACATTTTGGTCATTTCTTCCTTAAAAGCTATTTTGTGACAAAAATAATTTTAGGACTATTCTAAAGTATTTTTTTTTGTTCAAATGTATAATGTTAAAATAATATTTATTCTAATTAAGTACATTAGAGGAGATAAGATTCATGAAAAAATCAACATGATGAAAATTACAATTGAAAAGTTTGGAAATATTTTGTCTCACTAACCTGGATTATAATCGTCATCTGCCAACCTTTCACTAAGCTTCACCATAAAAAATGGGTTTTCTTAATCTTTGAAAAGAAAATCTCTTGAAGAGTATTATCAGAAGCCATTGATCTGTATGGTTAGAAACTCAAATTTCATCACTCTTTTACAGAAAGGACGGGTGGAGCACTTGCAAAGATTTATAGAAAATTACATTGAATGCATGCATACATGAACTTTCCACAAAAAAAAAAAAAAATGCATGTACAGATGAACTTATAGTCTCGTGAGTCAAACCCTCTGCAGGATGAGTAACAGTTTTGAAATCGTGTGTGATCATGTAAGTAGTGGGACAAATATAAGGGATTTTTGTGTTATCTTATTTTTTTTTTTCTAGCTGTTTTTCTTTTTCTGCATTTTAGTTTTTTCTGTATTTTCATTTTTTTAATTTATTAAACATATTCCATATGTTTGAATTTTATTGGTTATATAACTTTTGTTTTAGTATATAAAGGATAATGTGACATCTTCTATATATATAAATGTATTATTAGAATTGTTTGACAATATTTGTTTGTTCAATTCACATAAAAAGTATTGTTATTGAAGTTAAATAGCAGTGGTACAATGAAATCAAATCGATGTTAAATTCTAATTGTATTGATTTACAAAAAAAAAAAAAGAATTGATAAAACAAATCTATGAAAAATGATATATGTCGCGAAAAACCCCGAGAACTGTGGTAGATAAAAGGTCAAAACCTTTTAAAACCCTTGGCCGTAAGAAATTCTCCAAGAAAGTCTCTGGCATCTCAATTTCTTTTCAATTAAAAAAAGCAATATTGAATTTAGGGAAATAATAAAAACCTATTTTTGGTAAGAGCAAGCCTAAACTTTGCCAGCAAACTCCCTCCCTCAAAGACAAAAGGAAAAAATGTCTCCCTTTCTTTTAGAACCCTCAAAAAAAATGACCAAAGTTTTGAACAATAAACACAATCCAAGCAAAAAAAACATTCATAGACGAAGAGACAACATCACCACACATCATATCTGTGATCAGATTCTTCATAAAGAACAAAACAACAGCAGCTATTTTTCTTTTCCTTAACCCATGACTACTGCTGTTCAATATCTCTGTCTCCTCCTCTGTTTGTCCTTCACCCCTTCTCTGCAAAACGTTAGCGAGTCTGAGCCGCTCATGCGGTTCAAAAGATCGGTGAATATAACCAAAGGGGACCTGGACTCATGGAGAACAGGAACCGATCCTTGCAATGGCAAATGGTTTGGTATCTACTGCCAAAAAGGTCAAACAGTCTCAGGTATTCACGTCACTAGGCTGGGTCTCGCTGGGATCATCCATATCGATGATCTAAAAGATCTCCCAAACCTAAGAACAATCAGGCTCGACAATAACCTTCTTTCAGGCCCTCTCCCTCCTTTCTTTAAGCTTCATGGTCTGAAGTCCCTCTTGCTATCAAACAACAGCTTCGCTGAAGAGATAGCTGATGATTTCTTCAAGGATATGCCACAGCTCAAGCGGGTGTTCTTAGACAACAACCATTTCACTGGGAAAATTCCCGCATCTGTGATGCAAATCACAGGCCTTGAGGAGCTTCACTTGCAAGGCAACCAGTTCTCTGGTGAGATACCTCCGCTTACAGATGGCAACATGATTTTGAAATCTCTAGACCTCTCCAACAATAACCTGGAGGGAGAGATCCCAAAGAGCATTTCTGAAAGAAAGAATCTACAGATGAACTTCCAAGGGAACCAGAAACTTTGTGGACAGCCGCTGAATATCAAATGTGATGATAAACCGTCACCGTCAGGGAAAGACCCAAACGAGGTCACGGGGAAACCTGTCTTTATGGTCATACTTTTTCTTTTGATATTCTTGATCTTGGTGGCAATTTTAACAAGATGGAAGAAGAAGAAGCAGTCCGAGTTCCGGATGCTCGGCAAGGACCATCTAAGTAACCGTGAAAGCGTAGAAGTCCGTGTGCCAGAGTCGGTAAAGAAGCCTGTTGAGTCAACCAAGAAGCGGAGTAACGCCGACGGTTCCTCTAAGAAAGGTTCAAATCATCATGGGAAAGGTGGTCCTGGAGGAGGAGGAGGCGGCATGGGAGACATTATAATGGTGAACAGCGAGAAAGGCTCCTTCGGTTTACCTGACCTCATGAAGGCTGCAGCCGAGGTGCTGGGAAATGGTAGTCTTGGATCGGCGTATAAGGCTGTAATGGCTAATGGGTTATCTGTGGTTGTAAAGAGGATTAGGGATATGAACAAGCTCGCACGTGATGCATTTGATGTCGAGCTACAACGGTTTGGGAAACTTCGACATCCTAACGTTCTTACCCCTTTAGCTTATCATTATCGTCGCGAAGAAAAGCTTGTCGTCTCGGAGTACATGCCTAAAAGCAGTCTACTCTACGTTTTGCACGGTACACATGCATGGCTTAGTCTCATGTTCTATTAGGGATACTATATCCTAAATCGAAATTTTTAAGGAACACTAATTAAAATATAAAAGGTTAGGATCAATCCACTTATCACCAATTAGTTTTAAGTTGGTATAAGAAACTGTATCCTAAATATTCTAAACCCCTAATTAATATAATCATTATTGACCGAGTCTCGAGGGGGCACTAAGACCATCATTATCCCTGGTCTCTTAACTGAGATTCTTAGCTTCGGATAAGAGACGGTTCTTAGCTTTTCTTAGTTTTTAACTAATAAAAGCTAAGAACCGTCTCTTAAATAAGAGATAGAAGAGTCGTCTCTTAGCTGAAAAGTGTAAAAACAAAAAAATCAAATCACGAGTTAAGAACCCCGGTTAAGAGACCGGGGATAATGATGACCTAACAATATATAAAATGTTAGAGTCAATTCACTTATCACCAATTGATTTTAAGTTGCAAGCTCGTAACAAGCCTAAATCTAACATGTTGCACAAACTCTGCCCCAAATTGTTATCCCTACTCGCAACAAACTTCGAATGTCTTATTTCTTATATATATATTAATTTCAGGAGATCGAGGGATTTCTCATTCTGAGCTAACTTGGCCAACAAGGTTAAAGATCATACAAGGGGTCGCACGTGGGATGCAGTTCTTGCACGAAGAGTTTGCGTCCTACGACCTTCCACATGGAAATCTCAAATCCAGTAACGTTCTATTAAGTGAAACCTATGAGCCACTCATCAGTGATTACGCATTCCTTCCCTTTCTTCAGCCTAACACCGCCTCACAGGCTTTATTCGCTTTTAAATCTCCAGAGTTCGCTCAAACTCAGCAGGTTTCACCAAAATCAGACGTCTATTGCTTAGGAATTATCCTTCTAGAGGTCATGACGGGCAAATTCCCATCGCAGTACCTAAGCAATGGTAAAGGCGGGACGGATATCGTTGAATGGGTGCAAACTTCGGTTGCGCAGAACAAAGAAGAAGAACTTATTGATCCAGAGATTGCGAGTAATACTGATTCTTTGAAACTAATGGTGGAATTGCTGCAGATTGGGGCTGCTTGTATTGCAAGTAATCCAGATGACAGAGAAAAAATGAAGGAAACTGTTACAAAGATAGAACAAATAACGATTTGATCACAAGGATTTAAGAAAAAAAAAAGCCTTTGGAATCTGTAGATAAACAAAACATAAGAGGAAATGAATGTTACATAAATAGGAGTGAAGATATTAACTGGTAACCGGAAATATCATGATTTCCGTGTTCATTAGGAAGAGACGAAGATAAAACCATATTTTCTACTTTTTTGTTTCATACATTTTCTCTCTTTTTTTTGTTTGTTTCACTTTTATTTCCCATTTTTCTGTTGTCAATAGACTGTAAAATCTGTCTCACAATAGAAGATGTTAATAGATTTTGAATGTTATGACTACAATTACAAAATTAAAAAAAAATCTAAATTTCTTGTTTAAATATCATTAAAATAAACTTCCAAAAAACATCAACTAAAATATAATTCAACCAACCATAAAAAAAACTGAAAACAGTAATCACTGAATTTTTATTTCAACAAAAATAAAATCTACTATAAAAATCGTAAAACATCTTACATTTTAAAATATTAAAACCCTTCTAATACATCATACCACTACAAGAAAATAGTTAACTTATGACGAAAAAACTGACGAAAAACCTTTGAAAATGAGCATTCTCGACAAATTTCCAACAAAGTCATCTATGTGGACAGGATACTAGAAAAGATCGTTGGGGTGTTTTGACAAATTTCGGATAGACTGTTTCTAATTTCATCTTGACTAAAATGGCCTCCAAAATCGAGTTAATGAATGTAAACAAACGTTTGGTAGGAATCAACCCACTGGTATTTTTTTGCACTATATTAAAAAAGTATGTGTCGTAGAGTAATTAGTGTCGGTCAACACCCACCCAGAGTGACTATCAATACCTCATGATCAACACTCATCTCAGCCATCAAGTATGTTCATACTTTTTCTTTGTTTTTCATGAGTTTTATTTGTTTCTTGTGCCAAACTAGAACTAAATATTACTGGGCATAATGTTGTTTAAGTATGAGGGAGGTATTGTGTTCTGTTCTGGGTGTCAGTTGTGTCAGTCTGTGTCGTTTTATTGAGTCAAAATAGAGTCAATTTAATTATTGATTGCAGTCTATATTACATGGAAAATGCCAAAGCAGATTGATATGCCAGTAAAAACCATGCTTATTATGAGTGTTTCAAGGATCCAAAGCTGGCTTCCAACATAATCTACATTGAATCTTTTTTCTTGGAGCTTGGTATACATTGGATCAGATTCCTCATTCAGGTATGGAAGACATGTATGTGTATGTCTGGTTTCCTTCTCTTTCCCATTCAGAATAAAAAAGAGATAAAGCTCACAAAAGAAATGAATCAAGTGTTAGTGGCAACCACCATTGTGCTTGAATCATGAAAGCATGTCCAATCAACACAGTTGATTTAAAAAATAAAATGATACCTTGCAAAGTAGGGAGACATCAACTGAGTGTAGCGAGAATGGAGAGAGAAAAGAAAGCGATAAGAGAAGACTACTTGTGTGATCAGAAACTTGAATGGGTAAGAGTCCATTTGTCTTTTAACCGATACTTTCAAGATGAGTCTACAGTTTAAACTCTTAAATGAGGTCAGTAGAGGGGATTCAGATGGTATCTGGTGAGCTGTGGGCTGGATGGTAATGTTGCGAAGAAGAGGTAGTGTACATGGAAGTATCTTCTAAAGTTTGTATTATTTGATGTGGCTTGCGACATTGTAAAGGTGACAATAGTGGTTCTAAAGAGTAAGTGAGTTTTTACCTTTTCAAACCCATTCCACAAGTTTAGATTTTGTTTTGTTTGAAGGCAAGTCTGAGGAATTTGATATCTAATGATTTTTATGGATTTTGACCATGGTATAAGTTCAGTTTTAGAGTCTATTATCTTTTGAGTATGTTTTAGAGGCTCAGTTGCATTTTGGAGCACTTTTTAGACTTTGGAGCTTTTTGGAGCTGTAAGAGAAGTGATGTTGAAAACTACAAGTTGGAGTCGAGAATTTGTTATGGCGTAACGTGGTCTCGATTGACATCCATTCTGTACAAGCAACGAGTTTAATGATGTTTCAAAAAATTGCACTTTGGCCCAGAGATTTCCATTATTTGCAAAGAAGTTCATGAACATGTTTTACCCTATATTATGTTTTCTTAAGTCATTGTTTATGTTACACTTAATTTACTTTTATAGAGTTTTGGACAGAAAGATCAGCACTTATTCATGGATTGATTTGGAACTCTAGTATTTCTATCTTTATCTTAATGCAATTTGTTTGGACTACTAATATGTTTTTTCGATTATGTTTGAGTAATTATCCTATTATATTTATGGGTTTCTAAGGTTTAGGATGAATTGTTAAGTTTATAGAATTTTTAGGAGTATCTATAGATTTCTTCATCACTGATTGATCTTAATGCTGAATTGTATAGTAATTAACTAGTTACACGATTATAGGATAATTGATTAGATGCAATATCATGATTGATTACCTAGAACTATCTTTGATGAACTAAATAACTAATCGCAAATAAATTTGTTTTAGGGATTTAGTAAACTTATTAGACCGTTCTTAATGTTTGTCTTAGTTTTATGAATTCATAAAGTGATTTGGAATCTGTGATCTAGACAGATAATCCTGCAGCAGTAGATAGTTGATTTGACAATTGTGATCTGAGTTCAAGAAACATTCTTCACTAACCCGTAACATTCTATTACTTGCAAATTTTACTTATATGTTTGATTTCTCTGGATCTAGCACTTTTCCATCAGCTTTACAAACCGATTTATTGCTTTATTTACTATTTTTTTACTGATCAAGCTTAATCTAAAACTGATAGTCTATTGTATGAAATATTGAGTCTCTGTGAATGTGAATTTGATTCCTAAGTACTGCATCACACCTCTAAAATTGTAAAATAGCTCAAGGGTTAATTTGATCCTATCGCAAAACATCTTTATCTTCTTCTCAGTTTGATTATCCACCAATATCTTCCACTCCTTAAAGCTATTGAAAACTTAACTTCGTGATTCGTGAATGTTTTCCAAGTCTTCATCTGAGTATTAATCAATCATGGACATAAAATACTTGTGACCTTTCAACGACTCCACTTTGGAGGAAACCCAAGAATATAAATGAATGTAATACAATGTACCATTTGTCTTATGAACAGCCTTAATAAAACTATTCTTGTGTAGCTTCCCAAACACATAGTGCTTATAACTCAAAACTCTTGATCTTATATCCAAAGAGAATATATTGCTTCGAAAGAACCAAAATCCCGCACTCATCCATATGACCAAGCCTCATATGCCACATCATAGTCATATCATCCTTGTAAATCTCTGAAAATGTAACATTTTCTGAACCTGTTACTATAGAACCTTCCAGAAAATATGAGTACCATGAACAAAACCTCTCAAAACCACATTTACATCCTTGTAGACATTTAGAACACTATCTCCACATGAATACTTGAAATCTTTAATATTAAAAAGACTAACAAATATCAAGTTCTTTGACATTGATGGACCATGTCGAACTTCAATTAATGTGAAAAGTCTACCATCACGTGTGTCATGAGATTTATAGTTTTGCAAAATAAAAAAGTTATTTTTACTGTTGTGCTTATACTATAGTAGTATTGATTTTGCTGACATAAAAAAGGAAAGCATAAAGATATAGTGGGTGATATTTTTATTTTTTTTAAGTCATCAAATCATGCCAATTGTGATTTGTTTACTGTTGATATGTTTACTGTTGTGGTATGTTTAGAGTCTTACTGATTTCCTCAATACCACCCACAAACACATCTTTTGCAATTGCTAGCGGTTATTGACGTATTGCAACAATAATTAAAAAAACGCTACAAATCGCTTCAAACTGCTCCAAACCTCATAAAATCAAAAGTTTATTGTCACTAACGTTTGCGGTTGCAGACTGTTGCGGGTGGATAAATAAATATTACAATATTTTTTAAAAAATATTTAAAATTTAAATATTATAAGTACAAAAATATATTTTGTAGTTTATTATAACTTTCATTTAAACTAAAAAATGTAAAATAGAAGTGGTACAATAATAAAATATAAATATTAACACAATAATAAAATAACAGTGGTGAAAAATG
Organism: Sinapis alba; assembly: GCA_012274485.2. Lineage (NCBI taxonomy): Eukaryota > Viridiplantae > Streptophyta > Magnoliopsida > Brassicales > Brassicaceae > Sinapis > Sinapis alba. The sequence goes on along the minus strand of MU105684.1, from coordinate 149,505 downwards.
TAAAATAGCAGTGCTACAACAATAATAAATTATTAACATTAACACATTACAACATTATAAATATATCAAAAACATACTACTATAATAAAATATAATAGTAGTTATAATAAAATATAATATATAAAATATATATTTTTATATTTTATTATAACTACTATTATATTTTATTATAGTATTATGTTTTTGATATATTTATAATGCTATAATGTGTTAATATTGATAATTTATTATTAAACCTCTGCGATATCTCATAATCAATCAATCACAAAATATCTTGTAATCGTAACAATTATATGAATTGCTTAATAACGCTAGAATCCGCAGCCACCCGCACCGACAAAGTCTCGGACCGCAACTGTTACGTTCCAACCAGTCATGTCCTTAGTTTAATTTTAAAGATAAATAAAAAATAATAATTAAAACTTTTCTTATGTAAATTAGGCAAACATAACCTTTTGTTATTTTTATTGTTGTGCTTCTATTATAATAACTAGGTAAGGAACCCGTGCAATATCGCACGAAAACTAATTTTATCAAAAGTATATAATATTTTATATGATTATTTTTTTGTTATAAATATCTTGTAGTTAGCTATATTCTTTTATTGATAACATTGAAAATTTATATTTTATTAATAGGTTAGTTGTAATAAAATTAAAAATATATCAAGATCAAATAAGATATATGTTTAGTAAATGTAATTTATAAAGTTTAGAGATCTTATTTGGTAACATATTTATGAATTGTTTGAAACCATATAAAATGTATCTACAGTTAAAAATTGTTGAAAGTACATAACTTTTTTATAATAAAAATACAACTCTTAAAACTAATACATTTCAACTTTTTTGATGAAAAGACACAACTTTTAACATTATATGATTTTTACTGTTATTTTGTCTTTTATAATGAGAAGACACAACTCTTAGACTAATAATTATAAAAAGACAACAATTGAATATTTTAAACATTTTTAAACTAGTTAACTTTTATAATGAAAAGATACAACTATTTATATTAATAGAGTTCAGTTTTTTATGAAAGATACAATTTTAATAAATGAAAACACACCTCTTAAAACTAATACATTTCAGTTTTTTTATGAAAAGACACAACTTTTAAGTTTTTATATGAAAAGTTGTATTTACAAGTATTGAGATGAAAATTAATGTCTTTTTGTTTTACTTTACTAATATCTATATATTCATACTTCATAAATATTTGCAATTATTTTATATCTAAGTGTTAGTGTATTAATATGAAAATTTGAATCTCTTAAGTTTTATACATGAAAGTTGGATCACTTAAAAAAATTTAACATCAAAATTATATTTATTAGTTTCTTTGATGAAAAGTTATATATTTCATTTTTTTTGCTCATATCTATTAATTAATATTTTACATAAATATTTTTAAAAATTTATAACTAAAAATAAGTGTATTAATATAATAATTGAGTCTCTTAAGTTTTGTATATGAAAAGTTGTATTTTTAGTTTTAAAATGAAAATTGCATCTATTTCTATAAATAGACACATTTTTTAAAACTAATATATTTTTTTAAAAAAATAAAAAAGATATAACTTTTGGGAAATTGTTGGAAAGTTGTGTCTTTTCGAAAAAAAACTGAAAGGAATTTGAAAAGTTGTCAAATTATGAAATGATATGTTTGTGTATAATTTTTTGTATTATAATGTCAAAGGTTGAATTTAAAGATTTTTATTTTGTTTCATAATAAGTGATGTTCTCACTATTCAAAATAAAATTTAATGTCATGTAAATTTTGTAATTAATTACAAAATACTGTATTTTTATTGGTTGAACTTGTTCTATTTAATGTTACTTTTATATAATCAAAATAAATTATGTAAAATTTTAAATTTTCTTAATATTTGTGTAAAGACCTTAAACACCACTTCAAATGATACAAAGAGAGACAATGTTTTGTGCTTACTCTTCATATTTATTGGAATTTTTAAATATCTTCCCAAACTTGTTATCTTCAATTAGTAAATTTCTATTATTTACACATATATTATATTTGAGAAAGCCTATTCTCATCACTCCCATTAATATTAAGTTCACCGGCTTTGATATTTCTTTAAACATTGTTGGTAAAAGTATTAAACACCTTTATAACATCTGAAAGTTTCCAAATAAAATTATTTATACTCTCCGACAAATCTTATAACAACTATTTTATTTATATAAAATGTAACATTACAAAGAAAATATAAAATATATAACCAAGTGCAAATTTAAAATGAAAAAAATACAATATAACACATAAAATAAAAATTAAAGAAGTTCTTTTTTGAACCATCTTCTTCTAATAGTATTTTCGATGTGATTATCTTCAACAATCATACAATCGATGAAATTCCAAACTTTCCTTTGAGAATTCTTTTGTTGTATAACATTGGCCAAATTCCAATTTAGATCTATAAATATCCATCGATTAAGAATCCAATATATTGATTCTCTCGAAAGGAATAAAGATTAGATTTGCCAATTTTAACGATTCTAAAAACATCGCCATACAACAAAAGAACTGTTCTTCTAATCTTGGTTAGTGAAACCTTTGTCCATGGTGGTTTCCATGGCGAGTGTTTCCAAAGTAAAGCGATTAAAATAAGTTCTTTACCACTTAAATCTGGATGCAATGCAAACCTGATGATTGTCTTGTCAACGACCATGGCTCCATAATCCATGTCGGAGATTGCAACGTTAAACTGAAAAGAAGAGGAACTACTTTCCAATCCATCGCAAATACATATCTTCTCCACAAGAGAGAAACAAATTAAATATAGAATCATATCACGCTTTGATACTGTGTTTGCGATTGAAAAATGATGATCGCATTTGTCATCGCCAAAAACCGTTTCACGAAACTATCCGTTTCGTTTTTTTAAAAAGAGACTCTCCGACACATCTATACATGATTTAAAATTAAAATTATTTCTAAATGTAAAAATAAAGAGAACAACAATACAGTGTGTAATATATTTTACACAGAGGTATTTAATAACATTTGATTTTTATAGAATATCATTTTAGTTAAAAAAATCTTATATAGTTTTCTCATATATAAAAATGAATTTACAGCTGATATTACTTTGTAATTTTAATTTTTGTCGCATGATTGTTCTCTAAAAATAATAAATTCTTATTTTCTAAACAGACATATTAGTACCAAGACAGACAACATTTTCTTTTTAACATTTTTGGTTTTAATTTCAGAGAAGTTTTTTGTTTGTCTTTTAATGCATATATTTTAACAATTATGACCTGTAAGAAATTGTGAAATATCTGTAACTGTTTCACAGAATTAATTAATACTCTGCCTCCTATTTCATACAAATGTATTTGTTTGGCAACTTTTTTTTTTACTGGAATTAATTTATAAAATAATCATCCCAATATATAAAAGGGATTGAGGAGCACTTTCTAGCATGTCCATGTTGACAAATTAAATCAGCCAATCATAATGTATAGGCCTGGGCAAATTATCCAGATCCGAAGTTCCGAACCGGATCCGATCCGAATTTTAAGGTACCGAACCGAATCCGATCCGACATAGATATCCGAACGGTACCTAATTTTCTATATCCGAAGAACCGGATCCGAACCCGATCCGAACCCGAAAATTACGGGTATCCGAAAATATCCGAAGTACAAATATATATCTACAAATATTAGTTATATTAATACTTATAATAATTATAATATTGAAAATTATAATAATATTTTAAATATATTAGTTATTTTCGATAATTTAGATACTTTAGTTACTTTTGGATATTCTTGTATACGTTTGGATATAAAAAAGCAGTTTTTAATCGGATATTTCGGATTAGAAACATGTATTTTCGGTTATGATCGGGTAAAATTAAGTCAATCCAAACCGGAACCGAATTTTTTTCGGTTCTTTCGGATATACCCGATAATATCCGGATCCGGCAAGTACCGAACCGAACCCGAACTGAAATTTATAATTATCCGAACGGTACCAATTTTCCTATATCCAAATTATCCGAAATCCGAAATACCCGATCCGAACCCGATCCGATACCCGAATGCCCAACCCTACTATTTTCTATCGATGATCTAAATCACTTTCCATATTCAATTATTTACTTTATTAAATTATCCTTTATTCCTTAATCCTGATGATAGTAGCCCACACAAGAGGACTAAAGGTTTCGGCTATGAACAAAATATATAAAAATTTTTCTTTTCAAAAAAACATAATTCATATTATATGTTCTTTCTTAATAACAATGTTATTTCATATTTCATATTATATATTAATATTATATGTTCTACTCTCCAGTCTGTGTAAATTTATTATTATCGCTCTTTTTTTTTCAAAAAAAATATTATTCATATTATATGTTTTTTATATAACAATGACATTTCATAGAAAAATTTTCTTAGATAATTATTTTTAGTTTTTTTCATAAAAATAGTTTTTAATGAATAAAATGACCAAAATAGTTTTTTGTATAAACTAAAAAATGCATTTATATACATTTATATTTCTAGGGTTAACTAGTTTAGACTTAGAGTTTGGAGTTAAGGGGTGAGATTGGAGTTAATGGGTGAGTTTGGGAATAGAATTTTTAATTATTTTATTTTTTGAAAACTATTTTTATGATAAAAATTTTAAAAAAACTATTTAAGAGAATTGTACTATTTTATATTATAATATTATATGTTCTAGTTTCCAGTCTGTGAATATATGAATCTCAATCCACTAGTTTTCTCGCCGCCAGACCAGTGTCCTCAGGAGAAGGTGTGGCAGACTTGTTTCCATGACGACATATACATTATTTATTATAATGAGATTTCTTTAATTAATTAAGATCCTAACACTGAACAAGTGTGGAGANTAAGTCAATCCAAACCGGAACCGAATTTTTTTCGGTTCTTTCGGATATACCCGATAATATCCGGATCCGGCAAGTACCGAACCGAACCCGAACCGAAATTTATAATTATCCGAACGGTACCAATTTTCCTATATCCAAATTATCCGAAATCCGAAATACCCGATCCGAACCCGATCCGATACCCGAATGCCCAGCCCTAATAATGTAGTGTAGTGCCACATCATTTTCGTCTTACACCAACCTCTTAACTCTTCTTACGTGAAGATTTTTTTTCCTCTTCCAAACCAATCGACACAAAATCTCAAATTCACTTAATAGTCATCAGCGGTTTCAAACACCGACCAATCATAAATCTCCACAACCTCTTATCACTCCATCTTCTCCTTTTAAAACAGATGCTATATGGAATCTGAAACAATTCTATCATATTAATAATTCCCCTCATTATCCTGTTTCTATCGTCTCCCGATCCAAAGAGAACCAAAATAGATTGGTAAGAATTTCAATGTTAATTTGTTTCTGAAAAGCTCAACGTTTTATATGATTTTTTGAATTTTTTTTTTGCAAGATCCACCAAAAATCCCAAATCAATCGAAGATCATGTATTTGTTCTCATATTCTTACTTGAATGTTTCGTTATGTGTTGTTATGGTCATCTAAAATTTAATTTATTCAGATAAAATGAGTTGTATATGTATGCTCCTGGTAATCTAATCACTTAAGAGTATGTTATTACATATGAGATATAGTGAATATATTAGATATTCATGCCTCTCTGCTTTTTGTTCTACAGGGCTGTCATGAAAACATAATGATTCACCAAAGCTTTTGCGGTGGTATGTTTAAACCTTATTTTACTGGTACTGGAGTTATTTTTTTCATGGTTCATTTTACTCAAACGAGTAAGTTTGTTGGTTTTATTCTAGAAAACCATTCATGGAAGATTAATATATATATTATGTTGTCCTATTAGTTGACTGGTTTATGAAAAATCCTAGCTCATGTTGATTTTTTTGGTTCACCTTGACAAATATATGCAATGAGTTTGTGATGTTCCAGTTAGATTTTAGTGTTGCTTCTTTGCCAATTATATTCTTTGTAATGACTGGAAAAGTATCTCTAAGCTCTAGATTGGTAACAAGTATATAAGTTCTGGCTTACTTGAAACGTGTTTAATCTTCTTTTTTGTTGTGAAAGCAGCTTCATGGTTGGTATGGGAGCTATACAGAGGCAATTTCAACAATTTCTGTATCAAATGAAATATAATAAGTATGTTCCGTAGAATTCATCAGATTATCAAAGTGTATATCTTTCTATTACTGTTTGTTCCTTCAGTGATACATGTTTTTGACACATCCAGATGGTGAAGAAAAATCTCACGGAACAGTACTATTGCAATTTGCTTGCTTAATGCAATCCAGTATGGGCATGCTGGACTTCAGGTACATATTTTTCAACTACCTGGCTTAGTCGTAGTGACAAACTCAAACAGTGCATCGATTTAGAAATTAAGGCTTTGCTGTTAAATGAATGGATGTCTCTCAACAGTGCATTGATTGTTGGAGGCGGCAATAAGTTCGTTTTCTCTATAGGAAACTCCATCCTCTCGGGAGCTGCAGAGTTATTCAACTTTGTGTCTCAGCTAATGGTTTTCAGTTGGGTTATGTACATTTTAATCACATCAGAATCAGGCGGTAAGACAGAGCAATTCATACATGCTCCTGATCAACCCATCCGCTAGAGTCAGATGCGTTGAAGTCCTGGACTTTAGCCATCTCTGACGTCCTTTTAGCCACAGCGGAGATCGCATTCTTCCAAGGATGTCTCACTTGGCTATGGTTAGGCTATACAATATACATTCCCTTTATAGGTGGAGTGACTATGTTTCCTTCTGCTCTTGAGGTAACAAAATAAAGATTGGATCTTCAAGAATTTTATGTTGGCGATGTTATAATGTCTTTTTGGTGTTTGTTTTGTTGGAGGGAGGGATAACGAGACTGTTGATAACGACGGTGGTGATTGTGTTGACGGATCTGTATGCAGAGTCTGTTTTGAATGATCCCAAGAAGACCAATTAGCTGTTATGGGTTTCTTTAGTCAGATCTTTCAAGTGCTGCCATGGCTGCTGCTTTGTATTGTGAGAAGAATCATGTAGGTTAGCTGAGAAAGATAAAGACTATAAATTGTTTATGGTCTTAATTTAGTTTTTTTATTGGAATGTAATGTAGTGTGCAGAGAGAGAGATGTGTAGTATGAAATTTCAATTGTTGTCTCTGTTATATTAGATGTGATCTGATTCTTTGAGGAAAACGTGTAAAAGTGTTTGCTGATTAATTGTTTTCAAAGATGAAAACATTTTCACGTTTTAGTATAAGTGAAGTTACGAGTTAGAGCGAGCATATTGCTAGCTGCTAATGGATTAGTCGTCTTGGAGCTGGGTAACGATGTAAACAACGTGTCTGCGTAGTTAAGGATTACGCACCAATTGCTTTCACGTTGCTCAATGAGAAGAAAGATAGAAACATGGATGCATTTTTGAATATTAAATGAGAAATTCCTTTAGATAGCCTATTTTAGTTTGTTCTTCACAAAAATAGTTTTTAAGGAAGAAAATGACCAAAATAGTTTTTTTAGAAGCTAATTTTTTTATTAATATGCATTTATATCCCTAGGGTTAACTAATTGGGCAATTCTCTTAAATAGCCCTTTTTAAGTTTTTGTCACAAAAATAGCCCTTAAAAAATAAAAGAGAAAACAGCCATTAAAACCTTGAACTTTCAAATTAAAGCCAAAAAAACCTTCAACTCGTGTTTGAGCCAAAAGAATCTCCAACTTTTAAATATTAGTCATTTTAACTCTCATATTTTGTTGACTCGGCCATTTAAGAAACCTGAATAGTCAACTAATAAAACCGATTAAAAAATAAACGTTTGTTAATTTTCTAAACGACATCATTTTAAAAACTGGTTAAACCATTGATCAAACGACGACTTTTTGCTTCTATAAACACTTAAATCATCTCTTTCGTGAAACTATAACTCCAAATCAACTTCATCTTCTTCACTGTGGTTTCACGAAAAAGATGTTTTAAGTGTTTACAAAAGCAAAAAGACATCGTTTGATCAATGTTTTAATTAATTTTTAAAATGATGTCGTTTAGAGAGTTAACAGAAGTTTATTTTTTAATCGGTTTTATTAGTTGACTATTCATGTTTCTTAAATGGCCGAGTCAACAAAATATGAGAATTAAAATGACCAATATTTAAAAGTTAGAGATTTTTTTGGCTCAAACACGAGTTGAAGGTTTTTTTGGCTTTAATTTGAAAGTTCAAGGTTTTAATGGCTATTTTCTCAAAAATAAAATGACCAAAATGGACTTTTTTTTTGTTGAAATTTTGATTTTTTTAATTTTTTTTTTGAAATTTGAAACCCTAACCCCAAACCCACCCCTTTACTCTAAATCCTAAAGTCCAAATTAGTTAACCCTAGGGGTATACATGCATTTAAATGAATTTTTTAGCTTCTAAAAAAACATTTAGGTCATTTTCTTCCTTAAAAGCTATTTTGTGACAAACAAACTAAAAGGGGCTATCTAAGGGAATTTCTCTAACTAATTTAGACTTTAGGGTTTAAAGTAAAGGGGTGGGTTTGGGGATATGGTTTCAAATTTCAAAAAAAAAATTAAAAAAATTAAAAATTTCAAAAAAAAATGCTATTTTGGTCATTTTATTTTTCTAGGGCTATTTTTGTGACAAAAACTTAAAAATAGTTATTTAAGAGAATTGCCCATACTAAATTTCCATTTATTTTTATTACTTATACCAAAATATTTATAAACGTCATATCAATAATAATATTGTTTTGAAGTTAGCATAATTATTTACTCAAATTTTAGAATAACGTGAATAACAAGCCTTTATTTTTAGTACTACACATAAATTAAATTTACTTAAAAAATTAGAAGTATAAATTATTATTAGATTTAAAATCTTTAATTTTAACATGAATGACAATTCAGCTTTAAAATCTGTATTTTTATTTGTCTGACAAAAGTGGCATGGAACGGTAAATAAATGAACATATGAAATTATTATATGTTTTATTATTATTGTTCCAAATTCATAAAATTACACAACTATACAAAAATTAGAATTTAAAAAAGTATATTTAGTTAGATACCAAAATTTAAGGTAAATTTATAAATCAACTACAATAGAACTCTATAAATTAATATTCGATAAATTAATAAATCTAAATTAATAAATCTAAATTAATAAAAAAATTTGGTCCCAAATTGGGCCGGTTCAAAATATTATACTAATCGATAAAAATAATAAGATATTTTTTTTTTAGAAAATCTTTTGTAATTATATAGTCCCACTAAAATCACAAATTAATCATTTATATATTTGTAACGTTACATAAGTACCAAAAGACAATGAAGTATTGTTTTATATTCACAATAAAATTCATCTCTCCAACACTTCAATATATTTTGATAAGATTTAGTAAAATTATATCTAAATTACATTTAAATTCTATAAAATATATTTTGTATACATTAAATAGTATAACAAAATATACAAATGTCTAATTTCTAAAATTTAATTAATATATATACAAAATCAACTATTTTCTCATTTTATAAGATATATATTCTAAGAATAGAAAGTCTAAAAAATAAAAAATTTGTAAAATAATAATTTTATAAATTAATAAAATTTTATATAGTCTCAACATTATTAGTTTATAGAGTTTTTACTGTGTTCTTAAGTAAATTTGACTATATGTACATGTAGACTTTATAAAAAATATTTTATTACTTCTTTGAGCAGTTATTTAAGTTCAAATACTAATAGTTGTAATTTTTAAGTCTGAAAATTTTATAACAGTTTATTTAAAATTAATAGATTACATGATTATTAAAAAAGTATTTATTAATATTTTGTTTTACTATAACTAATATTAATATTATTAAAAACAAGCCCCACACATTAATCCCTAATAATAATAAATAAATATTTGTCAGAATCAACAAAAACACGACATATAATATAAATGAAGCATTAAACATGAAAATGAATTTCTATTATTCAATATGTTTTAAATTGTAATATTCTTCTCAAACCCAAAATATATTTAAAACAGTCTTTTTGTCTTACAACCTCTTCAAAATGATAGTTTATTAAATAAAAAAGAAGCATAAAAAATAAATAATAAGACATGAAAAATAAATAATTTAACTTAAATTAAAAACAAAATCATGTCCGGTAAAAAACATACAAAAATAGTACAACTATAACAAAAAGATATATTATAAAATTATAATATAACTGACCTTATAATAGTGTGTATACTACATTTATACAAAAAGATTAAACTTATATTCAATACAACATAAATATAAAAATAACTAACATAGTCCATAATCCGCGCGTAGCGCGGAAAAACCTAGTATATATAATAGTACAGTTTTCTTTTCAATTAGGCTATCCACGTCAGCAGCACCTTCTATTGGTAGGACCTACTACATTTACGAAATTTGATTTACAACTAATCGCTTTATATCTGATAACGAGACCGTTAAACTCCTGATCCATTTTTATATTTTATTAAACACAAATTTAGAGTATTTACTAATACCAATAAAATAATTCTTATAAACCTTAAAATCAATTATTCCAAAATTCCAACAATTTCTATCGACCCTTCCATCTTCATCCCCAATTTTTCATCATCCTGTTTCTCCTTAATCTAGCAGACACTCTGGGTTAAAATTTAGTTTTCTAATTCCAAGCGGTAAGCACTATATTCATTGATAGTCAACGTCTTCACTGCTAACGATCGGTACTTCAACCCTCCCTCTCTATCTCTGATGCTTTCATTACCCTACTTATCTCAATCGTTTCTATTCTGACTCTAACATTTGTGCATTCCAAGAATTGATGAATAGGTAAGTGGATAGTCTTACAATAAAGTGTTTATGTCTCCACATTTTAAGTATCTCAGTCAGTATTTCTGATTGAGTACACAATGGTGCCCAGGAGCTTCTAAGAATATTAATTAACTCGCTATAGCGCAGATCCACATATATAACTCCATAGTTGCCAAACACGTTTACACATACCTCGCCTTTTACTATCCACCTCATATAGAATATAGATTGACGTCTACAGTTACACCTAAACAACCTTCAGATTTGTTATGTGGTCCCTAAAATATTGTTTTCAATACAGATTGGGAGGTGCAGCAAGCAAAACTTTCACACGTGTTGAAACAATGGCTGGAATTCAGAAGAAATACATGATGTTGTTGATCACAAATGATCACAGATCCAGTGACCAGGCTCTCAACATTCTTAATTCTGTTTTTGTCCCACCCATATAAATGAAAAATGTGTGTACTAATGCTTTCTCTGACATTTTTTTGCAGACAGAGGAAGCTGACTTTTTCTGTGGGTGTCCTGCAACAAAATTGTGATCTTATGTAGCATGCACTGGTAGCAGCTGTAAGTTGGACAAATACGCAACTGCTTTGCGCTGCAACAAATGTGTCTGACGAAACATGACTGGTGTTATAAGGTATGAAATAGTCAGAAATAATGACATCGCAGAAAATGTGAAACACTGTCTAATTTGGGATCACAATTTACACAAATACACGCTACTACACAGGTATCGAGTTGAGCTGCTTAGCATTACAGTGCAACCGTTGTGGTGTTTAGACCATAAAACTATACCAAATTCTATTTTTTGGTCGATCCATTTTAGACTTTTTTGGTCCACCACAAATCAATTTTAACAAACTTCAGTAAAAACTATAAAAATAAATAATTTTGTAACTATATTATATTACAAGTTTCTAGAGTTATTATTTTCTTATAAAAATTTTATTACAATCCTATATTTTTGAAAATAAATTTTGGTAAAATAAAAAATAATTCAATTTATTATTCGTATAAATTGGTAAATTTTAAAATCCAAATTTTATATATATTTTTTTACACTATTTGATTTTTATACTAACAACTATCTAAGTAAACGCTAACCAACTTCATAAACCTCAGTTTCTGAAAGTAAAAATGCTATTAATGATCGATCAAATCATTACGAAAATAAGATATGTAAATATCAATACATATGAATTTACCGCTCATCCTTATATTAATCTAATCAAGCTGTGTGACTTCTAATTTCCATTCATCACCATTGTAGACAATATGAAAAAACAAAAATTAAATAAAAAATAAACGATAAAATTCCATATACAAAACTACACAATACATCAACAACATATTCGGCCCCACGCTTGCGCGGGGGTTATGCCCCTAGTGTTAATAATTAGACTCTTCTTTACAAAATTGCACATCCGAAAAGAAACCTAAACAAGTCAAGTTCTTCAAACTATGTTTTGTTGTAACCGCTATTTTATTTGCATCTTTTAGTTAGCACCCTTTAACAAACCACCATTCAACTCATTATATAAAAGTTTTCAACAATCACTGTGGCATCATCTTCTTTTTTTCTTTAACACCGTGGGCTCATCTTCTTTATTTCCTCAGATCAATCTAAGTGTCTTCTTTATTTCCTCAGATCAATCTAAGTGTCTTTTTTATTTCCTCAGATCAATCTAAGTGTTGCTTCTTCTCAATTTTCTGACAATTTTTTTTGACGACATCAAAACCCAATGATAAATCGTAATAATTACAATACACAACGAGTCATGAAATGGCTGTAACTTTGACGGAAGAACTTTTCATGTGCATTATAATTTACTAATGAAACTTCCTTAATTTAAAAGTATTTGCTATAAATAGACTATATGCAACCACTATACAATATAAGTTACAGTGCCTAAATTAAGCATGAATTAAGAAGATACCAAAAACATACCTTAACAGAGACTAAAAAGATAGAAAATGAGATAGAGGAAAGGAACCAGATTTATTTTGTAAAAAAAATCTTCACTTCATACCCAAAAATCTCATGTTATACATTCAATAGATTGCATAGGTTCTTAGATATATTTTTGACAAAGGTATGTACATAAGGTATTGATAGATTCTCAAAAAAAAAATTCAAAAGTCACATCTTTTCATTTAAAAGGTGCTTATTTTAAAATCATACATATATATGAATAGTCACAACTTTCCAATTTAAAAAGTTGCATATTTTCAATTAAAAATAAATTTTATTTATAAATACTCACATCTCTTCACCATTTTATTAAATTAAATTAGTGAAAAGTATTACTTTGACAAAGTCATATACATAAGATATATTTAGATTCTCAAAAAAAAAAAAAAAACAAAAGTCACATCTTTTCATTTAAAATGTGGTTGTTTTTAAATCTCACATATATATAAATAGTCACAACTTTCCAATTTAAGAAGTTGCATATTTTTAATTAAAAAATCAATTATATTTATAAATCAATTTTATTTCTAAATACTCACATCTCTTCACCATTTTATTAACAAAAACTAAAAAATTTATAAAACAACACAACTTTTTAACATTAAATGGATTCACAACCTTTAGAATTAAATGGGATTTTGATAATCAGTAAAAAAATAACACAATTTTTTGTTTTACAATATAAATGAAATGACACACCTTATAAATAATATAAAGACACAACTATTAACAAAAACTATTTTTTTATAAAACAACACAACCTTTTAACATTAGATGGATTCACAACCTTTGAAATTAAATAGGATTGCTATTATTAGTAGATATAGATTCTGTTGACATAAAAAAAAAGCATATGGATATAGTGGTTGATTGTTTAAACTTTATCTTATATTTTTAGGTCTATTTATTTTAAATCATCAAGTCTTACCATCATGATTTTTTAGCTTTAATTTTAAAATTTAAAACCTACATCAAAACTCTATTAGTTTTTGTTAGTCACGATTTAGCTTTATTTTTAAAGATACAGAAAAAAGTAAAGATTTTTTTTTAATTTAAATTATGTTAAAATCTTACATATATATTATTTATGTTGTATTTGTAAAATAAAAAATAAGTATAATATCAAATAAATTAGATAATTATAAGTAAAATTTATAACTATTTAGATATTAACTTTTAAAATAATTTAAAAATTTCTTCATAAATTTTATTTACTTGATAACATAAATTTTATATATATTACATTAAATAATAGTAAAATTTTGATAATTTACATTCTTCTTATTAAAATTAAGTGTTTTAATTGATATAAAATAATTATTATATTTATATCACATATCTAATATGTTTTATTTTAAATATCTATAACCAAAAACTTACATGTACATCCAATATAACTACATCAAAAAAATTGCAAAAAAATTCTACATTAATAAATTTGTAACTACAGTCAAATCACTTTACAACTAAATTTATAAATCTACCATCTAACCAGTCATCCACGTAATTGGTACGGAAGTGTATTGAATTACAAGTGTGAAGTAATTTATATTAAAATGACAAAATCACTGTTATTTAAACGTGAATTTTAAACACACTTTAAAATCCAGTACTATTGAACTTGTCATTTCGTAAAACAAGTTAAAATTCACTTTGAATTAGAGTGCTTTAAAAATTTATAAAATATTTGAGAGGAATTTCTTAGTTATGAAAATAAAAATTAAATCTCATTGTTTTAGAAGAAATTCTATAATTGTGTAAAAAGTCTCACACCAAATTTTTAGATTCATCTACAATCTTCTAAAAACTTATTAGAAATCAAATCACTTCAAATTTCAGATTCAATACATTCTCATAAATACGAACAAGTTCGCCCTAGCTCCTTCTCTCTCGGGTCCAGACATCGAGGTACCGCCAGTGATTCTAGATCTCGACGCCGGCGGTGGCGTAGTCCGCCGGCGTCGCTGCCGCTCTGTCTCTCCCATGCTTCTTATTCCGTCGTTTTCTTTCGTTGCATTAGATCTGTTATTTTCGCCGGTGGCGTCGTTTTCCACCGGTTCTGCTATCTACACCGGGATTCCCGGAGGTTCCGCTCAAGTCGCACTTCCTCAATCACCATCTCGAGGCGGTTCTTGGCTGCTGTCCTTCACCGGCTTCCACTCCACCATCCACTGCAAGTTCTTCTCTTCGCATTAGCTCCCGAAGCCTCGAAGTTTTTTGGATGTGGGACTCCACTTGTATTTCGTCGTCCAGGCTCGGCGCCTCAATGTAAGCGAGGTACTAGCTCTTCTTCTCGTCACAAATCCACCATTTACATCCCGTCAAGACCCTGTCTTGAAGGGTTCCCATGGGGATCCGGTGAGATCCGTCACTCCGACACGACGTATGCTCCATCTCTGTCAAGCTTTGCCGTGAGCTCAGACTGTCCCAACGAACCTATCTTCCCTCCATCCGACGCTCTGGGCGTCTCATCCGACGGTCCTTTCTCCAGCTCCGACGAACACCAAGGCCGTCGCCTTTCTCCATGTCGGAATCGATACTCTGCTCCAGAACAGGAATGTTTAGGCCCATGGGCCTGGCTTCTTAATTTGGCTGCCTATGACAGCCCACAGTCCAGCCCACCAACCAGCAAACCCAAGGAGATGGCTTTTGATGGTCTAATTTTTTTGGTTAAGGTAAAAAGGATTTCCGGTGGATTCACCGGGGTCTTGAACTTGTGCGTAGAGTCATATCTCTCTTTTATGAAGAATTTACTGGTGGATTCACCAAGATCGATTATTTCATCACCATTCCTCCTTTCAATGAAAGGAGATGCCCCCTCCGTCTCATTATCGAGTATGAGTTTCAGCTTTCTCATCGAATTGCTATCTTGTGTACCGGTCTGTTTGAGACCTGAAGATGCAAGCAAGATTTTTCTTGTAGGTGATGTTTGCCTTTCAATGTCATTTTATGTGACTAATTTCAAGCTTTCCGAATCAATTGTGAAAGTCTTATCGACGCATTCAACCTTTGTCTCGAATTCGCTGTCATCTTCGTCTGAAGAACTATCTCACTTATCTTATGTTGCTTTTATTGTTTATGCTTTTTATTCAAGAGGATGGACAATTCCTTCTTGTGGTTGTAGTGAAACAAGTTGAATTTTTATGAATGAAGTTATGTTGTGTCCAAAAAAAAAAAATACATTCTCATAAAACATTGAGCAACATTATATAATTTTGTAATTTTGCTCAATTAAAAGGTGACACTATAATTTTCAGATATTGTTAGTATTGAACTATTGATGATATAATTAGAAAAAACATATAATGGCGAAAGTAACGGATAGGCCAAGAAAGATCTTTGTTTTTCAAAGAAAATCAGTGAAATTATAAAATCTAAAATAAGATTTTTTTTAATAAAAAATTAGAAATTAATTTGTAAATTTCGTTGATCCGTTACTTGAAATCTCTGTCGTTCTCATCCAAAACAAAACAAAATAGTCCTCCAAAAATAATAAAATCGTCCTGAGCTGCTAAATCCGTTTGTATGGCGTTTCCTCTTTGGGTCTAAGAGTGCTTCATTTCCATTTCCTCTTCTGGTAATTTGTACATTATTATGTAACTAGCATGAATAGTTATAGAGATTCACCGGTTATTTATTTTAATTCGTCTTGTCTACGATTTTGCTTGATGTGTTTCGATTTTTTCCATGCGCTTGATGTGCTTTTGATATCCTGCTTATACATGGTTAGAATGTAGGAATTTCAGGAAAGCTACAGAAAAATATAGGATCAAATAAATTTGGTTTTAATTTTCTAGGGCCTTTTTGGAAACATGATATTTCTTACGCATTGATTCACGAAAAGGAATCCTACATTGTTTTGGAAACTTGCGTTAAATCTAAGAACATATTTAGATTTGCAAATAGCATGTTTTTGGTGTCCTATAAACAAATAGAACCTTACTAGGTTATTTACCATATCTCGTTATTTGATTGATTTTAACATTGACTTGGTTGATCTTAAGCAATGCAATATGAAGAAAAACGATGAAATATGCTTTTTCTTTTCATTATTAAAATAGTTTGCGGGATTCTAAATTGGAGCTTTCCTGCGAAGATCTTATATTATCCTTTAAAAGGAGAAAAATGGATGAAAACCACGCAGCAAAGCTAACCGGGATAAAGCAGATTGTGAGGCTAAAGGAGATTCTGCAAAAATGGCAAACAGTCACAATAGGTTCAAAGTCAGATGCTAACGAGTTGGGGGCAAGAAAGCACAGAGCCATCATTTCACCGGTTATCAACCAGAGGCTATTGGATATGAAGACATGTGATTCGGATGAGGAAATTAGCCAAAGTCCTGAGCCACCGCCTGATGTCCCTGTAGGGTATTTGGCGGTCTATGTAGGACCAGAGCTCAGGAGATTTATAATTCCTACAATCTTTCTAAGCCACTCTCTGTTCAAGGTCCTGCTCGAGAAAGCTGAGGAAGAATATGGATTTGATCATAGCGGCGCCTTAACCATACCTTGCGAGGTCGAGACTTTCAAGTTCTTACTTAACTGCATTGAGAACCATCCTAAAGATAACTCCTCAGGTAATAAGCTCTTTAAGAAAATACCAACACCTTTCTTTGTTATACTACTATGTAGATTCTTTCTTTGAAAATCAAAATATCAACAAAAATAAAAAGCATCTTAGCATGGACCTAACATTACTTTTTTGCTATAACTTTTACAACAAAAAAAAAAACACATGTTGGTCCGAGAACGAGAATGAATCTTGAATGCAATCTCAAATCATTTTGGAGAGAGTATAGAAGGTCTTATAGGATTATTTTCTTGGTTGTTTTGCAGCTGGAGATTCGTTGGAAACGGAAGAGTAAATAACAAATAACATATTAAATTCTTCTTTTTATCTTTTATAACTAATCAACTTGTATTAGTGCTAATGACTCTCATATCCGACTGGTAATTGTCAACTCAGTCTTTGTATTTTCCTGATAATTTGTTTCTTCTACTCTCCATTGTTTTTTTCTCAAAAATGAAGAGTAGAGATGAAATGTTAAAATGCATTATACTTCATTAAACAAATCATTTTTTTTTCTTTCCCTTCTATCTCTATCAAGGAATCAGTGTGATAGAGATTGTTTTATTGCCAAACTATCATGGTTTCACTCTTCCTGAGCAAGGGGTACAGTCAGTACCGGCCCTGAGTGGAAGCCAAAGAAGCATTGGCTTCTGTCCCTCCATATTATTAACAAATATCGGTTTTTATTTAATTAAAATGTTTTTAGTGTAGTGGTTTACATAATAATGTATTGAAGTAAGGGGTTTAGGTTCGAACTATGGTGGCAGCCTACTTTTTTATTTTGCTTCCAAGAATAAAAAAGGGTCGAATAAAGTGTACTCAGTGGGTACCATTGGGCAATACTTGAGTGCGTACAACATCTCAGGGTACCGACGGCTCTCAAGACTGCCAAGGTACGAGATGTGCTTCCAGAAGCCGTAGACACCAGTCACCAGTCAATGCCAGGAGCCTCTGTGAATATATTTGCCAGGTATATCTAGAAAAGATAATTAAAATAATTATAAAACCATATAACCTAGA
Organism: Sinapis alba; assembly: GCA_012274485.2. Taxonomy (NCBI): domain Eukaryota; kingdom Viridiplantae; phylum Streptophyta; class Magnoliopsida; order Brassicales; family Brassicaceae; genus Sinapis; species Sinapis alba. The sequence continues at coordinate 131,109 of MU105684.1, read as the reverse complement.
AGACCTGAGTTATAGTTTAAATTTACTACTCATGAATCCTCTGAAGCCCTCCCATTGATATCTGATCCCAATGTGATGGGTCTTGCTTACATTTCGTGAATAAATCAGCAAGAGTCTCAGCCGCCTGGTCACCATGGTACGGATCCATGTGGAAACCAGATTTTCCATGGATAATGATCTCAGCAGGGCCACCATGACAAGTGGCAATCGTCAGTAACCCTGAGATAGGAAACCTGGGTAGATAGATCCCAAACTAGAAAGCCTACTGTGGATCCGAAGAATGGGAAAACGCAGATGTCGAAGACGATCTCGAAGATAAGAAGGATCAACTTGAAAGACTAGGCTTGAATGTAAGGCTCTTGTATGAACTTTAGCGTTGTAACTTGAGAGAAAATTAATAGGGTTGAAAAAATAGTTTATACATTGGATGTTTAGAGATTGCCGAAAGGCTACATTATACTCCCTATGTTTCATAATAATTGTTATTGTAACATTTTTTTCCTTGTTACATAAAAAATGTCATTTTACAATTTCAATGAAAATTATACTTAATTTCAGCTAGAAATTAATTGCAAATTGTATTAATTTTTTAAATAATTTTATTTATCTCAAATAAGATTGGTCAAATATATGTAATTAATAACAACTTAAATACATTTTAGTTACTTTCTTAATCTGTGTGAAAAATATCAAAGTGACACTTATATTAAAATAAATGGAGTATAAGAGAAGAAATATTAAAACCTATTAGGAAAAGGAAAGATAAAACCTATAAGAAAAATGATAACTTAGATAACGATGAATATGTTTTGTGACTTATCTTGTCACAATACTCTCCTCTTCCGAATATTTTTGGTCTCAAGGATGAAAATCTGGATACTTGGCAATGAAATCTTGATAGTATTCCCAAGTAGCTTGTTCAGGTGAAAACCCCTTCCATTGGACTAAGACCTTTGTCACAGTTTTTTTTTTGCCGGTTAACCATTTTGGTCTCGAGAATGATTTGTGGTTCCTTGCTTGTTCCCACATCGTTGAGGTATTGAGGAATCGTAGGTGGTGAATCCAGAGGGTTTGGGCATAACTTGAGCTGGCTTACATGAAAAACGTTATGTATTGCAGCAGTAGGAGGGAGGTCAAGCTTGTACGCACACGAACCTATTCGATCAATAATGAGGAACAGACCGTAGTAACATGGTGATAATTTATGAGGAATCTTGCGGCCTTTGAGAGAGTGTTGCCGATATGGTTGCAATTTCAAGTAAATGTAATCCCCGAGTTTGAATTCTCAATCCGAATGATGAGCATCAGCATAATGTTTCATTCTGTTTAGAGCACGTAGCAGGTGAAACTTCATAAGATCAATTATGGCTTCACGCTTTTGCAAAGTACGGTCGACTGAAGAAGAGGAACTCTCGCCCGGAAGGTATGGCATGTGCACAGGAGTATGCGTAAACAATCTCATAAGGAGTATGCGTATGGCGGAGTGGTATGTAGTATTATACCACCATTTGACTAAAGGAAGCCACGAGCTCCATGAATGTGGTGAGTTGGACGTCATACATCAAAGATATATCTCAAGAGTCTTATTAGTAACTACGGTATGGCCGTCGGTTTGGGGGTGATAAGCGGTGGAGAAGTTGAGGTCGACACCAAGAACACGAAACATTTCACTTAAAAAGTTGGGTCTCTATCACTGGTGATGTTTTTGGTCATACCATGGAGACAAAAGACTTGATCAAGGAGGTACAGCTGAGCGATGTCCAGAGCTGTATATGGATGTGATAGTGTCAAAAAATGATCATTCTTGATAAGTCGCTCGATGACAACCAAGATGCAATGCTTTCCGGAGGATGGAGGTAAGCCTTCAATGAAGTTGATACTGACGGACTCCCATACTCCTGCAGGTACTGGTAGAGGTTATAATAAATCCGGTTATGCTGCTAAATCATACTTGTTTTGCTGGCAAGTTGAACAGTTATGGACATAGTTCTGAGTTTCTAAGCTTATCTTTGGCCAAAAGAAGAGGGTCTTGATTCGTTGCATCGTCGAGTCTCTGCCTGAGTGGCCGCCAACTGCTGAGTCGTGTAACCATTTAAAGATATGAGCTTGACATTGGGATCATCACCGACCATGGGTTTGCCACTTTTGTGTAATTCACCATTGATGAATGAGTAAGCCGAGTGCTTTGATGGTTGAGTTTGTATGTCTTGTATTATTTTATGAATATTCTGATCATTGTCCCAAAGTTGCTTGAGTTTGTCATAGAAGCCATTGTGAATTTGAGACAGAGCGAGGTGAAGGAACTGAGAGCCTGTGACTCGTGAAAGAGCGCTGGCTGCAATGTTTTCTTTACCCTGCTTGTATTATATCTCAAAGGTGTACCCCATCAACTTCGATAGCCACATATGCTGGAACAGCGTTGTTATCTTTTGTTCCAACAGGAATTTTAGACTCTTTTGGTCAGTACGGATGATGAATTTGGCATGAACAAGGTATGTGTTCCAGGTCTGAACCGCGTGGACAACTGCGAGAATTTCTTTTTTGTAAACTGACAAGTTATGGTGATGAGGACCCAGAGCTCTACATATGTAGCATATATGGTGATTGTTGCATAAGAACTGTGCCGATACATGTCTTAGATGCATCAGTTTCTACTATAGATTTTTTTGAAAAATCGGGTAGAGCAAGGACAGGAGCAGATATTAAAGCATCCTTCAATGTCTGGAAAGCGGTAGAGGCTTCAGTACTCCATGAGAAACTGTCTTTGCATAGGAGAAGTGTCAAAGGGTGCACAATAATGTTGTGGCCTTAAATAAAGCGGCGATAATAGTTTGCAAGACCAAGAAAGCTTCGTAGTTGTTTCTGATTACAAGGCGTGGCCAATGTTCGACGGCTTTGATCTTTGAAGGATTGGTATTGACGCTGTCATAAGAGATGAATGGCCGAGGTATTATATTTTTGTTGCTCCAAACGTGCATTTAGATCTCTTGAGGTATAGTTGCTGATGTTTGAAGGATGGCGAAAGTCATAACCAAGTGAAGTAGATGGTCATCCCACGTGTTGCTATATATTTGAATTTCATCGAAAAAGACCAAGAGTAATTTTCGAAGGACAGGTTCAACAACGTGATTCATGAGATCTTGGAATGTCCATGGAGCGTTGTGAGGCCAAACAGCATCACGAGATACTCATAATGACCCGAGTGGGTGTGAAACGTTGTTTTGTGGATGTCATCCGGTGACATTCTCAGTTGATGGAAACCAGCATAGAGATCCAATTTGGAGAAAAATTTATTGCCACTAAGTTCATCAAATAGATCTTCTAGGAGAGGTATTGGGTATTTGTCTTTGATGGTTTGTTTGTTGAGACCTCTGTAATCGACGCAAACCGCCAAGACCCATGTTTTTTTATTTATGAGAACCACTGAGGATGCACACGGGCTTGCGCTATATTGAATTATACCTTGAGTGAGCATCTCCTGGACCATTTTGTCGATTGCATCTTTTTGTAGCGACGAGTAGCGATATGGGTGTAAGTTGACTAAACTGGCTCCGGATTCCAAGGGTATTTTATCGTTAAAGCTCAAGGATAATGTGATTCCCATCTAATTCCATCCCATCATCTCTTAGATCATTATTCTCGTCACCTAACATCTCATTAACCAAGTCTAAATTGTTCTCCTCACTAACCGTAATTTGCATTACCTTAGCGGTTCTGATTGAGCCATTATTGCTTCATTCTGGAGCACTGGTGCTTGAAGTGCATACGATTCTTCCTGAGTATCATGTGGAGCGTTCCTTATCACCTTGTTTTGGATCTCTCCCTCTTCCGTTGGCTCTTTTGGAACCCTGTTTCTTGGGCTTCTCTCTCTCCTTGAGCCCCGAGAAGATCTGACATGATCATCGTTGTTATAGTTCAAAGATGGTTCTCTTCGAAAACTCCTATGTCGTGAGCCACCTTCATCACCTCTGAAGCTGTTGCGGTTTGAGTAAGGACATTTGTGTTCTCTCTCAGACACCTTAACCCATTTAGAGTATGGTTCTTCAAACATCTTACCTTTACCCTTCCCATGGTACACTCTTTGATCATGTTCTTTCTCATTTTAACCCATCCTACCATTGATCACCACTCCTTTGTAACTCTTGGCTTAATCTTCATGTTTATCTATCGGTGCATCTCTGATATCTTTCTTTTCCTTTGTGTTCTTTGAGTTTAATGGACAATGATTTTCATCGTGATACAAGCTGAATCATGTTTGACAGTAGTCAAACATCTTTTCCTACCGCACCAAAATCAACGCCTCTTCCCCGTCATGAAATCCCCCCTCCCCCTGTAAAGTCTACTGAAGTTTCAAAAACTAATTTCTTAAAGCCATCTACCACTACTCTCACCCTTCCATAATCAAGATCAACCTCTAGGGTCTCTCCAAGCGCGTCTCCGATGCTCTCAAAGGTGGGAACTGCCCAAAATTCCAAAGGAACCCCCAATGATCTGATCCAAAACTTGATGTCTGAAGGATAAGTCTTTGCCTTCCTAGGTTGCCACCGCACAAAGGAAATTATCCAATAGTTGAAATGAAATGGTTGCATCTTCAGTACCGCTTCGATATCTTCGTATGTCTCAAAGTCGAACTGAAAGCGACCTAGTCCCAAGTATGCACGAATGACGCGATCCTCCACCTTACAGATTTCCGTAAGCATAACAATCAATGCCTTCACATCCTGTTCTGGAGGATTCATACACCTGCCGATGAGAGTCATAGTGTAACCTTTGATAAGGTCAGAGTTATCGAAATGGGGCACCGAAATCTTCAACCGCTTCTGATTACTTTCCCCACTTTTCATGTTCCCAGATGTTCCAATGATCAAACTTTGAGCCACTGAATCCGAACTTAAATAAAAACCGTGAAAGATGATGTATTTGAGCGATGTAACAGTGGAGAGAATGTGTTGCAGAATATCGGCTTCAGCCCTCACTTTACAGGAACCCCAAATATCTTTCTTCTCACACTATATCTTGAGACCAAATAAACCTAGAATCTGTTGATTGATACTATAATTCATTACCTGCAGATCCATTAGCCAAAAACAAATTTGTAGAAACCAAAAACACAGTTTTTTCAATATCCAGACTTTCCAAAACCTGTTGTGATTATATCAGTATATATCCTTCCCAATCTCCTTATAGAACGATTCTAATTTTGTTTTAAAGAGAACAAAATTTTTCCCCGAATATCATGTGTAATTGATAGAAGGGAGACTTCCAATCTGCAGATACACAAGATCTTCAAGACCTTCCCATTTCAATTTTTCCCTCTTTCCCCCAATCTCCTCTAAGATCTAAAAGATTTTGTCTTGCTGAGTATTTCCTTCGCTTCCATCACTTCTCAAGGCCACTATGTGATTGATGATCTAACTATTGATAATCCCCTGAAAACCAGAGATTCCCCGGATCCCACCATCGTGTCGAGCCATCGAAACCTTAGCAGCTCGTCACTGTCGCCATCACTCTAAAAATTACTTTTTTTAATTATTTATTAATGGTAGAAGTAAATTCACTTTGAAATCCAGTATTTATATTTATTTTTTTAAAAGAATCTTAATTCTTAATTGTGAGTTTCCTGGAGATATAAATTAAATTTTTTTAAAAATTAATATAGCTATTAATTTTTATTTATGACATATTTTTAATAAAATTTTAATATAAATTATTTTTTATTACTGATAATAATAATATTGTGTTTCATTGTTATTAAAAGAAATATTTTATTTTTAATAAATTATTTAGTTTGAAAAATAAAAACCAAATCAATGTCACCATTCAAATTTTTTCAAATATTAAAAATCTACTACAAAAGCACAAAAACAAAAGTTAAAAACTCATCACTAAAATTGTATTTTTATAGTTAGGTCCATTTTGGTTCGTTTCAGTCCGTTCGAATCTTTCAGATATTAAAACATACAAACCGTTCAAATATTTGTAAGTTTTGGTCCCGTTTTGATTTCGGTTATTTTTTTCGGGTCGGTTTTTCAAATGTTGAGAAAAATGCCCAGGATTAATAGTAGAATGAAAAGAAGAAAAAGAAGAAAAGAAGAAAAACAAGAAAGACTTCATCGCAAAACTCGTGAAATATCAGAGGAGGCAATCAATCATTTGGAATTTCAAAGCAATTAAAAGTACAAACAAAAGAAGAAACGTGAAGCTAAGGGACAAGCAAGCCATTAGAGGACTTCTGAGACTTCTTCCTGTAGTTAGAGACGCTACAGTTTGGGCATACATATTCCAGCCCATCCGTTTTCGCATAATCCTGTCGTATCATAACAGTGTATGAGCATCAATCAGTTTGCATACACTCAAGCCCATTGATGCTAATTACGACTGCATTGGTGTTTGTTTGGTTACCTTGAAGGCGCCGAGGCCTGGCCTTCTGTCACATCCGAAGTGAGCCCACTCTCCACACGATCCACAGTTCACCCAGTCACCTGCAGTGCTACTGTTTCAACCAAAAGCAAGAAGAATGTTAACATGTATCCTTCTGATGTGTGAGAGAGAAAGATGGTTGGTTCTTAAATGTACCTTCGACATATTAAACAACACTCCCCATCTACATCATCATGAGCATACTCATACTCCAGTAGATACGTCTCATAGTGTCTTTTCAGAGTATTGCCAACACCCTGCCATATAATATAAACCCAAAGCTAGTCTCTAAGACCAAATTCGTGATTTTTAAGAATAAATCAAGTGATGAGATTAGAAATCAAATAATTTACAGTCATTCTGTTAGTGAGTGTGTGGTTCCGCATCTTTGAGAAAACTTGTCCCTTCCAGTTGATCCCATTCCCTACGTGGAACCCTCCACGTGATACAACCTGCCAAAAAAACTCGGATTACCTCACCAAATCTATTATGCTGTCTGGGTTGATTGAAACCAAAATCATTGTGTAAACTACCTCTCGGTACAGGTTGAACAGATCAAGCCGTTTTGAGTTGAGAACAGCATCTGGAAACTCCGCTAGACCCCCAGGGGGAACAAGCCGGCTATGTCCTCGTATTACCAGAAACTGCATCACATCCCTTAAAAATTCCTCCTGAAGAGAGACAGAACCCATATAAGCCCCAAAGAAATAAACATATAGAATGGTTTTAAGTTGAAATCCAACAATCACACGAAAAAATGATGTAAACCTCTGAGCAAATCTGAATATGCGCTCTTCCACAGTCGTGTTTCTTGAGAGGCAGAGGGTTCAGTGTTATGATTTGCTTCCTCTGGTACGAACCAGAAAAAGCTTTACGGTGAGTTACCGGAGTACCCCCTGATGCACCATGCTTTGGAAGCATAGGCAAGCTTCCTTTGGTGTGGTCACCATCAAACCTTCCAATTTCAGAGTAACCAGAGAAAGGTATCATCTTATGTCGACGGGTATGAGGTATTGGTCGCAGAGCAGCCACGTTGATTTTCTTCGATGTAAGTCGTCCGTTTTCCATTTCCTGGATGTAAAGTTTTTTCGAAGGATGTAATCAGTAAGATATAACTTCTTCTTAGATATATATATGTTCCAAGAAAAATGGCCCACAAAACTTCAACCAAATTAGAGTTGATATCAACGAATCTAGCTCGTAACACACACAAAGGTTAAAACCTTAAATACCGAATGTTTGATATCAACCTGCGACATCCTAATCAGTACCTTGTTTTCTCTGCATGGCTCGGATCTTTTTCTGCTTGGCAAAGGAGGCGTTAACCAGTGAGGAATTTGGGTTACAAGAGCATCATGATTTGATGTATCACTCATCTGTTTTCCGCAGAAGAAAAGTAGACGTTGTGCATCATCTTTTTCAAAGGAAGCAACAGACAACCCCTGAATGCTGGCTACTCCAAGGACAACCAAACTGCGGTATGACACATCAGGCGCCAGCTGTCTTAAGACCTGCCGAAAAGCAAAGCTAACATTTTCTTAGCTAACCATCACTACTAAATAAACCCACAAATTCCTCAGAAGCCGCAGAGAATGCGAGTCACTCTAAATGTAAAATCATCATATATATATGGATGAAAGCAATAACGTAGGTAAAATGGTCCTAGGATATCCCAAAGCTTAAGCAAAAACTTTCGGGAAGTTGAATGTCACTAATCTAACTGACTAAATATTGTTGAGAAACTTGGCAAGAATGCTGTATCAGATAAATGACATTATCTATAACAAATCTAAGTCGAGCAAAAAAGTATGAGACTACTGACCTGCAGAGCCCATGTTGGAACTTGCATCGAAACTTCACACACACTAGCCCCACAAGCTATTGAGGCTGATTTCCGAGGCTCAGAGAAAACCTGCTTTGTTTCTTCTGAGTTCACCACTGAGTGAACTAGTTGGATCTTCTCAACCACCTCATGTTTTATGTGATTTTCCAAAAGCTAAGATTTAAACAATTAAGAAATTAATAAATCACAATGCACATGTATGCAAAAAAAAAAAGCACAGCTTTTAATAGATATAATCCCTTGCCTGATCACTGAAACATGTCTGCGCATTTCCAGACACCAGCATTGATATGTGTGATGAAGAACAGGTCGAGATATCACAACGCATGGTGACTACACCACGAGTAAATGTTCCTGCTTGAAGAGGAGGTGCTGGAGCACTGCAGTTTTAATTCCGGTAAGCAAGAATATGAAAACTAACAAAGTATGTCTTTGACTACCCTTAGGCACAAATTCACACAACGGTTGTTTGGCCAAAAAAAAGAATAATAATAAACACATACCTAGAACGGTTATGAAGTTTACTTCCTCGCATCTGGTACAACGAAATAATAATGTTAAATTTTGAAAGGACTAAATACATGTACACGCACACATTATCTTTCCATGCACACATTTTAGTATGCCCACTGATGACTAAACGAACGAGCTACACTTACTTCTATTCTCAAGAGGGCATTGAGTCCATCCACCAAAGATCCCAGTAAGAACGTATCCTGAAATAGCAAAAAGCTTTGGAACTGAGGATATCACAAAGAAATACTTAGATTTGCTCAAATAAACAAGCATCATAAAATATGCGAGGTCAACAACACCCACCACTGTGCGTGGTGGCCCACACAAGAGAAATCTCACGGTTACATCTTCATCATATATGTTTATTGATGGGAGACTCTCTAATGAATTTTCCTCTTCTAGTTCATCGGCTCCCGGTGAAACCACATCAATCTTTGGAGGGTCTCCAAGCAGACAGGGACATGGTCCCATCTCATAATTCATTATACGGTTGCTGTCAGAAGAAAGGACGGCATTGTTACTCGTACAATAGAGCCGGAAAGATGCTTCTGCAACCTGGAACGCATCCCATGTATAGCTGCAGGAACTGCATTGCAGAAACACATCACTGTCAGCTAAAATTATAGACTATGGGGACAAATATGGGTTTGTTTCATATTCTGATGTTTGAGTAAATAATTACCTTTGTATGATCGAAAACAGAGCATGGCGGAAATGACAAGCTGCGTATTTAGAGAACACATTTTTCCAATAAATAACATATTGAACTCCCTGCAAAAAAAAAGGCATAACACCAAGGGAGAAACTGATAAGAAAGAGCTATACAAAATAACCAGTTCAAAAGTTCTCTATAGAATTACGACCATAGTTATACCACGAACATAATGTATGATCAATCTAGCAATTAGGTGACCATCAAGGACAAAACTGTCATGCAAAAGGTCCTTTACATTTTAATCATTCTTTTCCAAGACTTTTAACATAACCATTGGGTTAAATGGATAGCGACAAAGAGGTCATAAAGAACAACAGGAAAGGAAAAGAAAAGCAAAACAAAAGAGAGCTAGATGCATATCAAGAATGGTGTACCTTAGAGTAGAGTGCTTGAGCTAATTCTTCACCATTGGGGAGCTCGAGGTAAACCTGGGACAACAATATCAAATCAAAGCCTATTAATATCCCACGGAAGGACCATTACAAACAGAAACTTAACCAGGTAACAAGAACCTAATAATATCACTGGTTAAATAAACTCCATGGAGCCTTTCAACGCATCATCAAGAGAGTTAAAACAAATATCTTAGCGGTATCAACCTAGCTTCAGCGGGTAAAAAGGAACTCTATATGTACAACTGAGCAATGTAAACAACGAATGTACCCACCGTTGTTGGTATTGAGGAACCAAAAAGAGTAAACAATGCATCAGGAGTGGAAAAATCAGCATATCCCAACACTAATGGACCAACTTCATCAGTATCTGGACTCTGCTCCCCTTGCAAGTACACAATATCCGGTGCTGAAGAGTTAATTGCAGCCTGGAACTCCTCTGCAGTAGGGTTATTCAATACCTGAAACTATAAGATGACAAAAGCGTAAAGCGAGAACCCAAAATTATCCCGACCAATATGTGAAACAAGTCTCATCAACTAACGATTCTATAACCACACACTTCAAAAACTTACTTAAAGTTCCAAAATTTCAACCAAATTAAGTTGTAAGTTACCTTAAGTCGCGCTGAAGAAGAGAGATCCGGGAAAGGGTAACTGGGCTGATGAGCTTCAGCTTTTTGTTTGTCGGAAAGCTCTCCAGAGACAAGAGCCAAAACATTACAACGGGATTGAGCATGAAACATCATTCAAAGCATTACCAAACTTTCTATCTCTATGGAAACTCCGCGGAGTAAAAAAGAAATCAACCGAATCGAAACCCTAAAGAAATTGAACGAATAAACCCTAATTTTGTGTAACTCGTAGAGGAAGAAGAAGGAAGGGAGAAATCAAGGAGACCTAGAAACGAAGAAGGCAGGCAAAGATGATTTTTATTTGGAATAAAGGAAACCTAAACGAAGAGGCCCATCCTTCACAAAGGATATTGACCGTCAAAAAGGAAGCAACTTGATGATTAGTAAGATCACACACACACAGATTAAAGTTAGAAATCTCAAGAACAATATAAAAAAATTATATATTTTTAAAGAGCTATTTGTATACTGTGTTTCTGTTTCTCATCGAAGCCCCAAAATCAAAGCGCAATTTTTTTAAAAAAAATCTAAGAGTCGAATTAATCAGTTGGGGACGCGATAATTCTAAAAACAATTCAGATTAATTCCTCCCCAGGCAGATACATTTTTTTTGTCTTTTTCAAATGGTTTTAATCCTCCAATAATTAAAGCTTCGCTTCATCATTCACTCACACAAGCAGCAGAAACCAAACATCATGTAATCTACCTTCCTGCTCTCTAAACTCAATGACTTTTAAAATGATATTTGTTATTTTTCAAATTTCCAAATCGTTAATTTGTTTAAATGTCTTCATTAATTTGCTTACATGTCTTCATGGAAGCTTGAAGTTAAGATTTGTTTACTGATTATACAATTATCTTTCCAATCAATTTCAAAAACGTTTAACTTTAAAATTTTCTTTTAAATATGTAACTAAAAACATAAGTGCATTTTAGTAATATAGTCAAATCAACTTTAAAAAAAAATTATATACTACAAATCAGGATATTATAATTCACCATCTTTCAAAATCATAATTCATATTGTAAGTCTACACAAGACTCCATACTTGTCTGAGTTTAGTTCTGATACTATTTGTAACTCCCAAAAGTCCATGGCTAATTGGTCCTATGCTCACTCACTCGATATGTGAGTTACATTTTGTGCGATGGACGCTGCGTTAATTTTTTGAAGGATTGAAAGGCTTATTCATTAATTATGCAATCACCACCTAACTTTTCACTGAGTTTTGGTTTTACTCACACGATATCGTAAACAATTTTTCGGTAGATCACTCATCCGTCAACTAACTCATTCTTCAACTCGTTCAATTCAAACACGTTAACTATGAAAGTATTTTGAAAGAGTAGCCAAGAAAATAAGTATTTTAGTAATACAAATAGCTAAATAAATTATTTTAAACATTTTCATATATCCCAAACCATAAGGTTACAACTAACTCATGCATCATCTTTTCCAAATCGATGCTCAGCAACAAATCGCATGTCTCATTGCCGTCCGAGCCGTGAGGGCGAAAAAGATTCAAGGAGATCCCAAGACCAATGCTTGAACATGATGTATGATAAAGTAGATATAGATAAATGGAATCAAATACAAATTGAACAACTGAAATATTTTTTTACGACAAAAAGTGGAGACAATTGTTACAGTTTTATTTATGGAATGCATATGTAACAAAAACATAGGTGATGAGAAACAGAAAACCTAATGGCAGCAGCAACCATAAGTGATGGAAGGTCAGAGAAATATGAGTGGATAATACGATCAATAATTCATATATGTGCAACAGGGAACTTTGATACTAGTTCTTCTAGGACAATGACAATAAATGAAAAGTTCGTAAGAGAATAATAAGATGATTGTTGAAAGAGAGACAAAGGAGGTTGCTGGTGCACCAAGGAGAAAGGTCTTTCTATTATAATTACAAATATGAAAGTTTTTTCTCAGATTCAGGTCTTTGTATTTTTAACAAAGAAATTATTTCAAATCCTTCAAAATTTATTGTAAAAACAGATCCATTAGTAAATCTGTATGAATAACACATGATTGAATTGTGATTTATAAATTATACAACCAATAATACATGATATTAACATGGTACTAAAATCAGAAAATTAATAAAACTAGATTTAGTTTGAAATTCCTGATCCATTAAAATACATAAACAAATAACCTCCATTCAGTTTACAAACATAAAAATAATAGATAGAAAAAAATTAAATAAAAATTAAATTTTCATTTTTAATAAACATATGATTATAATTGTAATTAATTGGTTTATAAATTTAAGTTATGCCTTTAGAAAATGATATTAACATTGGTTCAAATTAGAAAACTTATTTAAAGGTTATTTTACCAATGAACCATATAAAAATTTATGTGTGTCCCCTTACATTTTACGTCAAAAAACGATGCCGTAAGCCAAGGTTTCAAAATTTGTTTACTAGGCACGGCTCTGCACTTAGTTGTATAAGCTATAATTTTCATACCTGGACCGTTTAAACCATTCTTGCTGTCTCGCATGGGTTTTGGATGTCTAAGTGCTTGAGCCTTGGCTTGTTAATGATTTGGGTCGATGAAAAACTTACCCAACAGGTTGGTGATGAGTTTTTCAAGATGATTATGGTTTAGGGGCTTTTCCTTTCACCATTCGGATGAGCCATCTGGATGGAGATAAAAATTTTGTTTGTTTATACATAAAAAGTAAAATTCATTTAAACGATTCATCTCGGTGAGTTTTAAATTTTAGGTTTAATTTGGATACTCATCTGACTGATCCAAATTGAACCATCTTGAAGGCGATGGTTCTGTCAAAATAGTATAATGTCTATTATACATTTGATATAATTGATAAAATACAAATCTAAACCTAATATTATTTTGTCACTTGTGAAAAAATAACAAAACATCACAATATATTTTCCCGTAAAAAAAAATATTTTTCTGCCAGATTCCCAAAATCAAAAAATTCATTTTCCCGCCAAAACCATTTTTGTTTTTGTTTTGGCCAAAAACAAAAAAAAAAATCTCGCTTTCCCACCGAAACCAAAAAATTAAGTTTCCCGCCAAAACTGAAAATCTTTTTTTCCCGTCAAAAGAGGAAAATCTCGTTTTCATGTGAAAACAGACAAATCTCATTTTCCTTCCAAAATTGGAAAAAATTGTTTTCCCGCTAAAACCAAAAAATTATAGTTTTCCCGTCAAAACCAAAAATCATGTTTTCCTGCCAAAACAAAAAATCGCGCTTTCCCGCCAAAAACGTAAAAACATGTTTTCCGCCAAACTGCAAAACTTTATTTTCCCGCCAAAACCATAAAACGCGTTTTCCCGCAATAAACGGGTTTTCCCAGAAATAACTTGTTTTCCCGCAATAAATGTGTTTTCCCGTAAAAATGTATTTCCCTCAAAACGTGTTTTCTCGCCAAGACCGTAAAAACTTATTTTCGCCAAACCGCAAAAACTCATTTACTCGCCTAAATGGTAAAAACGCGTTTTCTCGCCAAAACCGCGTTTTCTCGTCAAAACCAATTTTTGTCAAAATTGATGTGAATATTTATTTTTCCGCTAAAACTGCAAAAATATTTTCCTCCAAAACTATAGTTTAAAATAACCATATTTTAACTAATTATAAAAATTAATATAGTGAAACAAAAATAAAATATGATTAAATTAGAACATGGTAGATATGTAGTTTATTTATTAAACTCATCTGGATGGAAATATAAATAAAGAAACGAACATAAAAACTAGGGCAATTCTCTTAAATAGCCTTTTTTAAGTTTTTGTCACAAAAATAGCCCTCAAAAAATAAAATAACCAAAATAGACTTTTTTTTTTTTGAAATTTTGATTTTTTTATATATTTTTTTTTAAATTTGAAACCCTAACCCCAAACCCACCCCTTAACTCTAAACCCTAAAGTCCAAATTAGTTAACCCTAGGGGTATAAATGCATTTATATGCATTTTTAGCTTAAAAAAAACATTTTGGTCATTTTCTTCTTTAAAAACTATTTTTGTGACAAACAAACTAAAATGGGCTATCTAAGGGAATTTCTCTAAAAATTATCCAGATGGCTCGTTCAAATGATTCATCTGGATGGAAAAACAAAACAAACTACCCATAAAATCTAGATAGATCATGTGGATGAATCACATAGATGAAGCAGCTTGATGGAGATGACAGATGGAGAAACGAACAACCCCTTATTAGAACCTATATAACATCATTAATTTTTTTCTCGCATGTCTTTACTTTCTTATCTTTTTTTTTGGAGGTTGTTTCACGCTAAGAATTAGATCTTTGATTTTTTTTGCCTTTTTGGCTCCTATGTACTCATCATTCCCTCCCCTTTTAATGGTTTATGACCTTAGAACTGTTTCATCTACATCAAAAGGAGCTAACTCACTTGCATCGAATGTTGAGAAAATGTTAATCTCACGTGGAAGATTAATCTTGTAGGCATTGTCATTGAACCATTTGATCAGTTTGAATAGGTCATCTCCTCCTAGGATAACTTAGAATTCCTCTGCTTGGGAAACATTTTTGTACTCATGTGTAACCAAACTGAATATCCTGATTTGAAGATGACCTTATCCATGACTTTGTTAGCATTCTTCTTGTAGTACTCGGTCTTCATCTCTATATTCTCTTTGGCTGGAGAAACTTCTTGATCAGCTTGGACTTGGCTCTCCATCTTGGCAAACTTTCTCTACTGGTGGTAAGGGTACAAGATCTAAAGGAGTATCTGGTTTAAATACATAGACTATCTCAATGGGTGTGAGTGTAGTAGCCGCGTGTGGAACTCAATTGAAAGAAAATTTCCTGAAAGGTAAGAAGCAAGGTAATTCTTAAGATTTTTTACCAACTGTGGCCTTTAAGAGGTTGGAGGGTGTGTAGTTTACTACTTTAGTTGGCCATTAGTTTGAGGATGGATGTGGTAGAAAAGAACAGCTTGGTTCCGATATTTCTCTACAAGGTGCTCTATAATTGGCAACTTGGTGTCTCTATCCGAAACAGTGGTTCTAGGAATGCAATGTAACTTGACCACTTCCTTGGAGAATTGGTCAGCAGTTTGAGTTGCATCATTGGTTTTGGCAGAAGGGCTGAAATTGGTCATCTTTGAAAATCGGTCAACAACCACAAAGATAGGATTCTTATGCTTGATCTTAGGCATCCTAATACAAATCCAAAAAATTGTGTTGGGTCAAAATCAGTCATAGTAATATCAACGACTAAAATCACTTAAACATAGAAAAATATGTTGTCCATGTAACCGAGCCAGAAATGTTGAGAGAATAGTTCCACATATGCCACCCCGGTTTAAATTATGATAGATCGGAGTAAGATTCATATAATTCTTTCTGGAAAATGTAACAAAACAATTTCCGCGTGGACAAGAATTATTCAGAGAATTCCCTCGAAAGGAGTTAACGAGAACATCCTTTCTAATCAACAACGATTTGTAGAGAAGCTTTCATAGAACAAACTAAACAGTTTACTAAACTAAAAATTTTAACAAAGAAAAATTTCCATCAAACTAACTTCAACAAAGTTTCGCAAAACAACTTTTGTAAATTTAAACTAAACAGTTAAGAAAAAAAACTTTCGTAAACCTAATTTTGATAAAGTTTTACAAAAAAATTATCGTAAAATTATCTAAACAACTTATGTAAAACTAACTCCAAGACCGTTTACGAAACAAATTTCATAAAATAAAACTAAACATATTTTACAAAAAAAAAAATTCATAAAATCAAAACAAACTCAACGTTTGTGAAATAACATTCATAAAACTAAAATAGCATTGTGCACATTTATCTGGAATCAAAGAACTGTACCAAAAAATGAGGTTCGGTTCGGGTTTACATCCTATCAATTATACTAGTAGATCCTATATCTCTAGAGTCAAAAACTGTAACCGAACCGGAACCAAACTGAGAACCAAATGGGTACCCAAATATCTATATTATAGTTTCTATATTTCTAAATATTAACTATATTTAGTTTAAAATAATCAAATAACTTTAAAATACTATTTACAAGTCGAAATACCCAAAAAAATTGAAATACTAGAATACTTTTTTATCCAAAATACTTAAAATTATATGAATTATCCAAAAAAAAAAATTGAGTCTTTTTATTTGAAGACTCAAAAAAAACTGATATTTAATCTGAAAAGGCTTCTTTTTCTTTTTTTACCTTTTAACCTAAATTAACCAAAAAAAAAAGCAAACTGGAACCGAGTGGGATCCAAAATTACTTTGGATATAAGTTGGTTCCTAAATTTGTTATCTGAACCAAACTGAAAACCAAAATAACCAAACCAACTTTATAAATACCCTAATGGATCCTAAACCTCTAGAACTGAAGAACCAAAGAACCGAACCGATAATCGAATGCCTAGGGCTAAAACTAAACATGAGTACATAAAACAATCAACAAAAGACGAAAGAAGACGAGAAGATCCAACAAGGAACCTGCTCGCCCATTTATCTCTCTCTTCTTTCTCTCTCCATGCTCCCCCCTTTCTCTCTCCTTGATCACCATCTCTCTCCTTGTCCTCGCCCATCTCCTTGTCCTCGCTAATCTCTTGTCCTTTCCAAAAACGTCATCGCCCATATATTCCTCGTACACTCCTCTTCGCCCATGTGCTTGCTCATTGCTGCTCACCTAATTGTTCTCACCCACACAAACTTACATGTTGCTCTATTTCATCTTCACGAGTTTCCGTTAAACATTTTGTAGTTGGTATTCGGAAATCCATTATTTTCACCAAATGGGTAAACGTCGAGTAGAAAATGGTTAAATAGTATCAATGAAGACTATAATGAAGAGATCGGCAAGAAGAAACAGACCGCAACAGCCTAAAACGTAAACACAAATCCAAGAGATAAGGAAGAATCTGAGGAGAATGGAAAGAGGATAAGTTCGAATCTACAAGAAATCGGGAACTCAGCAGACCTAGGGGTCACTATATAAACAGAGGGCCAAGACATGAGACATGGACACCTTTTCACACGATTTCTTAGACTTCACATGCTCTGCATTCGGTTTTATCCTTATGGAACTTAGTTTTAGATGGCTTTAGTCGAGAACACTTACACCAAGCTTTGATGTTCTATTACTTGTATCAGATTACTTAACAGACGTCGTGAAAGCAGTTCAATCCCTTATACACAACTCTTTAAAGAGAATTATTGGATGGCTTGATCCTCAAAATAGGTACATTGGCCGCCTTTCATAAAGTCCATTCTGGAATAAATAAAAACTCTTTACCATTTTCATATTTTCTATTTGCACTGTTTGTCGTGGTTATCACAGAAACTTTGGGTTCCCCAAAACGTTACGTAATACAAATTTTGATTGTGCGAGTTTCAGACTCCACAAATTATCCACCCAATGTTAGGAATAGGAAAATGAATGTATAAGCTATGAGTATGTAACCTTGATTTTTCCTTAAGGCAGATTATGCATTTAGCACAAAACCCGTTCTATGTCTCTCCTGAGGTGTGGCAAGAATAAATGCTCAACCACAATGCCAAGAATCTTGTCTAAACCAAATTTTCCCATCATACCTTCTCTATGGGCCTCCTTGAGTATTAATTCCCGCATTGAACTTTGAGGAATGCACAACCTTCTTTCTCTGAAGAAGAACCCCTCATGTTGTTAATATGGGTCGGTTGCTCCTTGGATGGCTTGTTGGTATAGTTCCCCAAAGTATGGATCACCTTCATACTGATATTTGAGATGTTAAAACCTCATTACCTTGGCTTACATAGTGGATATCAAAGTGTACTTCCTAGGCAAAGCATCAGCCACTATGTTTTCTTTAAATTTCTTGTATTTGATCACATAAGAAAAGGTATTTATAAACTCCAACCATCTTGCATGCCTCTTTTACAGAGTGGTTTGGCCTCTCAAATTTAATTATTTCATGCTTGGTGTGGATCATAAAATTCTTGGAGAGCAGATAGTGTTGTCATGTCTCTAGTGATAGCCCTAAACCATACAACTCCTTGTCATATGTTGGATAGTTGAGGGTGACTCCATTGACTGAAGTAAGCAACTAGTTGTCTTCCTTGAGTTAGAACAGCCCTAATACAAGTTCCTGAAACATCACACTCAGCCTCAATTCTTGTCAAAGTTAGGTAATATCAAAACGGGTGCATGAGTAAGACTATCTTTGAGTTTTATAAAGGCTTCTTCATGAGCTTGATTTCAACTGTTAGGAACAACTTTCTCTATAACCGCTGTCAAACAGGCAGTAATGGTACTAAAATCCTTGAAAACTCCTTTTGAAAAATCTGGGTAATCCATGAAAGCTCTAGACATGACCAATGGTTGTTGGTGTTGGAGATTCTTGTATGAATTTGATTTTCTCTTCATTAAATTTTAAACTTTGTGAACTACAACAAAACCTAAAACACCAGTTGATTAGTGTAAAATGTAAACTTCTTAAGGTTATAATATAATCTTTCTAGGTGCTATACTTCCATAACCTTTTCAAGATGCACTAGATTTTAAGAAAGAATAACATTATATATAAGGATATCATCAAATTATACTATTACAAACTTACAGATGTATGTCTTTAGGAGAGGCATTAGTAAAATCAAATGGCATGACAAACCATTCATAAGGACTTCTTTTGGTGTTGATAGTGCTGACTGAGACGACTATAGAACATGTTGATGGTGATATATCCACAAATTTTGTCGTGGTTATCACAAAAACTTTGGGTTCTTGATGGAATAAATAATATATAAATATTAAAAAAGCTTCTCTCATGAGACTTAAGGAGTTTTGATATAAGCATTTTGGCGTTTCATAAACAATTTTAGTGAGAAAATATACACTGTATATCACATAGACATAGGTTGTTCTACATTACTTCTGCATTTCAAAAAGAAGAAAATCAGCTTTATTTCCCTTAATACATGATTCTTTAAATGAAACAATTTCAAAAGAAGAAAATCAGCTCTTGGAAAATATATAACTCCCTTAATACAAACAATTTCAAAATCAGCTTTATTTCCCTTAATATATCACATAAACAATTTCAGTGAAAAATATACACTATATATCACATAGACATAGGTTGTTCAATATTACTACTGCATTTCAAGAAAAGAAAATCAGCTTTATTTCCCTTGAAACATAAGTCGGCTTCTGATGCTTTCCTCTTTCACCTCCTTCCTTTCTTGCTGTTTATTGATGTTAGTTCGTTTTTGTATGGACTCTAGATTTAAGTAGTATTTGATCGGTTTTAATTTGATTCCGGAGAATCCTTTGTTTCTGTCGGCTTATGTCTCCCAAGAATGTTTGTCTATTTTCTTGCTTAGGTGTATGAGGGAGTTTAGCTTAACTCGCCGCATCTTTGTAGTCGTGTTACTCTTATGTTCAAATAATCTACTAGTGTGAAAAAGAAAAGAGAAAACATAACTCTTTAAATTAAATATATATTAAACTTACAGAACATGTAGTTCAACTTTTACCGAAACTGTATAGAGTAAATAAAACGGAAAAAACATAAAACATCTATATGAAAGATTATATCATTAATTTAGGAAGCTAGACCAGCAGTGTATTTGATACCAGTTGCAGGCAACCATAAGTTTCCCTGTATGAACTGTGCCACCGTAAAGTTAGTAGCTTCTGCCGAAGTATTCAACAGATGGTACCCTGGCCACTTAACACGACGATCAAGGCTAGCCCCCGGTCCGTTGTTCATATATTCTGCATAGTACAACGTGTCCAACGCAAAATTGCCGTTCCATTCGAGCCATCCTTCCGGCTTGAGTACATCACTCATGTAGTTTTGCATGAACACTGTTCTAGAATATAGTTTCCATGGCCGACCCAAGTAAGTACCAGTGGTATTTAAGTTTGGAAGTAGGTCTGTATCAGCCGTTATGTTACTGAATTGGATCATGAATCCGGTTGGCTGGTTAGGATCTTTACGTCCTTGAGCCGTGATACTGTTCTTCTGGTTTGGTAGGCCTTGTTTTGCTTTGATTTGGCAGTCTTGAAATACAGCTGTAGCGTCTCCAAACATGAAATCTACAGTGCCCGTTATAATGCATTCTCTAAAGAATTGACGCATTGTGTGGGCGTAGAGAGTGTCTTGATAACCTCTCATCGCACATCGATAGAAAACTCCGAGATCCGAGTCTGACCGGATTGCAACTGCTTGATGTTTTTCCGGTCCTGCTGTGTTTTGAAACGTTATGTCCCGTGCGAGAAATCCTCTTCCGCTCACAGCTACCAAATGTTTTCATTACCAAATGAAAGTCTTCGTTAAAATAGTTATATTTAAGAGAATTGACTGAAAAGAGAAATGTTAACCAAAATAGAATAGTAAGTTGAATAAAAAGGATTAGTATGTCACCCACAAAAAGTAGCAGAACGGAAGGTAGTCCAACCGTCGATGAAACTTCGGTTACCGGTGATCACGGTGGCATCAATGCCGTCACCGACCATCATAATGTTCCATTTCTTCTTCTTAATCTCTACATTCTCAACATATATACCTCTTTTCACATGTATCACATATCTTTTTGTACTATAGTCCGGTGCAGCTAGCACGGCTTCACTTATCGTCGTGAAGTTCCCCGTCCCGTCTGCTGCTACAACTGCATCGGGCGCTGTTGATAAGCCATCAGTCTGCAGCAACTTTCGATCACCGGGTCTAACCCATGTGGGAAACTTACTGAAGCCACTATGAGTGGTGGTTGTCTTGTGGGCTCTATTGGGCTTAGGTTTGTGTTTGGAGGAAAAGTGGACCATTGTTAGTAGGTTTCGGATGGTTTTGCCCACCTGGCTTAGACCACCGGCCACAACTTTTTTGACAATTCCATTAGTGCCCTCGAAGCCGTCTAGACAGGTGTCCTGGTTAGAAAGGGCGGCGCTTATCCATGTCCTTAGATCCGAAGCCACGTCTCCGGTACTATTGTCTTTACCTGGCAGTGACAGTCTAATGTAAGTATTGAATATCCATTCATTCACTAGAATTATGGTTCGCACAAAAATATTTTTTCTTTTTTTTTTTCTTAAGAACGTCCGATTCTTTTGTGTACACAGTACATCCGATAAACAAAGAAAGCAATGTATGAGAATCTTTAGCAGTTTCATTAGAATTTTGGTTTGTACAGAATAAGTTGTTTTTGTAACGTCTGGTTCCTTTGTGGACATCCGATAAACAAAAAAAGAAAGAAAACAAAACAAAAGCAACGTATGAGAATGCATTAGACATTGTTTTGTGTCTAGGTATTAGACATATAACAGAAAATAATTTGATATTATTGATACTTCAAAAACATTTAGTGGACTTTTTGTCGTTCACAAAAATTGATGGATATCTTTCTACCATTTAATCGGCAGATATTTCCACCATATGCATGCATTTCCCAGTTTTCAGTTAAAACAGATTTTCTACTGTTGTAACAACTAAGTGAGTAAAAAACTGACCAAGGTCGAAGAAATAAATAATACAAAAAGATAATTGAAGTAAAAGCATTCGCAGTGGGGTCTTTCACCGGGAGTTTCATACCAAAAGTAATATTTTTTTAAAGGAAAAGTCTCTTGAAACTTGAGAGACTCATACAAAAGTCTCTTCGTTTAAAAAATTATTACTTTTAGTGAAAGACTCCCGGTGAGAGACTCTCACTAATGATGCTCTAATAACAACCTTATTAGAATATCTAGTTTTAGGTATCTAAAAATATAAATATTTTGAGTTATATTTTCCATAAAATTTAGAATCTCATAATTACATACATATATATAATATATATACACATAAATATATTTTTAAATTTTTTAAACTAGATAATTTAAATAAAAATGTTCTAAAAGCATGATTAATGAGAGTTTTTAGCATAATGCTCTAAAATGCTCTAAAAACCAGTTCTTAAATCAGAAAAGAAATCATACTCTAATACAAAATAAAGCCATAAGAAATCAAAGAAATAGAAAAGAAAGGGAAACTAACGCGAAACGATCGAAATTCAAGTTTCAAAAAAATATGTATACTCGATATATGATGAAAGGGCAATTTTCTTAAATAGCCTTTTTGAGTTTTTGTCACAAAAATAGCCTTCAAAAAATAAAATGACCAAAATAGTTTTTTTTTTTTTGAAATTTTGATTTTTATATTTTTTTATAAAAATTTGAAACCCTAACCCCAAATCCACCCGTTAACTCTAAACCTAAAGTCCAAATTAATTAACCCTAAGGGTATAAATGCATATAAATGAATTTTTTAGTTTAAAAAGAACATTTTGGTTATTTTCTTCTTTAAAAACTATTTTTATGACAAACAAACTAAAATAGGTTATCTAAGGGAATTTCTCATGATTGAAAACTAAAAGGAATCTTATTTATGTTTTTTAAAGCTTTTTCTTGGTTAACTTTGATCTGGTGTTTCGGTACACCGAACTTTGATTTTTTTTTTTTTCCAACGACCGAACTTTGATACTGTATATTGTGTAGTCTTTTTCCTTTCCCCAAAACTCCAGTTAATTGGACAACATATCATGTGACTTAGGCTTATAAACAACTATATATAAAGAACGACATTGAAATTTATTACAGATGTTGCAACATTCATATCATATCCAAGATCCACGTAAATGTAAAAGTTATGAACAAAATATTCTATTCCCACGTCGAAGACTAATCACCGACGATATATTAATATACCAACTCACTTTTTCTTTTTGAAAGAGTCTTCGGAATCCGATTCAGCAGACGAAAAGTTTTGAATTATAAATTTTTAATTAAAAAATAATAATTTCGCAAGAAACATAAAGAAAAATTGGTCGACGTGTTAAGTGATGGTCGATACAATGGACTTCTATTATGCTCTTTTCCGTCGCTACTATTTTCTACTTTCTCGCAGAAATAAAGAAAGATTCAATAACAAAAACAAAAGTAGGACTAAAGTAAACAATAAAGTTTTTAAAAAGCAAGTAAAATAAAGTTACTAAGATAATGTTTGGTAATTAATATCGCTTTGCGTTCCGATGTTTTTTTCTTTTTATTTGTCAATTGCCGTCCAAAGTGTACATAATAGCATTACAATTTAACAGGGTTCCACTTATATGATATAAGTTATAATTCGGTTGCAAACTACCTTAAAATTATATATAAGTAATAGTGCGGTTGCAAAATTATACGATTTGCACCACCCCATGAACTGTAGTTTACCTGGTAATTGAGTTTTTAGCCGTTGGTAATTATTTTTACATTCTATTAAGTATTTTATTCGTACATACAGACATAAGAATTTTATAAATCTATAGATAAATAATTTAAATACCATTAGGAAAAATTATTGTTTATACGTTAAAAATTAAAAAAAAAAAAATTTTCATATATAAAGTTTTTCATCATAATATATATATTTTCTATTACGTAAAACAAACTTAAAACACTCTTATATTTAAAATATTTAGTAATAAATTAAATATTAAATTCTTTACATATGAAAAAGTTTTTCAGTATATAAAATTACTTTTTATTACGTAAAATAAATTTAAAAACACTCATGTATACATAAAATTATGTATAAAATATATATAAGGATTTATCTTCTTTTTGAAAAATAAATTTATGAAGTAAAATATTTTTTTGGGTAACACATTATAAACTATTTTATATAATAATAATTATCAAATCAATGAAATTTATTTTTAATTAATGGTTAATTATGTATTTACCAATCTAATTATTTATTAAGGTTAATAAATTTTTATAATATAATATAAACTATTTTTAGAATGATAATAATTAAACTAATGACATTCATTTTAATTTATAATTAATTATATATATTAATAAATTTAATTATTAATTAAGAATAATAAAAAAAAATTACTCGTTTTAACTTTCAACGTGAGGCGGAAAATCAGTAGAGAATTTCAAATTATGTTACTAGAATGTGAATATCATTAAGTGAACAAAACGATGTTATATGGAAAATTGGAGAAGAAAAAGAAAAGGTGTACGAGTTTGATACCGTTGGGGTTCTGAGAGGCAGAAATGATCCAAGAAAGCTCTTCAGAGGCAGAATCAAGAAGATCAACGCAATCAACAATGGCATGGCCCACTCGTGAGTTCCCAAATTTCTTGTCGAACTTCGACACTAAAGCTCCGGCTTTCCTGACTAAGTCGACGGCGGTTTTTGCCGCTCCGGCGAACTCCAATGGCGGTACTCTCAAGCACTCTATTTGAACATACCCTTTGGAAGAAACGACATCGTTTTCGGCAGAACAGAGAGAGAGTGTCAGTAAGAGGAAAAAGGTCGATGAAAACCGTTCTCGTAACTTCATCATATCTGGTGAAACCGTAAAGATGAAACAAATTGTGTCTCTAAAATATATGTTAGAAGATCTCTGATTGAGGAGTAGAGAGGTGAGTGATGTGTGATTTTATTTACGAAATAAAGAATAGGAGAAAGAGAGGGTACGTGGCTAGGCAAGAAAGGAGACAACGACCTAGCCTTGCATTTATACCCACCAGTAAGGATTATGGTCACCTAGGATTATGGTCACGTTCGTTTTTATGTTTGATAGATCGTCTAGATCCAATATCTAAATACAACATCCAAACATTATTTTATTTTATATTTATCATTTCTATTTAAATATAACATGATCAAGATATTATGTTATGTTATTTTTTTATTTTAAAATATCATTTTAATACTAATAGTTAAAGAGACTAATAATAACATTTATATTATAAATAAGAAATTATATAATATTCATATAAATATATTTAAAATTAACTTTATATCAAAATAAAAAATAATTTGGTAATTTGGCGAAAAAACTTATGTTTTTCATTAAATAAAAAATTCATTTCTTACAATTTTACGACAAACATGATTTTTGATTTAGATAAAAACATAAGTTTTCTATTGTAACGAAAAGTTTTGATTTTACGATTTTAATGAAAAAATGGTTTTATGATTTTAATGTGAAATTGACTTTACCATTTTGACAAAAAATGATTTTATGCTTTTGAGAAAACTTTCGATTTTGTAGTTTTAACAAAAAATTATTTTTTAAGTTTTAGCGGAGAAAAATAATTTTGTTATTTTGGCTAAAAATTCAATTTAAGGTTTTGTCAAGAAAAAATGACTTTTGTATGTTTCTCGGGGAAAAAAATAATTTTGAGATTTTTTTGAAAAATTCGATTTACAGTTTTCGTATAAAAATTTGATTTACGATTTTAGTAGAAAAACTCAAATTTATAATTTTGGTAGAAAAAACCAGTTTTACAATTTTGATGTGAAAATTATATTTAAAGTTGTAATGACAAATAAGTTTTTTTGGTATAAAACTTACATTTGTGATTTTGTCAGAAAAATTGATTTTACTGTTTTTGCAGGAATACATGATTTTGTGATTTTAATAAAAAAACTTAATTTTATTGTTTTGAAAAAAAATCATTTTATCATTTTAGCTGAAAATTTATTTTATAGTTTGGGTAAAAAAAATATGGTTTGTCATTTAGGTTTGAATTTATAGTTTTGTGAATTTCAGAATCTTTTTGTTTTAGCAAAAAAATCTGATTTTTTTAATTTGGCGGGAAAACATTTTATGAATTTTATAAAAAAATTTGGTTTGTTATTTTGGTACAAAAACTTGATTTTATGATTTTAACAAAATTAATTAATTTCTGATCTAAAAATATTATATAATATTTATAATAATTAATTTAATTTATATTTATTTTATATTAAAGATATTTAAGTCGTTTGAAATTGAGATGAAAATTTTATATCCACATGCTATACTTTTTTATACTTAAAATATTTAGATATTTAATTAAGGTTTTGAATAGTGACATATCGTACTGTATTGTTGTCAATAATAACAAAAAATTATATATATATTTATATATATATACATATATGTGTGTTTTTGTTAGTATTATGACTACATTGTATTTATTTCGTATTTTATCCAGCATGTTACTCTCAGAGCTTGAGACTACTTGAATTTATTAGATTTGGACTTTTGAAATTCATTATATAAAAAGAAACTCGTAAATCTAAGTCACTGGTCGATACCAAAAAAAAGAATCGTCAAAACGCTTAGTAACACGGTTGGCTATAAAACTAAATTCTAACTCTCAACACACAATATATAATAAGACTACGAATCTAGATTCTAACTGTTAGCTCGTAGTTACGCTTAATTAAGCTTCGAACAGAGCGGAAGCATGAACCATATGGGTTGGCGTTAAGAAAATGGACAAGTGGGACCACCCTTTACCCAAGGCGGTGCATTGAAGATATAATTGTGATTATAATGAACTTAATGAATAACATGTGATGTGATCTAAATAATCTTGGCGGCAATCTTCGGGCGTGATCTCATTTACACGTGTCCTCTCAAACTATTCTCCGTATGCACTCGAATTAGGTCTGGGCATTCGGGTCCTCAGGTCGGACTCGGATCGGATAGGTCGGGGTTCGGATCTTTCGGGTTGAATGGTAGAGGACCCGATAGGGTAATTTAAAATTTTCGGTCTCGGTTCGGTTCGGTTCTTGCCGGGTTTGGGTCGGGTCGGTCCATCTTTTGAAGAACCGTTAAAATCCGCCATTTTTTGGGTTTTAAAAAATTCGGATCGGTTCTCGGGTTTTCGGGTAATCGGGTCAGTTTTCGGGTAATCGGGTCATTTTTTGGGTTGGTTTTCGGGTAATCGGGTCGGTTTTCGGGTAATCAGGTCGGTTTTGGGTCGGTTTTCAGGTAATTGGGTCGGTTTTTGGGTGATCAGATTGGTTTTCGGGTCGGTTTCGGGTAATCGTGTCAGTTTTTGGGTAATCGGGTCGGTTTTCGGGTAATCGGGTCGTCTCGATAGTAATCGGGTCGGTTTTTGAGATAGATGTAGGCTGGTTTAGATAGATATAAGCTGGTTTAGGCTTGGTTTAGTGTAATTGATTCGGGTCTAAAATTACCCTATCGGATATAGGGTACGGTTTGGGTCGGGTACTCTACCCACGGGTCCTTAAGCTCAAGACCCAATAAGGTAATTTGATCAGATCGGTTTCTACCCGGACCAGATTTTTTCGGATCGGTTTCGGGTCGGATCTTCGGATCCGAGTAAAATGCCCAGGCCTAACTCGAATTAATCATGATGATTCCTTAAATTATTGGAGATATACTAACGGTATGTCCGTGCGCAAAACAGTTATTTTTTTATAATTTTGATTTAAATATATTATATTTGTATTTAATATATAAATGAATTATAAATTAATTGTAAACTTTTTTTTTTGTTTTCAATATATTAATAATAATAGCTATATGGTTTTAGTAATAAAGATGAATTGTAAAGTATAACATGCATAATATATTATAGTTTTGGTTTTTAAAATATAAATTTAGATATTTACTTGTTTTTCATTTTAAATTAAGTAATTTTTTATTTTTTATTTGATTATAGTTAAGAACGGAGTAATAAAAAAATAAATTATTTCGTAAGTAGATAAAACATTTATTTTTGGAAATTAATACAAAAAAGAAAATAGTACATAAATGAAACTGAAAATTAAAACATAATAAACCCTAATTAATAGTAATTAAGCTAAGATCATAGATTATTTTCTCTATATATTTGACAACTTTTATTTGCACGAAGCCATTGATCAATACATGGAAATAGAATTTATGGTTACAAGTTAAAGAGTAGATATTGTTTTCATAGTTGTAATTTCCGAAGTATATAGTACATGTATCTTTTTTCTCTTTAGTAGTTGGAGGCCTATTAGTTTTTTCTAAATCGGTGATGATAAGAACGACGTCAAGTTTTGCAGTCGCATTTTGGTTGTAGTCTTTAATAGTAAAAGTAAATTGAAGATCATCAATTATGTTATTGTTGTTGTCTTTAAGTACATTCATCATGTATTGGGTTGTCTCTTAAATAAGCAAAGTTGAATCAGGATGGTGAATGTCATGATATGTTAACATGAATTATATGCTCTCAGTTCTTGAGCCATTAAAATTACCTTGATAATTAATAATAAATGGTAGCTGAAAGTTAATGATGGATTGTTGTGTGTTGGACATGTGGATGTATACTTGAAGTGTTTGTCGTGTATATGCTTATGTTAATCTTGTTTGGTATGAGGGCTGATGAGAGAGAAGTGATTCATTATTCATTTTAAGTTATTTCTGAGAGTTTACCGTAATATTAGCATAATGTGTTATAGTTATGTCTTATATAGTGTGAGTTTAAGTATTTGATTTTTTTTTTACTTTTTCTTACGTTTGGTTTTAAAAATTATTTATTAAGGATTTTTTTTAATTAATGGTTTGTGATGAATTTACTATTTTTGTTTACGTTGAGTTGTTACTTCTTATGAAAACTTCCTATAACTTATATATTGCGACCAGACATACATCCGAAGATCCACTGTCCCGACCAGATGATCCACACAACCCAAAAGGTCCATTCCACCGAAGGTCCACATACTTGATGGATCCTACGCTCGAAGGTCCACCAAACTGATAATCCACATAACATACAACCAAAGGTCCACCAACAAAAAGATCCATATGATCAAAGGTCCACCGACCCAACGGTCTATCACAGCCAAATCCAACATACACCCGACAGTTGAACACGGCCGAAGCAAACATAAACGGCATGAAGTCAAAACACAATCATAACATCTTTTGCGGTCTGAAGCTAAAAAAAAATTTTTCTTAATAAATCTTGTTCATCTAATTTTTTACTTCCCTAATTAAGCTAATTCTTAATCCGTTTATAAAACTTTTAATCTAACATGTCAATTCTTTTCAAGATCGCTTCTACGTTTATTCACATAAATATATCAATTAAAATATGCCATCATTACACATAATATAACATATAAAAGTCCTAAAAATAAAAGAACGTTCTTTGATCCTTGAGAACCACTTCGAAAAAAGAAGAAAAAACTTTCCATAAACAATTTCCTCATCTCAATCCTAATGAACCAAACTGGAACAAAATACTGATTATTTATCTGCCATGAATCACGCATTCAACTTAGATGAATCTCTATTCGAGGACTTTGAACCTTGTAATGGGGGAGCAATTACATTGAAGATGGAATAAGTCATTTTCTAATTTACGTTGATTTTGAAATTAATTTGAGTCGTAGACTTGGATTAATTAATGAATAAAGTGATAAAATCGACTAGTTTCTTCCAGCGAAGAAATATTTAGCTCCTCTTTGCTCGATCCCTTTTATCGAACATCTCTCTACCAACTCGTTACTGCTATGACTTTTCTCTAAATTAGTTTTCTTGTTTATGTGAAAATTGAGTGCTAAAGGAGTCTTTATATATGATTTATCAAGCTTTTCCACCAAACAAAAACACTTAATGCAGATTTCCCTTTTGGGTTTGATCAAATATCACTATAAATAGCCTGACTCATCTCTACGATACCCTTCTTATCTGATTTCCGCATACTCAACCTTCTCTCCATATAATCCTGTAATGATAGCTAGTTAAACTTTACTTACTTGAAACTCATATTATCTAATAGCCTAACATTCTTTTATTGCATTGCAGTCTTATCTTTTCTTTTTATATGCATGATCGTTCTATGATTTGGTTGCTGTCACTTTAGTCTATTATAAATGCATTTAATATATAAAAATACGCTTTTTACAGAAATAGACATCTTGTGATTTATTTTTTTCCAAATTAAAAATACTCTAAGAACAGGTTGTTACATGTTGAGAACTCAACTCAACTTCAACACACGTTCAAGTTTGTTACAGATTCAGTTCGTTCGTTAATCGCTCTCTCTCTTTCTAACTTAACGCGGAAATAACAAAAAAGTAAAGAGAAGATATGACACAGAGCAATTTAACCAGTTCGGAGTCTCGATGTGAATAACTCCTACGTCGGGCCAGAGGATTTCGGCAATCCACTATATGTTCAATCTCACCAACGAGCTTAGACAAAATCAGACTTTCAGCTCAATGATGTAAAGAAACGTTACAATATTCTTATCAAGTCTAATCCGACTTTGAGCTTATATAATGCTCCTAGGATAATTTCTAATCCTAATAAACTTATCACTTTCCTTTATTTACTAGGAACATGATTATCTCTTAATTCCTAATGTATTTCAGTTTTGGTCCAACTTATCCAACAAACTCCACATTGAGTCAACAACTGAAAACATCTTCATAGTGATTGCACTTCGAATCTTTATACTGGCAATGACAAAACCATCTTCAAGCTTCAGTCACCTTCAACAACTCCAAAGCGTTGTTGAACTTGTTCACTGGTACAACTTTTGTCAAGACATCAGCCGGATTTCTTGAGGTTGGATTCTTCAGTACCTCCACCTCTCCCTAAGCGATCCAATCTCTGATAAAATGGTACTTGGTAGCAACGTGCTTCGTCTTCTCATGATAGACTATGTTCTTTGCCAAAGAGATCGCACTCTGCGAATCCCACCATATAGAAACACACTCCTGCTCAAATCCGAGCTCTTTCAGTAACCCCTTAATCCACAAGCTTTCTTTCACAGCTTCTAATAAGGCAATATACTCAGCTTCAGTTGTCGATAGAGCCACCACATGCTGCAAATTCGACCTCCAGCTTATAATGTTTCCTTATACCTGGAAAACATACCCAAGAATTGATCTACTCTTGTCCAAATCCGCTGCATAGTCAGAGTCGCAAAACCCTTGAACAAAAAACTCTTTTCCCTTTGTATAAGTTAGACATAATTGAGATGCTCCTTTGATGTATCTCAACAACCACTTCACGGTTTCCCAGTGGAGTTCTCCAAATCAACTCATAAACCTACTTACCAGACCTACTCCATATGCTAGATCAGGTCGTGATCCTACCATAGCATACATGATGTTTCCTACAACACTTGAGTGTGGAACAGTGTTTGTGTCTAACACCTCAGGATCATCTTCCACAAAACACAACTTGAAATGTTCTCCAATAGGTGTATTCACCTTCTTTGATTCTGCCATATTGAAGTTACATAGTACCTTCTTTCTTTCAGGTTTGTCAACCACTACCCACGTTTTATTTTTATCCAGAGACGTCATCTCTTCACCAGCAGCTGCTTTCCAAAACTTCTTATCTTTGGAGCTCATGGCCTCATAATAGTCTCTGGGTTCTTCTCCCTCTACTAACTCTTCAGCTGCAACAAGGGCAAAAGCCACTTCAGACTCTTCTATGAAGTTCAAGGGATGAGTGATATCCATGTATTTTGCAGGTGGAACAATAGTCCTCCTCTGTTTATCCCTTGCAAGTTGGTAATTTTTCAAACCACCACTCATAGTTTTTGAATCAATGTCACTGTTATTTTCTGTTTCTATTTCAGAGTCATAACAAGCTTGAAAAGGATCAGGTTCTCCACCTGTTTCAGAACTCGTTGAGTTAGCTATTGCAGGCTCTCAATCTTCACGTGGTATTTTCGTGATAACCTTAGCTTTTCCACTATCTAAGTTCTCATTAACTTCTTCTTCAGTGGAATCTTTGGTCGTTTTCAACCCCAACATATTTTTATACATCACATGTTCTTTAGACATAGCATTCCGACTTATGATACACTTCTTTTGTTCCAATAGCCAAACCTTGTAGCTTTTCACACCTGGTGGGTAGCCTACAAATACTCCCTTCAGCGCCTTGGCTTCAACTTTCCTTGATCAATATGTACATAAACAATTGATCCAAACGTACGTAAGTGTTTGTACCCAGACTTTTTTGAGCCAAATTTTTTCAGGAATGTTGTTGTCAATCGCAGACGATGGTGTTCTATTGATCAAATAAGCAGCTGTAGTTGCAGCTTCGCCCAGAAGCTCTCACTCAAACCAGGTTGGTTTAACATGCATCAAACCTTTTCCATAATTATTTGATTCATACGCTCCGCAACGCCATTCTGTTGTGGCGTATAACTACACGTTTTGTGCTTTTGAATTCTATTCTTCTTGCAGAATGTATCGAACTCCTTGTTACAGAACTCCAGATCATTGTCTGTTCGGGGACTCTTGACCTTCTGATTCACTTGATTCTCAACCAGTGTTTTCCACTCACAGAAACTTGCAAAGCTTCATCTTTTGTCTTCAGAAAATATAACCAGACCTTCCGAGAGCAGTCATCAATGATCGATAAGAAGTATTGTTTCTTTGAAAGGGATGGATGTACGTTAGAAGACCCTTAAAGGTCAGCATGTACATACCCAATCACCTTTATCCATGTCATGCTTTCCAATTGAGAAGCTTACACACTTGGTCTTTCCCATCACACAATCTTCGCAAAAATCATGAGTTGTGATCTCTTTCTTCGTTAGTATCTCCTTGCTAACCAAGATCTTCAGTTTTTTTTTCACTGATGTGGCCCAATATGTTATGCTAAAGTCCACTGATATTGCTCTTTGGTTCTGGAACTTCTACTTGGTGAACTTCACTTGTTACAGTCTCACCTTCGAAGATATACAATCCGTTTATCAGATTTTCTCTCAATCTCAGCCTTCCATTCTTGTGAAACGTGAGCTTACCATCTCTTCCACTGTGTTGAAACCCGAGTTTGTCAAGTGTTCCAGTATAGATTAAGTTTCTTCTCAGGTCTAGAACTTATCTGACGTTGTTCAACCTGAAAATTGAGCCTCCACAAGTCAGTAACTTAATAGACCCAATTCCTTTAGCCTCCACCAAATAATTATATCCAAGTATAATCTGATTTCTGTTTATCTCTGTAAAGGTATCAAACCAGTCTCTTCTGGACGTCATATGATAGGTACACCCTGAATCAATAACCCAATTATTTCTTGGATTCAGATCAGAGACGTTCAACGCGTCATAATATTGAAGCTTCTCTGTGATAACACCTGCTTCACCTTGTTCCTCTCTTTCATACTTCTTCTTAAGTGTGAAACAATCCTTCCTGAGATGTCCCTCCTTCTTACAGTGCCAACACACCACTTTAGATCTTGACTTTGATCTACCACGATTATTCTTATTAGAATCGTTTCTCCATTCTGATCTTTTTCTATCTTTCATGACTAAACTTTCTCCAACTTCTTTACTACTCCAACAACTGTCTTTCAACTCTCTTTCTTTGTCACGAGCTGCTGCAGTCACAACCTCCAGAGTTATGGCATCCTTTGCAAACTTCAAAATCTCCTTCAACTGGTTGTATTGAGATGGCAAAGAACATAGAAGTAATATAACTTGCACCTCATATGTTACCATGATTCCAACGATGTTCAAATCAGACACTAGCTTCAGAAAATCAGCAATATTAGAATCAGCAAATGTAACATCAGTCATCTTAAATTTATAAAACTTTAATTGCAGGAAAATCATGTTTGGCAGAGACTTAGACATATACAGTTTCTCCAACAATGACCAATTTTGATGGAATGATTATTTTTTCGTAGAACATGGTCACTAACGTTCAGAACAATCAGATTCATGGCTTTCTATGATTTTTCTACCTTCGAGGGATCAATGTCAGCTGGTGCTGTCTTTCCCTCCTTCGCTTCATCATCATCCTCCTTTAATTCAGACTTAGCCGGTTCTCGAAGTAGTTTATCATCCATGAGAATCTCCTTCAAACCTAAATAACCAAGATGCACGAGCATGCGAATCTTCCACAACATAAAATCGCCAGACCCATCAAACCGATCAATTTCTATCCGTGTATTAGACATCCTAACCTGATGCTCTGATACCAATTGTTGAGAACTCAACTCAACTTCAACACACGTTCAGGTTCGTTACTGTTTCAGTTCATTCGTTAATCGCTCTCTCTCTTTCTAACTTAACGCGGAAATAATAAGCAAGTAAAGAGAAGATATGACACAAAGCAATTTAACCAGTTCACAGCCTCGATGTGAGTAACTTCTACGTCTGGGCCAGAGGATTCCGGCAATCCACCATATGTTCAACCTCACCAACGAGCTTAGACACAATCAGTCTTTCAGCCCAATGATGTAAGGAAATGTTACAATATTCTTATCAAGTCTAATCCGACTGCGAGCTTATATAATGCTCATAAGATAATTTCTAATCCTAATAGATTTATCTTTTTTCTTTATTTACTAGGAACATGATTATCTCCTAATTCCTAATGTATTTCAGTTTTTGGCCAACTTATCCAACATTACAACTGACCAACAATCTCTATATATATTTTTAATGAAAAATGGTTAAATTTGAATCTATTAAAGACATAAACCTAACTCTCAGATGGGAGGTGTAGTCAATGGCGATGCTAGAAATTTTTTTCACCGAAATCAAAATTAATATAAATATATAATAAATAAAAGAAGTGTAAAAAATAAAATTGTATGGGGATCAATTGTATATATATTAACCAAATTTCAATTTTATCTAGATAATTTTTTAGTTAAAACAATTAAAAAAGGAAAAAAACATAGGGTAAGCTGACTCTTCTCTTTTTGTGTAGCTCCACAACTAAGTGGTGGCCCACGAATGGATTTTTTTCCAAATACTTAAATGAGCCAAAAGCAATAATTTATATCTGTGTGGCTAATGATAATTAGATTTTTTTCCTTCAAACACCACTAAACCAATCTGTTGGTTTCCCTATATCTATTTTGAAGAGACGTGTAATGTCCTCGAAGAAAGACTTTTCGTTATTTGTTCGTTTAGATGTTCAATAAATGATTTCTCTACAAATATTTAAACTTCGAAATACTAATGTCTATACCTCAGCGATCTCACATCATAAGAAGAAAATGGTATTGTCTTTTTGTAAATAGATAAAAGAAAGCGGTTGTGTCGGGTTGAAATTTAAAGAAGAGTTGTGGAGTCATGTGTCGGTGCCTCAGTCTTATAATTTCATTTGATTTGTTTTTGTGTTACTCTCCTTTGTAGGGCCCAAACCCCAATCGCTTGGTCAATTTATCGATGTCCAACAAAAGTTTATCTGCCCATCCCTGTGAGTTTTTTTCTTTTTTCTTTTTTTATAAATTAATGTCACATAATTTAGATGTGTTTTTGTATAACTAAATATATATTAGTTATTTAAATATTTTCAGTTTTATACATCTGAATCCAACCCAAATCAAAACCGATAATATGATTATTTTTGGTTATTTAATTATTTTTAAATAGATACAAAATATCTGAATAAAATTATATAGTTTTTAGTACAAATATTTAAAGTTTCAAATATATTAGTTATTTGACTATTTTTAGATTTTAATACATCAAAACTAAATTTATTCAGATCCAAGACGATCATACTCAAAACTAACTAAAAATTTTATAATATTTAAATAGAATTTAATTAAATTAAAAAAACAATAACTGAAGAAACGATCCATACTCATACGGATATCTAAATGACAATGCCTAACTTATTTTGTAAAAAAAAACTTTTTGTTAACCTTTGTGAGTTCTTATCACCAATAGAGCAATCTCATTTAAATCTATCAAATTATTATAGTTAACATATAAAATAAATGATACTAAATTATTAAGGTGAAAACAAGTAATGAAATAGTTAATAAGAGTGAAAAGTGTAAGAGATGTAAAATCATTTTAAAATAAATAAGTTATGTTTTTATTTCTATAATAAATGTTGTAGAATTATTTGGAAAATTGAAAAAATGAAATTGTTAGAATTAGTTAACAAGTGAATAAAAATCTATAAAAACTATTTAAAATTAAGTAAGTATTATTTTATGAGTAATTTTTGAATTCATCCCCTAGGGTGAACCTATAAATTCACCACTTAAATGATAATCAATAAAAAATTATCATGTCATATTTTGTTTAGAAAAAGTATTAATTGCTGAAATAAAATTTTTGACATTGTGGAACTCTAAACCTAAACTTTATAGCTCAAATTCTAAACACTAAATTCTAATCTTAAAGTTAACAACACTAAACTCTAAAAAATAAACCTTAAAATCTAAATCATAGAAGGTGAACCATAGGATTTATGATTAACCCTAGAGTTTAAGATTTAAAATTTAGGATTTAAGGTTTAGTGTTTGAAATTTGAACTATAAAGATAAGGGTTTAGAAATATTTTTTGAGAAATTCTCTTAGATAGGCTATTTTAGTTTGTTTGTCACAAAAATAGTTTTTAAAGAAGAAAATGACCAAATTTTTTTTTTTTTGAACTTAAAAAATGCATATAAATGCATTTATACCCCTAGGGTTAACTAATTTGGACTTTAGGGCTTAGAGTTAAGGGGTGGGTTTGGGGTTAGGGTTTCAAATTTAAAAAAAAAAAATCAAAATTTCAAAAAAAAAGTCTATTTTGATCATTTTATTTTTTTAGAACTATTTTTGTGACAAAAATAAAAAAAAAACTATTTAAGAGAATTGACCGACTAAAACTAATCCTTAAAAGACATAAAGTTCATAGATAAATTTTCTCTCCAAATTCATATTTATTTATGTGGGTGACCAGAAAATATGGTTTAGTTTTACGTTGGATCAAATTTATTACGTGTTGGCGTCTCAGTCTTGTTCTTTTGCCACTGGATCACAAGGTCCCGACTTGCCTTTTTTGTTGTCAATTTTTATATCATTTCTAAGATACGTAGCGTTTTTAAAAAATGATACCTACGATAAAGATTTTTAATATATGTGATTATATTTTGTTTCTGTTGTCAACATCTAGTTGATCGTTCTTTAAATTTTATTACAAACCAAAACTGAAACAAATCAGAATAGATTTAAAAAATATTATGTTGGATCCAAACCAAACCTAAGGTTATATCCAAGCCAATGTTGAAATTGGATTCCAATCACTATCTAATTAGTTATATGAAATTAAGTATATTAACTTTCGGGACAATTAAAGTAAATTAAAGAGAAAGCAAAACGCGTTTTATAACTTTGAATCCTTTTTTGCTAGCATCATGTGCGTGCGATCACTTTCCATGCAAAAATGCAAAGTAATTACTCAGTGCTTTTGCTTCTTTTTTTTTGCAGCATGATCCTCTTATCTCTTTGCTTTTTTATTATTTTAAAATAATTTGGAGGTTTCCCAAATTTATAGAAAAAAGCCGAACTAATTCCAAATGAGAATGCATCCTACGAATAGATATTCTTGCCGTATATTCAAATAAATCCTAAACAATATGCCTATATTCACATGGCCACATTATATAGTATAGTGAGATGCATTCGAACCTAAAATTAAACTACTATTCATTCCAACATGTGTCACATCATAATTTTGCTATTTTTGTATGAGAAAAGAATACCAATTTTCTAAATTAAATTATAAACAGCATATGTAAGTGACAAAATTTATAACTTATTCTACATTTAACATATTTATTAAATGATAACTATGTAGAAGTTTTAATTTATAAATAATGGAATATATGTCGTTAAAAATGGTATACTATATTTTTTTTTTTATCATCAAGATAAATACATTCCGTTAAGACTATGTTAACCAAACTACATATTTTAGGTCCATGTTGATAAAAAACACGATTGACTACAAGTATCCCGTACTAGCTTTTCAGAAATTGTGTTTTGAATCCTGGTAACATGCTTGATCTCGGAAGATGTTAAATTTTCCTTCACTAGCTGTATTTCTTCAAAGTAAGCTACAAAACCAGATCATTCTTCTAGTTCCAAAACTATCTTCACCAATTATGAACAATCTGTCGCAAATATCATTCTAAAGTATTGTCTAGATTTTTTTTATATTCCATCGTATAAATGAAAGTTTCGAATTCCGCATGGACAAAAGGCTTCCTCTGTAATTTCTTACCCCCATCAGTCCTTCAAATCCCTCAGATGTACTGCTATGACCAAAAAAGAATCTTTATCTTAACATGATCCATCTGTGAAACACCATTATGCTATCCTTTGTTAGGTGATTTGTGAATCATCCTCTTGGCTATTGGAGTCTATGTGGATACCTTGTTTTTGTTTTGCGCCTTTTCCACATGTGCCTCAAACCACAATGTCGCTTCTGTCTGCCAACTGAAGAGTATATGTAGGATCCTTGTCAATACCACTGAAAACCTTTTCGTTGCGTCCCTTTCAAATATACCATAGAATCCATAGAAAATGATAATCCTTTATAACCGTTGCAATTCTCCAAAAAGATAATTCATATTTACATATACATATTGCTTTGGAAAAGTCTCTGGTTTTGGGGGACTCTTGAGAGGACCCATACTTGTAAAGCTAGGAAACATTCAAACAGAACATGATTAATTGTTTTCTCTTATGATCCACACCTTTCACACTGAATATCACACTTTATTCTTGATACCTCATATTTTTTCTGATCGGTAAGGAGCCTGTAAGAATTTGCCAGATAAAATGCTTTTACTTTGATACACATTTTAATTTCCAGGAATGTACCTGCAAAGCCTTTGCCCAAAAAAAAAAAAGAAACGAAGACCAAACCAGAATCGAACCAAAATACTCGAAACTACAATTGGGCCAAAACTCTCAAATATTCAATGGTTCCTATAATTCTATTCCTGAAATAGCTAAACTGAAGCGGAACTAAACCGAGAACAAAACGGGTATCCGAATATATAAAATTATTAATTATATATACATATAACATAACTAAATATATATTCATAATTTTAAAATCTATTAAAAGCATCCAAAAATATTTGAGAAAACTAAATTATTATAAAGTATCCAAACTATTTGAAAGTATATGGGTTTCTTAATCCAAAATATCCAAAGCAATATAAAATATTTAAGATTTTTATCAGAATCATCCTAATTTTTCAATACTTTACCCAAAATATCTGATATTTAACTTGAATTACTTGAACTATTCGAAATAACCAAACCAGAACCAATTAAGAACCAGTTTTTTTACTATTTTCTAGTTTCTAATTTTACTATCCAGACCAAACCAAACCCGAAACCATCCAAACCAAATGCCCATACCTTTTTAGTACAATAGAAAATTAAACATAGTAACAATGGAATCTCTTGCTTACTCATAGAGAAATATTTTAAGAGAATAACCTTTGTTTGGTAACAATGGAATCTCTTACTTCATAATATATTACAAGTATAACACATATTGTATTCTCAGTACATATATAAATACGTAAATAAGTAAAAGTAAGATTAAAACATAACTCTACAAATATATCTTCAAAAAAAATTATGAATTATATTATATTAAATATTCTACTTGAGGTAATATTTAAAATAATATTTTGTAGAATATGTTAATTAATATTTTAATATGTATTAGTTTATTTTTAATAGCTAATTAATAGTTTGTTATAATGAAATAATATCTATTTTATTTCAAAATACATGATTTTCATCTTTATCAGAATATGAATATATAGTTTTAAGACAAACAAAAATATCTATACCTAAGGTTTCTTGAAATTATCTGAATTTATAGATATATTTTGCAGAAATTCCCTTAGATAGTCCCTTTTAGTTTGTTCTTCACAAAAATAGTTCTTAAGAAAGAAAATGACCAAAATGTTTTTTTTAGAAGCTAAAAAATTTATTTATATGCATTTATACCCCTAGGGTTAACTAATTTAGACTTTAGGGTTTAGAGTTAAAGGGTGAGTTTGAAGATAAGGTTTCTAATTAAAAAAAAAAAAATTGAAATTTTCAAAACAAAAAATGCTATTTTTGGTCATTTTATTTTTCTAGAGCTATTTTTGTGACAAAAACTTAAAAAGTGCTATTTAAGAGAATTTCCCTATATTTTGAATAAAACCTTAAATTTTTAAAGTAATATAATATATTTAATATAAAAATAAATAAATTTACAAACCTCTTGAAAATATTTACGAGATCTCTTATATTATATTTCAAAATATTTTGAAATTAGTCTTTATTGTTGATTAATTATGTACACAACTAAACTATACCTAATAATTAATATTTGTTGATGGACAAAAAATAATATTTTATTAAAATTATAAAATAAATTTATATTATATTCAAGTAATATATTAAAATCTTTTCTAATTTACTATTTTCTATATTTGATATAAATACTATATATATATCACAACTCATATATGATAGTTTCTCTTTTCAATTTTTTACTTTTTCATAATTATAAGGTGTATATATTAAAATGATTAGTATAATGTAGTAAAATTTAATGTTATTCTTATATTGTTAATCAATCATAAGTTCTATATCAATTTTTATTAATAAGTTTAATTTATCAAAATTATTATAAATTTTAAATATATACAAATTTATTTATTTAAGTAATATTTCAATTATTTATTACATGATATCACCGGAAACCATCTGGCTAAATAAGATTAGTGAAGTATATGTTACGGACTAAGCACACTTGTTTTTTTTTGTCCGACCTATTTTACTATGACAATTTGAATTCTTTATACACATTAGATATTTTTACCGCGCTACGCGCAGTTTATGTATTTGTAAAATTTATCATTTTTTGTGTATGTGAATTGTTGAATTTCTTATGATATTTAATTTAAAAATTTATTATAACTAATATAATTTTTTTTTGTTATTTTGGATGTGACTTAGATCATCTTAATTGAAAAATATAATTGTGTCACAAATAAGTGAATAGAAATAAAATAATTCTCCAATAATACACTTACAAATATCATTTAGATTATGTTATTAATGTGAAACAATTTTTGAATACTGAAATAGATCTGAAACCATTTTTAATATATTTGATGGTGAAATATTGTATTCAGTAAATCAAATTTAATATTTATAACATAAAATGAATTAGAAGCATATAGAATATAAATTAAATTTTATTAACATAATGTTTGATTCATTTTTCTTATATTTCTTTGTTTTTTTGTTTATTATTTTGAAATGTTAACTTGTGACTGGCTAATTCTTTGATATGTACCAGTATCATCGTCTTTCATATTATTTGACATATTTGTTAAGTCAAAACCGTAATTGTTTGATTAATTGTTGTTTCTTTCTTTAAAAGTATATTAACTACTTGTGGATATTTTCTTCCTTAATTGTTATGTGATCGTCTTTAGTGTTATGGTTGCATGTAGTACTTATTATTCATGTTTTATTTTGGTTTAAATTTCATTTTTACCTTTGCTAGTATTTTTGTTATATTTAATCTAATTGATAATAGAGTTTGTTTCGAAAAATAGTGTTTTTTTTGGGGGGGGGGGGGGGGGTTT